>SJYF01000930.1:1033604-1061005 GCA_006410515.1 Procapra przewalskii
ATATCAAGAAATACCATGATAATATATTTAAAAGACTATTAACCATGTACATTTTTAAGTGCTTATCTATATAAAGAACACTGGCAAAACTCTAAAAGAAAGCTGACCAATTCTATCCTCAAATTAAGCAAAAAATATAAATCTTAAATGTATAAAAATAATATATACAACCAATAAAAATATTTTTAAAAATCAATCATATGAGCAATCCAAGAAATATCAAAATATTTTTTACTTGTAAAGGTGGAATATGTTATTTTTAATCTAATATTGTAAAAAGTGAAGAGAAATGAACATCCTAAATCACTGCTTTGGGAAATTTACAGCCTTTCTGGAAAGTGATTTGAGAATGTGCATGAAAAATCTTAGATATATTCTTCTTGACCAGAAATTTCTTTCCTGGAAATTTATTCCAAGGAAATTGCCAGAGTTTGTGCAAATGTACACAAAGTTATTTGCTAAGGCACTGATTATAATAGCTAAGTGCAAAAATTTATACACTGAAATTAATAGAAGACAATATTTGAACAAACGGTGGTATATTGGTTACTAAATGAATGTTTAATAAACTGTGGCATGTTTGTATATGGGCATGATGGAATACAAAGTTATTAAGTGAAAGCAAAGCTATTAAAGTCATGATAGAAGATATTTATGAACACGGAATATAATTTCTGATGCATTACTAAGCTCATTCATTAGGGATTTTTAAACAGGTATTTTATAGAGTGTCATCTCTGCACTGGGAATAATACAGGAAACAGTCCAGGTGACAAGCCCCGTCATGGAGTTAATATCCTAGTTGGTGAAGCTGACAATAATTAAATAAGCAAAATACATGGTATGTTATTCATGATCGCTAGAAGGAGAAAATGATGAGATAGGAAGTGAAATTCTAAAGTGATCCTAGGATGGGCGGCAGCAGCAGGATGGGGGAGAGAAGGACTGGGAGTTTGGGACTAGCAGATGCAAATTGGTATACATAGGACAGATAAAAACAAGGTCCTCTGCTACAACACAGAGAACTGTACTCAAATCCGGTGATAAACCCTAATGGAAATGTAACAGAGCGCACTGAACACAGACCTTAGGACGCAGCCATTGCTGTGTGACAATAGGTACCCTGTTACCAGGCAACAGGTCCTGCTCAGCCATTGGTTGGCACCTCAGTGGGCCCCGCCCATAAGCAGCCAGCTGACAATGAACGAACATTAGCAGTCCTGCGCTGCCGCTGGTCAGTGGGCCCCGCCCGCTAGTAACAAACTGTCAATTAGGAACACTGGTAAAATGATTCAGCCAATGGTTGGGGATGTGGTGGTCATCAGATGGAGACTGACCTAAGAGGCAGGTTCAGGCTTTCTCCTGGAGGTCTTCCAGCTCACCCGGCTTTGGGCCAGAGGGCGAGCGGAAGCCCAGGCAACAGACGTCCTGCAGGGCTCCAGAGTCCTCCCCAAGACCACCCGCTAGCTCTGGCCCAGGCCTGGAGGCAGCAGGGTACCTCTCCCTCACCCCCGTCTCTGAGACCTGGGTCACAGTGTGTGGGACCTGGTCCGCCCGGTTAGGCAGGCTGAGGGGACAGGACCAGTTGAATTGAGCGCCCGGCTCCCTCAAAAATGACGGCTGGACAGGGTGTGGGAACCCGGCCTGGAGGGAGCCGCCAGCTGAGCTCCGCTCCTCTCAGGCAGGACTGGGACCTTGGAGAGTGAACGCTGTACCTTGGGAGCTGGCCCTTTTGTCAGGACAGAGAATGACATTCATTTGGTAGACATTTACAGGAACATCACTGCCTGACCCATAATCTGACCTCAAGAACAAAGGACCTGACGCCAAGAACTTTGCAATAACTAACCACACCCCTTCCTCACCTTTTGCTTAAAAACGGCTTTGCAGAAAGCTTTCAGTATCTTTGGGGTTCTCAGGGCATGAACGACCCATCTCCTTGCATGGCCCTGTAATAAACCAGTCTCTGTTCCAGATTCCACTGTTTCAATATTGCTTGGCCTCACTGTGATTCAGGCACATGGACTTGCGATTCAGAAACAGAAACAAATATAAAAAATATTAGACATATGTTAATGGACACATGTCGATGCACAGCAGAAACTGACGCCACATTGTAAATCAACTGTACTTTAATAAAATTTAAAAAACAAGCAAAATTTAAAAAGCGATCCTAGAAGACCTCACTGTGGAAGGAACTTCTGAAGAAGAGATGGCAGGTTATGCTGATGGATACCTGGAGGAAGAATGGTCTCTGTGGAGGGGACAGCAAGTAATAGGATGCTGAGCATGAGGTGAGCATGGTGCTCACAGGTTAGCAAAGAGACTGCAACAGACTGGCAGGAGAGGTAACAGTATCAGGGAGATGACCAGGCAGGGTACGTGATGTGAACAGTAGGCTATGATAAAGACATTGGCTTTTACGCCGAAAGCAATGCAAAGTCATCTACAGGCAACAAACAGCATGATCCACACGCTACCATATACAAAAAGCAATATTTGCATGTCTTAAGCATACATTTTATTTATTCATATACACATAAGGGAGAAAAACAGACAAGTGAACACAAAGCTAGAAAGACATGTCTCTAAATAGTGAAAAAGATTTTCTATATATGCAATTACATAAAATTTCTTTCTTTGTTCTTCATAAATTGTCTAAACATTCTATCTTGAATATGTTTCTTTGTTGTTTTAAAAGAGATGATCATACTAAGTGAAGTAAGTCAGAGAAAGAAATATTCTCTGATATGTCTTATGATGTACCTAAATCTCAAAAAATGATGCAGATGAATTTATTTACAAAACAGAAGCAGACTCACAGAATTCAAAAAGAAACTTACAATTACCAAAAGGGAAAATTCAGTGGGGAGAGATAAATTAGAAGTTTGGAATTAACATCTGGACACTATATAAAATAGATAGTCAACAGGGACCTACTGTATAGCAACAGGGAACTCTACTCAATATTCTGTAATAACCTGAGTGGGAAAAGAATCTGAAAAATAAGTAATGCCATATGGATTCTTTTCCCTGGTAGCTCAGCTGGTAAAGAATCTGCGGCAGTGCAGGAGACTCTGGTTTGATTCCTGGGTCATGAAGATCCCTGAAGAAGGGCTAGGCTACCCAGTCCAGTGTTCTTGGGCTTCCCTGGTGGCTCAGCTGGTAACGAATCAGCCTGCAATGCAGGAGACTTAAGTTCAATCCCTGGGTTGGGAAGATCCCCTGGAGGAGAGCATGACAACCCACTCCAGTATTTTACCTGGAGAATCCCCATGGACAGAGAAGCCTGGTGGGCTACAGCCCATGGGGTTGCAAAGAGTTGGACATGACTGAGCAACTAAGTATACACACACACACACACACACACACATAGCTGAATCGTTTGCTACACCTGAAATTAACACAACACAGTAAATCAACTATACTCCAATATAAAATAAAAACTAAATTAAGAAAATATTCTAAATCTACTGCAGGAGTGGTTCTTCAGAATCTGCTTAAGGGAAAGCTGACTGGACTGGGGGGCAAATGTCTAGGCTTCTGCAGGAGCTCTTCCTTCCTGCTTTGTGCTCTGTAGAGGTTTCCAAAAGTAGTGTCCTTTCATGATGTCTACACCTACCCAGTCTCATTTATATCTCCAGCTGGTTAGACTGGGCAAGATTTGGGTCATGAATCCTTTCTCTAGACAGAATTCAGAGCTCAATGCCCATCTGCTCTCCTCTTATCTTCCCTCAACTGCCAGCAACTCCTATCATTATGACACTGGTGAGTTAATCTCTCTGGATATAAAACTCTGTCCTCCTATGAAAAGTTCAGAGCATTTCCTTTTAATAACAGCGAGACTAGCTGAAACATTCTGTATCTTTTTATAATCCTATAATCTTATCTCTGATTGTTCAGTAATACCATCTTTCCATGGTAGGTTGGAATCATCCTTTCGCTGTTAAACCTTTGCACACACTGAAGGCCCTAAGTCCCAATGTAACAGGGCCAGAAGGAGGGTATTCTGAGAGTCTCATTTACCATTTAATAGGTGTTTGTCTTCGATGCAAAGTGTACAAAAACAAATCACGTACTCACTACCCTTTCTGTGTCCTTCAACTAAGCAAGCCAGACCAAAGGAACGCTTTCTAGTGGGAAATATGCAAAAGAAAACATTCAGTAAAAAAATGTGTATTCCTTGAAAAAACTTCATGCGGTTATAGCTTCAAAGACTCAACCTCAAGCAGGGACAGAATTTAGCAGAGTAAGGTAGCTGAGAATTTGGATGGTATGTTCCTTTCTCTTTTTTTTGTAAATAAACTGTTTATCTTGGAATAATTTAAAATATACAGAGAAGTAGCAAAGGATAGTGCAGAAAGTTCCCATATACTGCTCACTCAGCTTTCTCTAATGATAACATCTTACATAACCATGATGTATTCTTCAATGCTATGAAATTACCATCCATACATTACTATCACCTAAACCAAAGACTTTATTCGGATGTCACCCGTCTTTCCACTCAGATTCTTTTTCTGTTCCAGGATCTGATCCAGGATACTACACTGCATTTAGCATTCTGTTTTTCAGCTCTCTTTTACTCCTTCCTGCCAGCTTCAGGATTAGAACTTCATACAGAATAGCTACTTATAAATAGCTGTTAATTAACTAACACAGCATCCTGTGTTTCATAACTGGCAACGACTCTCTTCTAAACATCAAGCAACTCATCATGCCCTGTCACCAGCCTGCCTTGGGGGTTAGGCTGGCCTGACTCAGACATGGGCACCCTCTTAGGTAGGCCTGCAGTCAGAGAAAGAAATCTATTTTGGACCTCCATGAACTGGACAAGGTAACCAAGCCCTGTTGGTTCCTATGCCTGAGGATAAAAGTAATCCAGTGTGTTGTGGGGGCAGGTCTTTGTAATAATATTCTCAGGGTGGCTGGGATGACAAATCGTTTAGGAAACTAATTTTTTTTTAATTGCCAGTTTGTTCAAAGGCTACGATATTATCTAGGCAATGGTCGGGGGGAAAACCAGAAATCACCCACGATTCCTTGGAGAGCAGCCTCTGGACAACAGTTACTGTGTCTTTATCAGCTCATCAGCCCCCCTATACACCCTCCCCACCCTACTCCCCTCCACAGCAGTGAGAGAAAGAAAGAGACACACACAGAGTAAAACAGAAACCTTTAGCCAAAAGGGAAGCTTGCAGCAATCCTTCTAGATGGTGGCTCTTAGCCCTGCTCTGTGCACAAGGTTTCCGCAGGTGCAGGGAAATGGTTTCCTGAGTGGAGGCAATCGTCTCTCACGTCCCTGTGAGTTCAAGTCCCAGTTCCTAACAGTGCTCTCCCTCTCTAAATCTCCGACATGCAAACACTTCCTAAGGTCCCACTTTGTGGCTTCAACCTGAAATCAGGACCCTTACACGAGCAAGAAACGCATAATCACATCTGCTTCTTGCAAGCACCTCGCAGATGGGAAATGGGTGAGGCCCAGAAATAAACCCGGAGGCTTCTCCTTAAATGAATTGTACCATGAAGATGTTTTTCTTTTTTAAATTAATAAGTTGGCAGGAGGGTCATTAAGACTTTGAGGAAGAGACAGTAGAGAAAGTAGTGGGAATATGGCCCTGAACAGATGATGATGCAGCCATGGAGAAGGCCTCCCATGTGCTGCCCTCCATGAACCAAAGAGCACAAAAGCCCCATCAGCCACAACCTCTGCCTTCCCTCAAGGCTAATTCTGGATGGGCACTGAGACCTGGACAGTTCTGGCTTACCCTCCACAGAGGACCAAGCCACCTACACCATTGTAGGTCAATGATGGACACACCTTCCCCTAGTTTCAAATTGATGACTCTCTGCATCTGAACATTCTTACCAACTTCTTGCCCATGTTGTTCAGCCTCAGAGATTCGTCTGGAAACACTGTCAGTGATCCAGAGGGAATCAGTCTCTCAGGTGGCGGCTGGCACTGTTTCTTGTGACAATCGGCACTGTTGAGTACGAAAGGTCTTGCGGTGAGCGTGCCATTCGGAGCAAGTGTCCCCAAACTCTTCTTAATCGATTTGCAAATTTTCCAAAGATAGTCTTACAACTGCCTTGGATAAATAAAACTCTGGGTCTGAGGTCAGAAACACTTGACTCATCCTGCCTCCCTGCCATCATCATCCAAGTTACAGGAAAAGAATGACAGGAAGTGTGACATCAGTGGCCAGCTGGGTCACAGGCCAGACGCAGTCTCAGAATCACTGGCGAGACTCTTTCAGAAGCCCCTGTCTCCTGAAAGCATGATTTGAACCAGGGGATGCAGGGAGGGAGAGGCAGGATCAGAGACAGAATAGCAACGCCACTACAAAGCTGTTTCAAGCCCGCATGAGACACTGAGGGCAGAGGCTTCTTGCCCCACAGAGCTCCATCTTAAAGCCATCATGCCTCTGCATTTTAGAACTATCAGCTAGAAGCATCTTAGTGAGCAGAGAATTTATATATGTAGCCAGATAAGTACACAGTCCGATCATAAACAATGTAAAGCCACTTCTTTTTCTGTGCTTAGAATGATTTTAGCAGCACTCTCTGCTTTTCTTTACAAAGAGACCTAAACGTGGTCACAAGCAAAATGCCATCAAATATAATAAAGTCATATTCATATTCAAATTATTCTCCAAAAAGTGAATAATTATTCTCTTTTTTTTTTCCTGTGATGAAACCCCAAGGGGAAAAGCCTGACTTGGAATCAACACACAGCTCTCCCACTCATGAGCCGGAGAAAATAAAGGAGAGCAGTAGGGGCTGAATGCAGCACCAGGGAAGCGATGGGGAGGTACCGAGTGGAAGGGACCCTGTAAACCGAAGCAATGACGTTTATTTCCATCGCTACCTACGACTGCAGGTGCGCGCACAGCACAAGACAGCAGGCGCATGCGCGCACACGCTAGGCAGTGCAGATACAGACGCACACAGACACGCACCTGTACACACGCACATACATGCATGCACACACACTCATACATGCACATACACACACACACACACTCATACACTCACAAGCTAGTCTTCCTAGTTCCCAACATTCACACTCTCAACACAAAAATGACCTGACCCACAGACACGAAGTTTTCCCAAGGAGTCCACATCGCTGGGACAAAGCCATTTCTTCCCCCATCTAACTGAGCCTGCGAGCGCACCTCCACTCGGAGAGAAGCGCGAGATGGAGGCATGTCTTCTCTCAAGGTGGTCACTAACTGATGCTCAGGACTGGAGACTGTAGGTAACCAAGAACCCAGAAGCCCCTAAGTCAAGACGGAGAGGCAGGGGGTGGGGGTGGGGGCGTGAGGATCTGTATCTGAGGCCACAGTCTCTCCTGGAAACCGTATTCTGAAGATCGGTTAAGTGCAACTGAAAGATTCTTTCCGTTCTTCACCTCAGGCACATCAAGGGCTGATGAGGTTTAGTGGACCAAAGGGAGATCAAACCAGCGTTTACAGTATTCTTTCTAGGGAAAAAAAGTTTCCAACTGCAGGTAAAGATTTACAAATGAGTCATTAGAACACCATATGTTTGTGCTAAAGAGGGGAAGGAAGGGGGAGGGACTAGCTTTTTGCCTCTCATCTTGCAGAAGGATGAAGCCAGAGGATGAGGGGCTGTGCTCCATGGGGGCAGTGGAATGTCCTAGAAATGTCACATCTGAAGATGCACTCTAACGATGACTGCCACTGTCCTCCCACGTGCAAAGCTGCTTCCTGAAGTCCTGTGCTGAGTGCCCTTGCCCTTGAACCTAGCTGTGCATTCGCCCACCCCACCCTTGCTCTGAGAGCCAGGTAGATGCCCTTTGTAGTCTATAAATCAGGTTCTTCCTGTCCTGTAGGTTGAAGTTTTCCATGTCTTTGAAAGTCACTTTTCATGCTCTCCTTGTGGACTCTCTGCCCAATGAGTTGTCCTGGAATAAACGTGAATCCCCCTACCTCTTCCCTATTGCTCGCCCCACAACCTGATCACCACTTTACAATTAACTGAAAAACCTCTGCTTTTAAGTTGCTGCCAGGTGACTGAGCAGGAATTAACACACGGGTGTCTTGGGAAGCACGGGTGAATTTTGGTGGTGGGTGTCGATCAGTCACTCAGGCGTGTCTGACTCTTTGAGACCCCATGCACTGCAGCATACCAGGCTTCCCTGTCCTTCACCACCCAGACTGGACACTGGATGGGGAGGGGAAGGAGTGGCAAAACCACTCAGGAGGCAGGTGCGGTCCCTGGTTTCAAGGGAGGTAGGGATGGAAAATTACTTCCTCGACTTTTAGTAGGACTTGAAGCTTATTCGCTTGCACAGAGGAGAGGAGCTCTGTCGGTGTTTGATTTTTTTTTTCTAGCTTGTTTTGCAGATCAGTGCATCATGGGACACTGTCTTAAGATGACATCTAACTTTTCTGTGGGCTGACTCTTATACACAGATACTTATTAATCATCTACTATATGCCAGGCATCAGAGATGAATAAGATATAGACTTTGACCTTCAGGAACTCCCCATGAAAGGAAGGAGAATGACATGTAAGCAGACCAGTTGATTTCACTACCTTCTGGTATGTTCTGTCACAGACAGCGGGAGGCACAGCATAGATAATAACTCTTCCGGAAAGAGCTGGGACCTTCCTAGATGAAGAAATATTTAAACTGGGTTTTGAAGGATAAGTAAAACTTTTCTAAACAGATATGAATGTAGAGATGAGAAAGGAGATGGCACAATCTGTAAACAGGAAGATACACAGAGTAGGGTACTCCAGGGAGATGATGAAGAAGGATAGGTAGGCAGGACTCAGGGGCTTCCCTCATAGCCCAGCTGGTAAAGAATTCACCTGCAATGCAGAAGACCCCAGTTTCAATTCCTGGGTTGGGAAGATTCACTGCAGAAGGGAGAGGCTACCCACTCCAGTACTCATGGGCTTCCCTTGTGGCTCAGCTGGTAAAGAATCCACCTGCAGTGTGAGAGACTTGGGTTTCATCCCTGGGTTAGGAAGATCCCCTGGAGAAGGGAAAGGCTACTCACTCCAGTATTCTGGCCTGGAGAATTCCATGGACTGTGTAGTCCATGGGGTTGCAAAGAGCTGAACACGACCAAGTGACTTTCACTTTCAGGCAGGATCCAGGACAAAAAGAGGCTCAAGCCCCAGCGGGAGGAGGTCAACTGGATACTCAGCTCCCCGTGCTCATGTATAAAACCTCTGTACTAATGAAAGGCAGAAGTCAAGATCACACCTCTGGCTGAATCTGTCTGCACTTCCACCAGTGAGGCTGAAACAAGGACTCCCTTCCATCACTGTTAGGACTTGCATGTGATACTGTGTGATCATCAGCTGGGACCACAAGGCTCCTAGGAGCCTTGCCATGGGGGAGCAGGCAAGGGGAGTCATCTCACGATTCTCAGGCATCAAGCTGAGCTTCTTGAGACACCTGCGAGTGTGTGGGTTCCTGCTCAGTCACCTGGCAGCATCTTAAAAGCATAGGCTTTTCAATTAATTGTAAAGTGATTTACAATTGAGCTGTGGGGAGAGCAATGCTTGTGTGCATGCATGAGCAATGTGTGAGCAATGCCGAGTTGCTCAGTTATGTCTGACTCTTTACTACCCTGTGGACTGTAGCCCACCAGGCTCCTCTGTCCAGGGAATTCTCCAGGCAAGAATACTGAAGTGGGTCACCATGCCCTCCTCCAGGGGATCTTCCTGACCCAGGGGTCACAAGTCTCTGAGACTTCTGCGTTGGCAGGAGTCTAGTTTTTACCACTAGTGCCACCTAGGAAGCCAGTGGAGAGGGCAATAGGAAAGGGGTAAAAGGATTCAAGTTTCCTAGGACTGTGTTTACTTCTTCCCAGAGAAGACCTCATCAGAAACTAAGCTAACGTAATGCCTTTCCTGGGGTGCCTCTTAACAGGGGTTCTTTTGTTCTGTTTTCTTTGTGTGTGTGTTTGTATTAATCAGAATCCACCAAGATACTGACTATAAGCACACATATGGGTGATATGACACAGACCTCTCTTCTACCCGGGGTGCAGGGAGCAGCTGCTTGTAAGCATGATGCAGACTCAGGGATGCAGCTGCTTTGCTGATCCTGCATGGTGCTCAGTGGTCCCACACAGAGCAGGACCCATCAAACAGCCAAGAGGAAGCCCTCCCTCTGGGGCTATGTGCTCTAAGGAACTCCTTTGAAACCATCATTTCATTCCACCTACTGTCAGAGACAGTGTTGCATTGGAAGAAATAAGGAGAATCAGAGATAAGAGAAGAGCTAATATGTAATATGTAATGAATGTTCTTCTGAAATTGTGCTGAACACAACTGCATAATTTTTACAATATTAATCATCAGATCATGTCAGCAGGATCGTCCAGCTTCCACTCTGCTTTTCCCCTCTTTTTTTCTCATCAGATACTCATCATTGGTTGGTCAGTCTTGCCTAGATCACTTACCTGATTTCTGTTACCCCACGTTGTTTTTTGACAGAGTTCTTGATTATGTCAAATAGTACACGGGCTAAATGTGACAGACAAGCACTTTAAGAATTAAAGGGTTTCCTGATTCCCTAATTAGAACAACATCCCTGCACAGACTATCCAGGCACACCTGCCTTGGTACAAACTCTGAAGGCAGAATAATTCACAAGCCATGTCCAATTAGTGATGAACAAGTTATATATGTTATACACACACACATGCACGTGTGCACACACACACACTCACACACACACACACACACATAGAGAGAGAGAGAAATTTATACAGTAGAGAATGCCTTCTATTTTAAACATTAAACTAGTTCCATGAACTCTCACTGTGAACTTGGAACTTGGATACATCATTCTCTCTCTCTGGACCTTAAGAGGTTAAGACAAAATGAAAACCCCTTCAAGGTCTGGGATACAAAAATCATTATTAATTCACAACCTTAAGTAAAGGAACATTGGTATTTGGATAAATATTTTATTCATCTGTTTGTATATTCATAAGCTGTCTTTTTAAGCAAAGCAGATGAGCTAACCTTAAAACAAATCTAAATTCCAAAGGGAAAACTTAGTAGCCATGGGAATTGGTGCTAGCGAGAAAAAATGGAAGGAAAATATTAAAGACCGAGGTTAGGGGAGCGTGGAGAAAAACAGACCACATGTTCCCAGAGAGCTGCTTGTAAGAACCACCTAAAAGCTGGGTTCTAACCTCTCTACCATTTGAAACAAGAAAGGAAACCCCTTAAGTTACAAACAATGTCCATGAGATAAAAAATCACAATACTGCTTTAGAGGAAGCATAGCTTTGCTTGAGAGTAAGGCTTAAGATAAATTTCACTCATGTCTCCTCTTAAGGAAGACACTACAAGTATTATACTTACTGTCAACATTTTAGAGTTTGACCTATTAATTAAAGCAATGCTGTGTTTCATCACTCAGTCATGTCCAACTCTTTGCGACCCTATGGACCATAGCCCACCAGGCTCCTCTGTCCATGGGGATTCTCCAGGCAAGGAAACCATAGTGGGTTGCCATGCCCCGCTCCAGGGGATCTTCCCAACCCAGGGATTGAACTCAAGCCTCCCACATTGCAGGTGGACTCTTTACTGTCTGAGCCACCAGGGAAGCCAAAAAGTAATACTAACCACCAGGGAAGCCAAAAAGTAATACTAAACAGAACCTAACAGATCAATGCCAAAACACAGTAAAAATGTGTCACTGGCTGGCGTGACCTCCAGTGTTGGCGTTTCTGGCCAGGGTTGGCCATGATCTTTCCACATCCCAGGTTCAGCCTTCTCTGGGAACTCAGAGCCCTCTGCATCCATTTAGTATGGGGCTTCTCAACCTTGGCACTCCTGACATCTTAGGAGAGCTGGTATTCTGTTGTAAGGGCTGCCCTGTCATTGCAGGGTACTGAGAAGCACATAAGCCACTACCCGCTAGATGCCAGAGGAGGGCATCAAAAAGGCCTCCCAGCACTGCCAGACATCCCATGAGGGAGGGAATGCCTTCCAGTGAGGATGGGGAAAGGAAGGGCAGGGAAAGCATGTCTCCTTTCATTGATGTATGATTGACACACACCAGTGGTCAGATCAAGGTTCAGTTCAGTGAGTTATGACAGTCACCACACCTGTGTGATATTCACCATGCAAGACAGATGTTAACCATTGCCCTCACCTAGAAAGCTGCCTCGGCCTCTTGCCCAGTCAGTCCATCATTCCCCCCCGCCCCCGGGCATTTCTGATTTCTCTCACCAGCGATGAGTTTTGCCTAGTTTTGGCCTTGATGGACATGGAGTCGCGCCATATGCATCCTTCTGTGTCTGGCTCCTTCGCACAGCATTTTGAAACTCATCCCTGCGTTGCGTGCTCCTTCCCTCTTGTTGCTGACAGCACTCCTTGTATGAATGGACCACAGATGTCTTTATTAACTTTCGCACTTCCTTTTAAAAGTTTATCCTGGAAGTGATGTGTATCACTTCTGCTCACGTTCCATCACTGAGAATGACTGTTGGGACCCATCTGAATATAGGAAGGCTGGAAAATGATGTCCCTAGCTGGGCAGTCACTGTCAGGGATGATTCTGTACTCTGGAAGGTAGAGCATGAATCTTCTGTGGGACAGTTAATTATCTCTCTCATCACTTGCATCCAAATAAGAGAAATATGTACTGTTTCTTGCCTTTAGGCTAGAAAAGGGGAAAGCTGTGGGGAAGTACTTACATTGCATGGATAGTAATTTTTGAAATAAAGTCTAAAAAAGTATTAGCTATACAGACATTTTCCAAGTCAATCATGTTAAATAATGAAATAAACTCATACACAGTTGTTCATCCACATGGTCTCCCTAATACTAAATAACCATTGATATCCCCAAGAACTTCCAGCAAATGCATATCAATGTCTTTTTGAACATTTCTTTTCTTAAAGGCTCAATGATTTAAAAATAAATTATTTGGCATGATTAACCAGGTATAAAGAGTAATATGTTCAAATATAAAGAGCAATGTTATATTTAAAATCTGCAGATGTGTGTGTCACAGAAGGCTCGACTTGCATTTCATATGATGTGATTACACTTGTTTTAACTTAAACTAAAAAGAAAAAAAAGGTAAGCCATACAGAGAAATTAAGTTGAATATTTGTCACATGTGCTCACGAATGGAAGCCCGTTAATCATGAATCCATAAATGTTTTCAGAATAAAATCTTTCCCAGACCAAAAGGGCTAGCACCCTCAACTCACATGGAGAAAACACAGTCGTAGTCTTTTCTGCTTGAATAATGCGAAAAGGTAAAGCCACTTAGCATTCTCTGGTTTATTTTCATTAATGATTTAATCAATAAAAGCACTCAACTAAAATATATAAAAGTAAAAGTGTGATTGAAGATGAATTGAGACATATATTTATATATATATTCAAATGAGAGATGTACATATGTATATATGTGGTTGGCCAAAAAGTTTGTTCAGGTTTTCTATGTTTTAGAAATAGCCAAACAAAGTTTTTGCTGAACCCAAAACATTCCTCATTTGAAAAGATGGACATATCTATTAAAATGGCATCATATAAAAATTTAAAAATGTATATAGATGTGCATAAATGTGCGATCATATGATGATCCTGATTTCCCTAAGCTAATACATTATGTTAGTCGCTCAGTCGTGCCTGACTCTTTGCGTCCCCATGGACTGCAATCCACCAGGTTCCTCTGTCCATGAGATTTTCCAGGCAAGGATACTGGAGTGGGTTGCCATTTCCTTCTCCAGGGGATCTTCCTAACCCAGGGATCGAACCCAGCTCTCCTGCACTGCAGGCAAATTCTTTACCGACTGAGCTACAAGGGAACACTTAATTCCTTATAATCTTTAAGACACTTGATTTGTTTACATTGCATATCTCTTTGTATAGTGGTTTCCGACCTGAGCTCCCTGAAAGGGTTCAGACCCAACTCTAGGGAAACAGCCCTTGAAGGAAGAGCAGACAGACTCAGCTCATATACAAAGAGTCCTGATACAAGAACCTGCAACAGGCAGGTCAAAGCCAATAGCAGGTACTGGTGACATACAGCAAGCAAGAGACATACAGTCAGCATCAGACCGAGCCAGGAGCAGAAGGAGCGTCCCGGGGCTGCTGCCCTCAGAAGTCTAAGAGAAAGGCGGTACCAGGCGTTAGGACAGTCAGGCAGCAGGGAGCAGGGCCCGAGTCACTGAGCTGGATTCACGTCCAGGACTCATGCCAGGAGCACTGGCATGGGACTTGGGCAGAGGACAGAGGAGAGTTTAACACCTAGCCAAAGCATCCAGTGGTCCACGCTGCCAGCCAATGACTGATGCTGGTGTTAAGAGCAGTAGGATGGATCCTCATCATCTCTTTTGAAGATGGGCCCCAGACGCCTCGGCTGTGGAAAGAAGGATGCAGGATTTGGGGACCACGGACACCTAGAGGCACAGGCTGAGCTTTTTTATTTTTTATTTTTTAACTTAAAAGAAGATATCTTTCCAGAGTTGAAGTACACATTCTTTTAGAAGAGCCCTGAATCCACCTTGGCAGGAAAAATTATTACAGGAGGGTTGATGGGCAGAAAAGACCCCCTTCTTGCTCCTTCGTTAGGTTTGCTATTATCTCTGCAAAAATCAAAACGCTGGTGTATTGCACTTCCTACTTAAAAATGCCTTGAAAAGCTCTCATCTTCCACATTTTTAAAAGTTGTTGCCAGAAAGAGGGTAACTGCATCTAATTGGCAATGCATGCCTAGTCCTCATGTTAATTCACAGGACTTGTGTTAATAACATGATACACTTCAAAGTGCATCCTGTGTATTCCACAGAATTAACTCGAGTTGTTTAGGGGCCTGTTAACAAGTTGCTGAGATACAGAAGCTTTGGTGTTTGCTGGGCAGTCAGCCTATTACAAGTTCTATCAAGGCGATGTCAGGGGCAGGCAAAAAAGGATTGTTACTTTCTGGGGAGCCTTAGGCATGACTTTCTGACTGCATTAGAAATGACATGTGTATTCTGGATAACTATTATAGGTGGGCTCCATGTGAAGAAATATTAGTTATGAAAGGCAATCTGAGTGCATGTCTAAAAGAGCAGGAAGTTATTCATTTCAATACATTAGTTTTCTGTTTATTCAACAACTATTATTCATTCATTCATGCAGCAATGTTTACCAAGCCTCCCCATGAGTAAGAAACTCTCAGCTCAGTTCAGTTCAGCTGCTCAGTCATGTCCAACTTTTTGTGACCCCATGGACTACAGCACGCCAGGCCCTCCTATTCATCACCAATTCCTGAAGCTTACTCAAACTCATGTCCATCGCATCGGCAATGCCATCCAACCATCTCATCTTCTGTCATCCCCTTCTCCTCCTGCCTTCAATTTTTTCCAGAATCAGGGTCTTTTCCAATGAATCAGCTCTTCACATCAGGTGGCCAAAGTATTGGAGCTTCAGTTTCAGCATCAGTCCTTCCAATGAATATTGGAAACAGATTTCCTTTAGGACTGATTTCCTTTAGGATGGACTGGCTGGATCTCCTTGCTGTCCAGGGGACTCTCAAGAGTCTTCTCCAACACCATAGTTCAAAAGCAACAATTCTTTGACGCTCAGCTTTCTTTATAGTCCAATTCTCACATCCATACATGACTACTGGAAAAGTTATAGCTTTGCCTAGATGGGCCTTTGTTGGCAAGGTCCTGAAGATACATGTTAGTAATGAGCTAGTTCCAGGAGGTGACAGATGAAAACAAGATGCTCTGAGCTTTAAAATGACAGAGATGCCATTTCTGGATGGAAATTTATTGAAAGCTTCTCAAAGAAGAGGGCAGCCTCGCTGATATTCAGGGCTAGCAGGGGTTTAGCAGTTAGTACTTGTTAGTAGAAAAGAGGAATCATCTAGACAGGCATAAAAGTGAGCAGAGAATGAAGACAAGAAACCAGAGGGCATAGTAGGGAGCCAGCAAAGGGATGGTTTTGTCTGATTTGAAGAAGGGAATGGAAGTTGGAAACAGAATCCAACAGGTTAGTTAGAGCCACATTGAGAAAAGCCATAAATTCGAAGGTAGGGAGTGTGTGATGGACCTGTTAGGCAATCCGAAGCCACTAAGCTGTCTGCAAAGAGAAAGACCAGGATGAATGCTTATTGAAGGAGAGCAATATTTGCTTCTGAAAGGCTGTGCTGCTTCTACAGGGAAGGAAGACTGAAAGCAGCGCTATCAGACACAGATACGTCACCATCGTTTGGTGGAGAAGTGACAGGGCACTGACCCATGGGATTGTACCCTGTGCGCTTCGGTGGTGATGCCCCATAAGCTGGTCTGGAGGAGGCTCCAGGGCATGTCGGAGTGCTGCCCAAAATCGGGCATGTGTTTTTAGTGTGGGCTTCAAACAGGAGGAGGCTCTTCCCCCCAAGAGTCTTTCAGTGGCCCCATCATACTGCCCTTGGGGAAGACAGACAGACAGGCAGACACAGGTTAGACGCCTGTTAGAGAGACACAGGTTAGAAGCAGGTTAGAGAGATGGGACTGTAGCCCTGTGGTACTGCCACCAGGAAAACACAGTCATCAGAGATACATTTTGCTCAGGACCAAACCAAGACCAGGTTATTGACGAGAGTCTGGAGTGAATACTGGACATTCCAGAATAGATCAGACTCCTGGGGACCAGAACAGTGGAGGCTTTAGAGCAGAAGCTACAGACGTGATCCATTCAGAAACGTTCTCCTGGCATTGCTGGCAAAGGTTATTCATCAGTTCCTTAATATAGAGGACCTGAAGACTGTGCTGGAAACCCACCGTGCTGGAAAGGAAACCAAATATTGCTCCTGCTGGAGTAGAGATGTGGTTATTCATGGTGCATTCTCTCACCAGTGCTGAACGGGAGCAAGATGGCCAACCCCTCCAGGTAGGGGTATCTGTTCATTACCTACGTTGAGAGGATGCCTCTGAAATTTAACATCAGGATCCCTGTGTCCAGCATGTGTTTGGGAGCAGGGCAGGTAAGGTGACAGATTGTCCTAGCATTCCATGGTACCAAGGGTTGTATGCACCCAGAGAAGCTACACTTTGCAGTAACTTCAAGAACAGTAACCTGGCTTTAGGTCTGGAGACAGGAAGGAGAGGAGCTGAGTGGGACTGAATGATTGAATTTGGGAGCCAGGGAGCTGATGCTCCCTGTCAAGTAACAGTAGTTGGGAAGGGGAAATTGTTTGTTGAAGATGATGATTTCAAGGAATTCCCTGCTGGTCCAGTGCTTAACACTCTTCCTTCCAATGCAGAGGACACAGGTTTGATCCCTAGTCTGGGAAGATCTCACATGTTACTTGGCAACTACTGAACCCACAGACTAGAGCCCCTAGAGGAAGCACACATGCCTCCATGAAGACCCAGTGCACACACACACACACACACACACACACACATACACACACACATACACACACACACACATATACACACACACACACATACACACACACACATACACAGATGATTTCAGTTGAGGACGGGTTTACATTGGATGGGAAATTCAAAGCAAAATGCAGGCACTGGAAAGGCAGGCTAAGGGACCCAGTGGAAAGGTCAGGGCGCAACCCAAATGTTTCTCAAAATCATGTCAATGTATGGCAAAACCAACACAGTATTGTAAAGTAAAATAAAGTAAAAATAATTTTTTTTAAAATAGAAAAAACAGCAACAACAAAAAAGAAAATGCAAACCAATAAAAAGGGACTCAAAACATATTATCTGTTTGCACACAGTTTTCTAGACCTATCTCAAAAGGTTAAAATGAGTTACACCTTTAATTACATTAGTAGTATATTTGACATTAGGTAGATTATCATTTTACACACTTTTAGAGAAGTAAGGAAAAACAAACACTTTTTTCCAATACCAAGTTGACTTTCTTTTTTTTTAACTTTTTATTTTGTGTTGGGGTAAAGGAACTGCAAAGTTCTAATATATCGCTCATTCTTGAATTAGTCAGTACTCTTACTGAGACAAAGCTAGCATTGAAATAAAAATTGGGGGATGTAAGTTGCTAATAATTTTATCTTTCATAGAAGGACTGGAGGCTTTAAGACACTTTGAGCTCCAAGTGTGCTTTTGATCATAAATTAAGAGCCAAACTTTGTGACACATTATTGGTGTTTATCATTTTTAAGAACATAGAACCAAATCCTAATTCGAAGAATTAATACATGTTGCGTGTTTCTATCTTACGGCTCTTCCCTCTATTGGCTCTCCAATGTGCAGAATTAATCATTTTAAGTCACTCCAGAAACAGAATTTATAAGGCAGGTTCACACTGAAAGGCATCCACTCAGCTCCTCTGTACACAGGCCACATGTGCAATCGTTTTCCAACTCTATTCTCAGACAAAACAAAGCATACCTGAACACACCCCTGAAACCAAAACACCCACCAGTGCATTTCAGCACTAGAATATTCCACTTTAAAAGGACAGAGACTTCTGTCTGTCTGTTCATCGCCTCCTCAATGCTGAGAGCAGTGTCGGCATCCAGTGGGTGTTCAGTAAACATTTGCTGAATCAATCAATCAATAAACACACAGTAAAATTTTTCTTTCTCCACAGACACACATCTGGCATTTTAGAAGGAATTGTTCTTACCTGTGAAATATCACCCTGCACATTGTAAGACAATTAGGACCCCTGACTCTCCCCTGCTTGATGCCAGGAGACCCTATTGTAACAATCCCCAAACACTCTCACCCATATTCAAATGACCCCTAAGAGGAGGTATTGGCCCCAGTTTGAAGATCCTGTGTGGTAATTCATTACAAGCATCTGTCTGAGAACCCCAACCAGCTTCATGAAACTCTGCAAAATAAAACAAAATCTGGAATATCCGAGTGGAGACTTGGTGATTTCCACACAAAGGAAAAAAAAAATGCTGCTACTAAGAAAGTGTGCAGAGAAGAAACCCTGAGTTAGAAAGGCACTAAGTTAGAAAAAAGCAGCCCTCTCTCTTAAGTAAACACTCATCCATCAACTCTTGCCACCATTGATAGAGAAATACATCTAAGTTTATAAAGAAAGTCAAAGGGGAAGTAAAATCAACCTTGCATTATGCATCATCCATTCCATCAGGTTATAGATTCCAGAGGGTAATATTAAAAATCCCCAAAAGATATCTGAATTGTTCAGTACTTAAGATACCTTTGGGCTCAGACGGTAAAAAATCCATCTGCAATATAGGAGCCGAGGGTTCAGTCCCTGGGTTGGGAAGATCCCCTGGAAAAGGAAATGGCAACCCACTCCAGTCTTCTTGCCTGGAGAATTCCATGGACATAGGAGCCTGGCGGGCTACAGTTCATGAGGGTGCAAAGTTGGACACGACTGAGCCACTAACATTAAGATACCTTTAGAGACATTAGAAATTACATTTTTTAAAATAATGCTCTCTTATTTGGATGTTGCAACAAATCTATGTGAAGTCGCTCAGTTGTGTCCGACTGTGTGACCCTACAGACTGTAGCCCGCCAGGCTCCTCCTTCCATGGGATTCTCCAGGCAAGAATACTGGAGTGGGTTGCCATTTTCCTTCTCCAGAGAATCTTTCTGACCCAGTGATAGAACCCTGGTCTCATGCACTGCAGGCAGACTCTTTTTACCATCTGAGCCACCAGAGAAGCATTGTAATTAAAGAAATGTGCAGGGATTTTTAAAAAAGTACCCTAAACATTTCATAGGGCTGTATGTCAATTTTTATTGCAAATAATACAGTAACATCAGTATCTATTGCCACCAAAAAATTACAGAGCTTGTTGAGTTTGATTTTTGAGGAACATAAACTATTTTCAACTCTTTCTTGGGAGGATGCCCATTGCTAGATGACAAAAAGGCCCATCTGAGGCAAAGCTGACTCAGCTTTCAACTGACTGAATGTGTGACCATCTAAATTGCTTACCAAATCTGATGTTCTGGGCAGAAACCCTCTCTTATCAATGCTCAGAACTCTGGGTTTTATCTATAACAGCACAACAGTCAAGAAATTGAAGTGGAGCCATCGTGAGGAATCCTTGATGGTGATAAATCTGCCAATGAAGATGCTAAACACCCAACATTCAGCACCATGCATATTTGGAGTTTCATAAATATCGCTTGAATAAAGGAATAAAAGAGATGACCTTAGCCATCCAGGAAATTTAAATTGTATTCCGTTATCTTCTGTTTATATAGGACAAGATAATGGTCTATACATTTTATGAGGCTTTTTATCAAAATAGTTAAATACTCATTTTCAGGGCTCACAAAGTAATAGCCAATTCTCTGAAAAAGATACTCATGGAGAATGGTCCGTTAGCAGAAAGTGCCAGGTATTTTTAGAAAGCATCGCTAAAATACAAGATATGAGTTAGAAACTTGATTAAAATGTTTGAGAGCTGGTTTCAAGAATTTAACCCACTGCAAAGCTTGAGGATACACTTTCTGTATGCAGCCACTTTCCAACTCTGCTCACAGAGAGTGGGCCTCCACACAGCCACCCATCAGAAGGGGCAAAGCTTAGCCCCCAGTGTGTGCAGTCATCCTCCTAAAGCAGAGAGTTCATCTTCTCTCTAGTCGCAGTGTCTCTCTCTGCAGACAAAGGCATATGGACATGCAACTACAGGCGCCACCACAATACTCACGGCCCCAAAACAGTGTGTCTGGGAGGGAGCTGGGAAAGCATCTTCTTTTTACAGAGAGAAAAACAGGCGCAGAGAGTCTGAGCGACTTGTCTCGGATCACAGAGCACTTTGGTAACTGAGATGATACTGGGAACCAGGTCTTCTTCAAAACTAAGAATCCTGGATAAATTACACTGTTGTGTGGAGATGTGGATGAGTATGAATAAGGCATTACTAAATTTACAACTTGGAGAGCAAGAGGAACAAGAAGTCATGATTAGAAGTTTCTATGTTGCATTTTAATACGTCAAGAAAAGGTTAAGTGCTGGGTAATAACAAAGGAATAAGATTAAGGCAATGAGGAAGACAAAGATCATTTGTTCCCAAGAAACAAACACTTCTTGAGAAATGTTGTTTGGGGAGCTGGAGACACACCTTGAATCAAACTTGAAACCTGACTGCAAAGCATGGAGATCAGGATGACGGATGGCTTGTCTCCAAGGATGAGAGTTGTTCCTGGCAGTGGCTGAACGGTAGACCCAGAGATCCAAGACCACATAGGACCAGACCACAGGCCTCAGCTAAAGGAGAGCTGGAGGGCGACCTGTGTGGATGGAATGAAGCTGGAAGCAGACGGTGGCAGGGAAGTGCCCACCACGTGGGGAGGTGGGGGATATGGTCTGAGAGAAGACTGCTATAGAGCTGTCGGTCTGCCCCCGGGTGGTACCATATCCCACTAGACAGTACTAGCAACCAGCCTCAGGGCCCAGGGCCTTTCCAGAACTTACAAATCAGACTTTTAAAAAATTTGGCTCTGAAATATGGAAAGAAAACAGCAAAACTGCTAATGCTAAATGTTTAATTAAACATACACAAAACACATCATTCTGTCAACTTCATTAACTGTTAAATTTAGTGCTCATAAAAATTTCATCACATTTAGAAAACAATTTGAATGTTAAGATCTACCCACTTCCCAAGAACCCCTGAGTAAGCACAACTGTTCTCAAGAACTCAGAGTTAGTTGTAAATGAAGTTGCTGTCTCATAATCAAGTGATTTTAAAAATACAATTAGTATAAGTTTTTTCAATTTTGTTATAAGAATATATTTAATGGGAATATGAGTAGATGATAATATATTTGATGTAACACTTGCCAAGTTTCCGGGAGACATAGGTCAGGAATCCAAAAATGAAGAACAATGCAGAGAAAGGAAAGGTCAGGGCAAGAGAAAAACCCTAACCTTTCACCAGGAGCAAGTCAGAATTTTCTAATAACCCTGACACTCTCTCTAGTTCAGGGATTCTTAACCTATGTGTGTGTTGATGCCTACAGGCACCAAAATAATCAAAATAATCTTTTTAAGTGCACAGAGCAAAATGCACAGGATTACAAAGGAACCCAACTGCAGTGAAAGACACAATCAACAAATAATTTCATGTTTTTGTAATAAAAAGACAAAGTAACATCTATGCGTTTTTATAAAATGGCAAGGCTAGTTTCATTTCAGAGTAGTGATGAGTGTCCTTGATACTTCAGGGTATCTTCAACAGCAATGACGTGATTTCAAAATATTGGGGGTTTTCCTGGGTGTCAAGAATCACTACTACAACTATGGTTACTCACATTTATAATTGAAAGACATCAAATTTCAAGATGTCAGTGCACATAGAGATGTAATTTTCTTTCCCATCTAAGTTCACAAATCTCTAGAATTCTACCCACAGATTCCCTTGAAAGTTCATGGATTCCTGGTTTAAAAAATATCCTGCTGTAACTTCTGTGCAGATGAAATGAACAGAAGGGAGAAAAAGTAAGGGAGTGATAAGCAGGGGCAGAAATTGCCAGCTGACTTGCAGGGACCTCAAGTTCAAAGGTGTTCCCCCAAATTTTCATTTCCTCTTCCTAAACTATACACATTCTGGCAAAATCTATTTCAGTTGGTCTGGGGTTTTATCCGCTTTAGCAAAACCTCATATGAATACTACTGGCTTCAGAGTAGAAGACAATTTCACAAACGGGTAGGAGGGATAGAGCGTGTGTGTGCAAGCGCAGTCACTAAATTGGGTTCCACTCTTCACGACCCCATGGACTGTAGCCTGCCAGGCTCCTCTGTCCATGGGATTCTCCAGGCAAGAATACCAGAGCGGGTTGCCATGCCCTCCTCCAGGGGATCTTCCCAACGCAGGGATCAAACCCATGTCTCTGGATTCTCCTGCATTGCAGGAAGATTCTTTATCTGGGAGCCACCAGGGAAGCCCATACATATACATGTGTACATAGTTTACATATAAAGGGGATATGTAAATATTATAAACAGCTTACATACAAATATTATGCATGTATACATACAGATGTATAAATGCAAACATACATATACAAACATAATTTGTGAAATTATGAAAACTCCAGTGTTCTTGGGCTTCCCTGGTGGCTCAGTTGGCAAAGAATACGCCTACAATGCGGGAGAACTGGGTTTGATCCCTGGGTTGGGAAGATCCCCTGGAGGAGAGCATGGCAACCCACTCCAGCCTTCTTGCCTGGAGACTCCCCACAGACAGAGGAGCCTGGCGGGCTGCAGTCTGTGGGGTCACAAAGAGTCAAAAACAATTGAGCAACTAAACACGCAGCACATAAATGTATATAGGAATGCAGCTAGCAACTCGTTTTCTCTATATACATACATCTCCAGATATATCCAAGTAAAGAGAGCAGAAACGATCTGTATCACTCAGTTACCTACGACATCTCTCAAGGTGAGACTTTAGCTTGCAACTAAAACAGGTAAATAAATCATGTTGTTGCTGTTCAGTCGCTCAGCCGTGTCCGACTCTTTGCGACTCCATGGACTGCAGCACGCCAGGCTTCCCTGTCCTTCACCATGTCCTGGAGCTTGCTCAGACTCATGTCCATTGAGTCAGTGGTGCCACCCAACCAGCTCGTTGTCTGCCGTCCCCTTCTCTTCCTGCCTTCCATCTTTCCCAGCATCAGGGTATTTACAATGCAGACAACAAGAATCACTGTATCTGATTTTATAATCAGAAAAGGAAGCAGCACAGCTATTCCTGTTTGACAGAGTGTAACCTCGTTTCTGTGTTCGCCAAAGACCGCCTTCTTTAAAAAGGAACCTTTAAATAATTGAGCTTTTTCTCTACTCAACAAGAATTCCGGGCTTTAAAACACGTGCTTAATTGGGTCATTTCAGTTAACACCTGAAAGCAGTAACTTGCGATGACAGCTGAACAGGAAGCTTTCCTCCTGAGTACTTCCTAATGTCCCCAGGACGTCAGGCAGACGCCCGACAGCTCATCCCAGGCTGCCCTGGTCGAAGGTCCCACTGAGCATTTCCTAAGGGCCAAGTAATCCACCTGAAAAGGAATGACGTTTTGCATTGACAGAGGTCTGGCTCAAGCCCAAGTGTTATTTTCTTGTTCATTCATTCTCTCACCACCCATGTGCTAAGTGCCCAAGACATAAAGGAATAACATATTCACTCCTCTTCTGGACCTTACCACAGAGAAGGAAACCTTAGTATACAGGAAATGCGTGCGCACACACACTGTGTGTCTATATTATATATATATATATATATATATATATATGCATGTATGTTGTATGTTTGTATATATTTTGTGCTAAGTTGCTTCAGTAGTGTCCAACTCTTTGTGACCCTATAGACCATAGCCCACCAGGATTCCCTGTCCATGGGATTCTCCAGGCAAGAATACCGGAGTGGGTTGCCATGCCCTTCGCCAGAGGATCTTTCTGACCCAGGGATTGAACCTGTGTCTCCTTTCTCTCCTGCATTAGCAGGCAAGTTCTTTACCACCACTAGCACCAAATGTTGGTGTGTGTGTGTGTGTGTGTGTGTGTGTGTGTGTGTATATATATATATGTATGTATATATATATAGACATGTAATTAATATATATATTCCACAAAACAGAAAGGCAGGTGCTGTCCAAGCTGGACCATGAGTGAGAAACAGGGCTCTCCAGGCAAAGAAGGGGAGAGCAGGCACTCATTTCCAGGAAGGCGACCAGCTCTGTAAAAAGATGTGTAGTGACCGCTTCCAGGAGTGGGGAGAATCTGACCTGCCATGATCTTCGGGTTCCTCTGGGTCAATGCCAGGAGCTGAGTCCAGAAGGCTGAAGGGATGGGACAATGAGGGCTTGTAAGGCACCCCTTGGAGACAATCCCCTACGTGGAATCCAGCTCCCTGGCACCCTGGCACCACATGCTTGGATGTTTCTCTCAGGAAGCAGGAGGGGTTGGTGCACAACTTATTCAAACATGCCAAGGACTCTGGGTGCACAGCCAGTGGAGAGAGAAGGCAAGCCAGCCAGAGAACAGGACCGGGAGGGGCGTGAGTGTGAGGCGAGCCCAGGAGGCGGGGCCCCTGCAGACAGCCGGCTGTTTGAGTCATCAGGCTTCCATTCCTCTTACGTTTGCATCAAAAGTGCGGCACGCCCTGCTCATCAGTGTCCCAGATGAGGTGAAAGAAACGTGAAAACATGGAGCCGGCGGCCCCCGCCCCCATTTCTCCTGTAATTGAAGAAACACGTGGGGTCAGACCCTGGATCTGGCACCTCAAGCACCTGTCCTTAACACAGTGACCCAGCTCTGCTCAGCTCTAATCATAAGTGTCCTCTAGACATGAATCGGAGAAGGCACTGGCACCCCACTTCAGTACTCTTGCCTGGAAAATCCCATGGACAGAGGAGCCTGGTGGGCTGCAGTCCAAGGGGTCGCTAAGAGTCGGGCACGACTGAGCGACTTCACTTTCACTTTTCATTTTCATACATTGGAGAAGGAAATGGCAACCCACTCCAGTGTTCTTGGCCTGGAGAATCCCAGGGTCGGGGAGCCTGATGGGCTGCCATCTATGGGGTCGTACAGAGTCAGACACTACTGAAGCGACTTAGCAGCAGCAGCAGCAGCAGACATGAATCACTGGGTACATTAACTCGGGATAGGAGACCTCTGGCACAGCTCAAGAATGGCCTCTTGGACTTCCCTGGTGTTCCAGCAGTTAGAATCTGCCTGCCATTGCAGGGGACACAGGTTTGATCCCTGGTTTGGGAAAATCCTGCATGCCGCAGGAAAACTAAGCCTGAGCTCCACAACTATTAGGCCCACGTACCACAAGCAGTGATGCTCCTGTACCCCAGAACCCATGCTCCACAAGAAGAGAAGCCATCACAGTGAGCCCATGTGCCACAACTGGAGGGCAACCCCTGCGCGCTGCAATGAGAGAAAGTCCACACGTAGCAACAGACTCAAAAATAAAATAAGATAACTTTTTTAAAAAAGAATTGCATCTTCATGAAGGGGAACTGGGAACCAGGAATGAAGGTGAGTGAAATCCTTTGGCCAGACCTACCCTTGGTATCCGATAAATCCTTTTCTAACTTTAAGCAGAAAGTAACGAGTAGGGCAAGCCCCAGTCAGACAGCTTTTAGGAGGGGCTGCCGGCGCTCTGTCAAGAAAGTTTAGGTTTTATCCTACAAGAAGATGCATCAAAGGTAGATACAGAAGATGGGACAAGATCAGACCTAGACACAAAAAAGGCGATTCTTGTGACACTATTTCTAGGCTGGAGGAAAGTGAAGACAGATGTAGAATAAGGGTGAGGAGGCAGAGGCAGCGGGCTGAGTGGGAAGTGGCGACGGCTTGATGTCTTTCTGAAACGGCAGGAAGGAACCGAGAGGGGGTGAGCAGGTCAGACAGGGCAGAATCACAGGATCGGAGTGTGGCTGAATTATTTCAATAGTTTGCAGCCTGACCAAATGGAGGAAGTTTGGTATCATTAAATCACAAAAGGACAAACAGGAGGGGAAGCAGGTTTCTGTGGGGAGAGAAGATAAATCCGGGAGGTGTGCTTATTCTAGACTGAAAACATCCCAAAGTCCACAACCTGAGGGAGACCAAGGGGCTCTATTTTCAATACATAGAAGCAAACTGCAGGGCAGTAACGAAAGCAAGTGGCAAACGAAAGCATTTTCCGCTGCACTCACATAACCACATTTCCCAGAGTAGAGGGATATTGCTTCATGTCTAAAAGTCAGTGTTCTGAGCAAAACAAAAGACTTTAGCTTATCAGTCATTTGCACCTTAGTATAAAAGAGCTTATAAGGCTTGGAGGAGAGTATCTGAGAGTCAAGTACTGTGACCTCAAGAAGGAACAAGAGTGCAAGAGGATTCCATACATGAAACAGGGCCCTCAGGGCCAGTGCACTGGGATGACCCCGAGGGATGGGATGGGGAGGGAGGCGGGAGGGGCATTCAGGATGTGCATGTACATCCATGGCTGACTCATGTCAGTGTATGGCAAAGACCACTACAATAGTGTAAAGTAATTAGCCTCCAATCAAAATAAATAAATTAATTTTTTAAAAAAGAAAAGGATTGCAGGCAGCGCAGCCCTTGCTAAACACAGGGCCCAGAGTACAGCTGCCATGCACTTCCTCCTGCCTGTCCAGCCAGAGAATGGGTTTGTCCTGCACTCACAGATCATAGAAACCCCTGTCCCTGCAGCCCGCATACTACGGCAAGAAAGACAGGCCATTTGGTATTACTTAGTGCCTCTCATTCAACCTGCCCCCTTGAGGAAACACAAATGGACCATTCGTTTTTATGGAATACTGAAGTAGTAAAATGCAAAAAAAGAAAATGTTCTATAGCTGATTTTATCCTCTACCATGACTTTGGAAAAGACTCTGATGCTGGTAGGGATTGGGGGCAGGAGGAGAAGGGGACGACAGAGGATGAGATGGCTGGATGGCATCA
>SJYF01000930.1:1061018-1074296 GCA_006410515.1 Procapra przewalskii
TGAGTGAACTCCAAGAGATGGTGATGAACAGGGAGGCCTGGCGTGTTGCGATTCATGGGGTCGCAAAGAGTCGGACATGACTGAGCGACTGAACTGACTGACTGACTGACAGTGACTTTGACAGTAACCGGCGAGGCTGGCCTGACACAGCACGCTCTGATCTTCCTCCTGCTCAGCCTGCCGCCTCCCCGAGTCCTCTGAGGCTCCGCTGTCATCCTTGCAGGAGGTTTCCAGGCACCTGCCGCAGCCTCCTCCGTCCCCCTCTCTTCTCTCCACACTCTCCCTGGAGCTTGTCTACCCCACAGGCCACACACACTCACACCTATTTCTCCATTCAGATCTCCCCTCTGAGCTCCAGACACAGATCCCAACTCCTGGTTGATGTCACCTCCTGAATGTCTTAATCGCTCCTCAAAATCACCATGTCCACACAGATTTATCCAAACCTAGTCTTCTAGAGTTTTCTCTCAGTAACAACTTCTGCATCTGCACTGTGCTGAGTTGCTTCAGTCATGTCCAACTCTTTGTGACCCCATGGATGGTAGCCCACTGGGCTCCTCTGTCCATGAGATTCTCCAGGCAGGAATACTGGAGTAGGTTGCTGTGCCTTCTCCAGGGCATCTTCCCAACCCAGGGATCAAACCTGTGTCTCTCATGTCTCCTGCTTTGCAAGACAGGTTCTTTACCACCAGTGCCACCTGAGAAGGCCTTCTGCATCTACTGCTGTGTAACAAACCAAATCTAAATGTCCTGGCTAGGAACAACTGCTTCCCCAGAAATGGAGGTGGGGTGGGAGGAGGACACCGGATTCCTCTTTTCACATTTCTTTAACCTTATTTGGTATTTGACCAAACAGGGTGTCCCTGATATTTGATGGAAACATACAAGGAATGAAACATACAAGCTTCATCAAACATAGCTGCTTACGCCTATTTTTCCAGTTTCATTATCAACAGCGTGCCTTCACTTGCACACAAGTCCCAGCTGGGATGGGTTGGGATGGTCAATGACGTTGTTAGACTTCCCCTAAAAGCCTCAGCGGTCTGGCTCCTACTTAGTGACCGTTCTAGCCTCTTCCAGCTCCACACCCTGTGATGTTCTGCCCTGGTTATGCTCACCTTCTCTCTAGTCCTCCCAAACTTCCATAATCTTGATTCCTGCTCCTGGAATGTTCCTTTACCACCTTACCCAGTGAAAACCTATGCACTCTTCAGATGTCACTTAGGAATCACTGCCCAAAGACACCTTCCTTCAGCTCCCAGACAGGTCCCCTAAGGAGTTTTCCAGGAACCATGCCCACTCGCCATAGCACTTCTCAGGGTTGCCAGTTTCAGCTGAGGGCGGGGGGACCTTGTATGGGTCTGACTTTGCTCACCATTGACTCTGTATCTGGAACTGGAACTTAATAATGGGTTATGCAGAGGAATAATTAATGCATTAGAAAATGAAAGCATATTTGTAGTGATAAATAATTCACCATCCAGTTTATTTATGAAATATAATATTGGTCCCCAGAAGATACTGTCTCAGCTGGTAAAGAGTCCGCCTGCAATGTAGGAGACATGGGTTCGATCCCTGGGTTGGGAAGATCCCCTGGAGATGGGAGAGGCTACCCACTTCAGCATTCTGGCCCAGAGAATTCCATGGACTGCATAGTCATGGGATGGCAAAGAGTCGGACATGACTGAGCAACTTTCACTTTCAGAGTATATATTTAAATCAATTAATTTGATGAAGATCAGAAAGCAACATGTGATCATTTGACCCAGATAAGGAAACATACCAAAAATGTTTAGTGATTCATTCAAGACTTCTCAACATTTCCTGAAGTCCAAGTGAAATTCAGACAGGACTACAGGTTTTTGCTTTTATTTCTAAGGGACAAGACTTTCATGAAGAAGCCCTGAGATCTCTTCCAAACTCAGATACTAGCTGATCTTGATTTAACTTTATTTTTGTCTTGATAGTGTTCTGTTTTTTTTTTCTCTTTCTCTCCCTTTTCTTTCTCCTTTTTGCATCATTAGATATTAAAGCCAGGAACTATTGCCCAAGAGAGTATGTCACAATGCACACACACACACAAAGCCTAAAAATGCCAGGACTATATGGAGAGAGGGAAGGACAGGAGAGACACACTCACAACCCTTATTTCTTAGTGTTGAGGAAGTTTCAAGCCTTAATCCCAGCTTGAATTTTTCCATTCCCCATTACAGCAATGAAAATAATGGGTAATGAGAGATCAAACAAACTAATTTGTCAATTCTGGGATGTGACATCATGACCATTCATTTCTGGGGTTGTTAATGCCAACCAGTGACCTTCTGGGATTATGTACAGCTAAAATGTGATGAGGAAATTTAATAAACAAAGGTCAACCATCATTCAGTACAGCAAGGAAACAATACTTTTTTTCTTTTACAATAAAATACCAAAAATTTTAAAATCCAGCATTGCCTTGGTTATTATAATAACCAAGTGTCTCACAATACTTATTCAGTGCATATGGCCCAAATTCTAATGACTTTAAATTATACAGAGGATAATATTTGCTGAGTTCTTGAGTATCTGAGGCTATAGACATTCCTTGAAAGGTCAGCTGTAAAACCTAGTTAATAACTTTGAAGAAAAATGCATTTTTCCATCAGGAATTCACAATAAAAATTATCTCCTTTTTTACACAATTTTCCTTTTAACTCTACTTGGCAAAGGGACAAAGCTAATAGACAAATTATACATGATTACAGGACTATTTGGCTATACAGTGTCACAGATCAAGAGAAACGGTCCCCACTGCAAGTAAGCAATGGTCCTGCACCATTCACTCACATAAGCTCCAGAGAGAGTTTTGATGGAGCTTCAGGAATGACATGGTTAAACAGCCACGTTTTTAATATCTATTAAAGTCACGGTGCCATGACTGAATAATGCCACCCATGAGCGGGAAGGAGGAATACGGTACAACCAACCCCACCATGCACGTGGCCAAGGGGCGTGCCTGCTGTCACCCCAGCTGTTCCAAACATCTAAGTCTCTCCTGCTTAGACTCAACGACTGGGGCTGGATGGCAGCCAAGTCATGACAAGACAAACGTGTTCCTCCAAGCAAAGATCCGACGTGCGAATACCAACACCATATTTTTCCCTCTTTGTATTAGTTTAGGTTCCTTAGAACAAGAATGTTATTGAACACTGTAATATTGCCTCTCAGCCTGTCTAGCTCCTTGGCCATCACGTAGGGCTTCTACAGAAAACGTACATCTCAGCATCCTTTGGTTTTCTGGATACAGACCATTGAATTTAGCCACTGGCTCATTCTAACCAGTGTGATCTGTTTCTCCCTCTATCAGGTGTAGCATCGGAAAGACACTCACCATTATTAGGGCTGTTAGAAAGGAGCAAAAGGTAACAGGTATGGAGCATCTCTCTCCCACCAGACCCTGGGCTCCCTACTTTATGTAAACATTATCACATACATTCTTCTCAGTGGTCCTGGAACATAAGGGTTGTTGCCACCATTTATCAGATTGTTGCAGCAAAAACAGAAATGAGTGAACCTTAGGCTCATACCAGCCAAAGAGGCAAGCCTTAAACCATATTGCTTATTCTTTAGCTGTTGCTACTAACAAAGACTTACAAGCCTTATAAGCTGGACGTGTCCTTCACAAAGCTAATAACTCTCAGACCCCATATGAATTGCACTGTGCACCTGGCATTGGTCTTCCCTAACACTCCCTTGCAGGCTTCTGCATTTCAGAAGGAAGGTCACAGACCAATATCTTCAGAGACACCAGAGCCAGCTGCTGAGTTGCCTGATGCCAGCTGGGGCTGCTTAGAAATGGTGCAAAAGAAAAATAAAATGGAAGACCTCCACTGGGATATAAAACCTCTCCCAGTTCCCCAGAGAAGAGGGTGCAGCTTTTGAGGTGCCAGCCTGTAGTATTCTTCCCCTTCCCCCACAAAAGGAATAAAGCCACTCTTCCTATTTCCTCCAAACTCTGTCTCTGTATTTCTATTTGGCACTAGTGGACAGGGAGCCAAGATTTTGGGAACAAGATGAATAAACTAAGTCTCAGAAAAATTAAGACGTTGACCACGGTCACCCAATTAGCAGGCACTGAAGGCCATATTCAATGCCAGAGACATTCCCAAGGCCTATGACTTTTCACTTATATGACACCGAACCTGGTGGCACCTCAAACTTTCTATAAAGTCCATAAGGCCATCAATCCTTGGTAGGGACCTGGGGGGGAAAAAAAATCAATGTGACTGGGATGACCCAGCAAACATGGCCCCAGCCCACAGCAGGCTCTGAATGGAAGGTTTCCTTGAGTCGCTCCAGTATGGAATGTTCCACAGGAAAAGCGCACTACTGATGTCGTCGGCATATGAAATGGCTGAGACAGGAGTAAAAATGTGTGTTTAAAAAGAAAGAAATCCGAGGCATCAAAGGTTGCCACAAGGAGGTGGGAGTATGAGAAAGCCTCTAGAATTAGATGACCTGCCCCCGAACCTTCTTCATCCCATTAGTAAAATGGGCACAGTACCTGCTCACATGAGAGAAGGTTCTAAGAACGACAAGAGCCCACCAGGCAGAGCTCCCGGGGCCGTCTGTGATACAGAACAGGTGCATGGGCGGGGTTAAATGGACCCAAGTCTAAAAAGCCATTTTACTGTGAATTAGTCAGACTCTGTGCATCATCTCTATTTTCAGAATGCATTTTTGCAAGGCTTGCTGGTGTTTATCGGGAGACATTCATCATTGTCTCAGCATGACCCACAGCAGATCCAGGTCACATGAAGTTATAAATGTATCTTATATTCCGATGTCACGGCCCCTTGTCCAATTCTGAGGCAAGAAGAATAATTTACATTTATTTCTAAAAGAACACATCAACCGAAACACAGCCCAACAGCCACAAGCCAGAAGGTAATAAAGGAAACAGATTTCTTTGTTCTGCAGGAATAATATTTGGAGCATGAGGAATGTCCAGAGTTGACAAAGGAGAACCAGAATGGGGACACATGGGGTCACATAATGGGGTGACGGCAGGTGTAATTTATGGCAGGGCTGCACTGAGGTTCCAGACTCATGAAGCCACGTGGGACAAAGCAGGGAGGGGAGGCAAGACGCCCTCACTCTGATCCCTGAAGCCGAGGAAGAGATGAAGATAGATGGATTCCGACACTGAACGAAGGAAATCTGATTAAACATGAGTGATAAAATTTTCTGGATTGAATTGGGATTTAAGAGAAAAACAAACTGACATTTTGTGCGATTCTAGCATGTCAACAAAGGAAATCTATATATCAGGGGGAAAAAATTTAGACAGGGAAGATACGCTGGAGAGGCAGACACCTGAATGGAGGAGACACAGCAGAGAGGAGGAGAGAGATGAAGACCCCAGAGACCCCCAGCTGCCATGTGCCAGTGAGTCCCCTCCGTGCAGGCAGCCTCCTGTGAACCCCTGCTTAAAAAGCCAACATAGAAACTCATATTTCACAGCCGAGGTCAGCAGGAGAGCAATTATCACAGACCCAACAGCTCTTTGGTGATCTGTGGTCACCAGGATTCTTTCAGTCAAACTACCCTAAACAAAACTATATTTTGATTCATTTTCAAGGACCCATATGGTGTATAAAGTCAGAGTCACACACAGGAATTAGACCCATACTCTTCCATGTCTCAAGATCACACAGTAGTTGTGGACAACCTCTTTGCTCCGGAGGCAATGCCAGACTGTCCCCCTAAGAAGGACATCTTGATTCTCATGTCCCTTTACTCTTAAAGATGAGAGAAGGTTGGCCTCTTGGGACGGCCATCTGCCTCTGTTAGCTGCACACTGACTCCTGCTCGCACAGCCTTGATTTCTGGTAAAACAGGATCAAGTCTCCAAAGCAGACAGGAGAAGGTACGCAATGCCCAGCAGCAGAGGTGGCCAGTGAGAGGGCAACAGGGTTTGTCGGGGGACAATGGAGCCAGGATGTGTATGCTGTGATCAGAAGCAACTGCTGAAGGGACTGGCTTGTACTATGAGAGCACGCCCTCCAAGGACCTCCCTCTCCTTTTCTTGGGATTTTTCCTATTTGAACATGAGCCCTGTGGGACTAAGAAACTGGTCAAGATTCTTGTGGAAACTGCCCACAGCCCTATGATTTTCTTGAACACAGTCAACTGCACAAAATACTCCTTAATAAGGCCACTTTGATAGTTATACAACCAAAGGATGATTTCAAGGAAATGTTCTAGAAGACTTTCTATATGAATGGCAACTTTCTGTTAAAGCTATTTTTAAACACATAATTGTTTTGAAGAAAATGGCAATGGGACAATACCTTATTATGAAGATATGAACAATCATTTATGGACCCCCCCCCCACACCCGTGTGAGGTGCTAAGGTGAATAAGTAAAGACCATACACTTGAGAAAACTAAAACCATGCTTTCTGGGCATTTTAAAAACATCTCTGCATTTTATTTCACTTATTTTATTTTTTTGGCCACACCACACAACACGAAAGATCTTAGTTCCTTCCCCGACCAGGGATCGAACCCATATCCCCTGCATTGGAAGCACGGAGTCTTAACCATGGCACCACCAGGGAGTCCCCCATCTCTGCCTCTTAAATGAAGAAAGAACAGGATGGGCTCCCTGGGGATCACTGGACCTAGGTCCCAAGACCACATCTGAGCTGTTCCCGCTTTCTAAATAACCTCAGTCCTCCAGCTGGAAGTACATTATCTAACCACTGCCAACTTCTCCATCCCCTCTGAAAGCCCTCCAATTGCTTCCCGCTGGTATCCTTCATTCAAGGCACCAGGCCTCTGATACTGTGCTCTCCCCAGTCCCTCACTTGGTGCCTGTCTTGAACTCACTCCACAGGCTTTTCTGGTTTTGTATATCAATGCACCAGGAGGGTACCTCTAGCCCTGACTTTGTGGGCACCCCCTCCTGGGCTGGTTCCTGAGTGGCCTCATCCTAACCATCAGAGAGACAGAAAGGCTTGATTGAGAAGAAGCACTAAGGACAAAGTCACCCAGGCCCTCTCTCTTGCTGCCCCTACCCCTTGTCAGGGGGCGAATTCCCTCTAGGCAACTTGGGCAGGGGGGCAGTAACCATCCAGTTGTGTAAGATCTAAAGATGGAAGTTATTCAAAAACAATCTTACCTTTCACATCCATTATCCACTTCATCCATTTTTGCCTACTTAATTGTCCTTCAGATCTATGTATTTCTCATTTTTCTCCCCTGCTGTTACCCTCATCCAGGGCTACCCTCTTTCAGTTGATAAAAGAAATGCTCACATATCGAAGTCTTGGGAAGTTATTCTGACTTGACATGAGTTAACATGAATTGTGGAATAACCAAAACTGCCTGTCCATGGTGATCAAACTTACAGTGTACATCTGCTTTAATTATTGAAGAAAAGGGTGCAGTGACCAGAAGTAAAGAATGTCTATGTCAAAAAGAAAGATGAAACACCTCCGTTCCTGAGACACCAATGCTGGTCTTTCTTGCATGATGAGAATCCCCCTTCCCCAGGCACCAAGGCCATACTCACTGTGCACATGCCAATCTGGATTTTTGAAAACCTAATGGAATGTATCCCCAACTTGCTTGATGTTCTTTGTTCTGACAAGACATAAAACTGCTGAAAATCATGCATCTCCTGAGCAGTTTCTCTGAATCATCTGAGAAGCCATCTTCTGGGCTATGGCCCTCAATTTGACTCAAATAAAACTCCTTCTATTTCTCTTATGGGGATCCCCAGCTGGTGTTAGTGGTAAAGTGCATGCTCCCCAAGGCAGGAGATGTAAGAAATGAGGGTTTGATCTGTGGGTCGGGAAGATCCCCTGGAGGAGGGCACAGCAACCCACTCCAGTATTCTTGCCAGCATCCCCTTGGACAGAGGAGCTGGTGGATATGGTCCACAGGGCCGCAAAGTGTTGGGCACCAGTGAAGTGACTTAGCATGCATGCTTTCCTATTTTAGATTGCTTATCAATGATTTTCATTGACATGGGAGACAATTGAAAGTTTGATAGATGACAGTTCAAAGAAGAGGAGGCCCTTCTTTCCCCAAAACCATTCTCTACACCTCACCACACAGCTTCGATCTCTGAGCACCAGCCATGATGATTTTCTTGTTATAAGTTATTCCTTAAATTGCTGTGACTTGACTGAGTGTAGAGGCTTTGCATATGCTGTTTCATCTGCCTAGAATTCTCTGACTGACCCTTACTCATCTTTCAGACACTAGTTCAAGCCTCATTTGTTCAGAAGACTTCCTTGATTCCAAAGACCTTATGATTTCCCAAATTCTATATTTTTCCACTATGTTCCCTCATTTATGTATTTGTCCATTCCCCACACTATTCTGTAAACACTGCAAACAAAAACTGTTTCACTCACTTTTAAGTTATCCACAATTAACCCAGCACCTGGCTCTTGGTAGACAGCCAATCGATAGGAAAGATTAAATAAACGAAGTTGTTGTTGTTCAGTCCTTCAGTGGTGTCCTAATCTTTGCAGCCTTGTGGACTGCAGCATGCTAGGCTTCCTTCACCATCTCCCAGAGCTTGCTCATGTCCATTGAGTTGGTGATTCCATCCAACTATCTTGTCCTCTGTCGCCCCCTTCATCTCCCACCTTCAATCTTTCCCAGCATCAGGGTCTTTTCCAATGAGTCAGCTCTTTGCATCAGGTGGCCAAAGTATTGGAGCTTCAACTTCAGCATCAGTCCTTCCAGTGAATGTTCAGGATTGATTTCCTTTACTATTGACTGGTTTGATCTCTTTGCAGTTCAATGGACTTTCAAGAGTCTTCTCCAACATCACAGTTCAAAAACATCAATTCTTTGGTGCTCAGCCTTCTTTATGTCCATCTCTCACATACATACACACATGGATGAATAAATTAAGAAGACACAGTAATTCAGAACTCAGATCCAAGATTCAATCTGTATCGTATTTGCATCACTTACGTGATGTACAATTTTGGATAAAATACTTGACCTAAGCTTCAGCCTTCACATTCTTTTAAAATGGAGGCAATAAAGATTCCTACTTGTACTTGTAAAGTTCAAATGAAATATCTACCATGTATTTATTAGTAAAAGACCTGACGCATAAAAAAGGGCATCATAACTTGCTGGCTAAGGAGAGAATTTATCCAATGATAGCAATAACAAAATTAGAGTACAGCAGGAGGGCCACGAATCTTGTAGTAATCAAACATCTGTGACACTGCATCCATCTTTTAAAAAATTAGTTTCATAGCTGTCATTTTGGGGGATTCTTTCCTCTCCTCTGGATCAGATTCTAGATGGAAGTCATAGCTATGATACATATTTTAGTACAAATGAATTTCAGCACCAGAGTCCCAAGCTATAGATCTAGTCTCAGGCCTAGGAAGTTGTATACAGCTCAACTTGTCATACTTCACATTCACATCTGTTTTTTTCATTTAAACTATCATTTGTGTGTTTGTATAATAAAAGTTTTTACTCCACTTTTGGGTACAGTTTCCTGAGAAAATATTAGTCTTTTCAGGACATATCATTGATTTGTGGTGACAAGAAAAAATATTCTAAATCAGGGCTGTGTCAGAAACTCAGGAATTCTGCTTACCATAAATTGAGTGTGGTGGATAGACGGCAGAAGAAAGAAACCATTCTCATTGTTTCTAGAGAGTTGCAGGCTTCACACAGATTCCTGCAACATAACCTGCTCATACATTCCAGTCCATCTGTATCGAAAGACGCAAAGCGAAATAGCAACGGCATTCCTGCTCAGTGGTGGGAACGATGTTTTTCTATTCTGTGCGACCTTCTACCTGCTGGGCCCTGAAAGAAATGAAACTCCTGAAATAAACAGAAGACACAGGGAACTCAGCTCAGGGCTCTGCGATGACCTAGAGGATGGGTTGAGGGGAGGGGAAGCAGGTATGTGAGAGTCCAAGAGGGAGGGGATATATGCATACATATTGGTTCGCTTCACTGCACAGCAGAAACTGATGCCGCATCGTCAAGCAATTATCTTTGCTGTTGCTTAGTTGCTCACTTGTTTCCAAACTCTTTTGCAACCCCAGGTACCGTGGTCCACCAGGCTCCTCTATCCATGGCATGTTCCAGGCAAGAATACTGGAGTGGGTTGCATTTTCTTGTCCAGGGGATCTACCTGATCCAGGGACCAAGCCTGAGTCCCCTGCATTGGCAGGCAGATTCTTTACCACTGAGCCGGCTGGGGATTATACACTAATAAAAACAATGAAGACAAGGCAGCTCTAGAGTCTGGAATGTCCCAAAGGGATCATTCCTGTGAGTAGGGAGACTACATCCACGTCAGAGAGGTGACAACCCACCTCTTCCTTTGCCAAAAGCATGCACTTCACCCGGGGGTTAGCAGACACCTCCTGTGCAGGGCCAGAGGGTAAGCACTGTAGATTCTGTGGGACAGAGTGCCCCATTGCCACTGCTCAGGTCCTCTGTGTGATGTGAAGACAGCTCTCGACAGTTTGGAGAGGACTGAGAATGCCTGGGTTCCAATAAGACTTTACTTTTGAGCATCAGTATTTGAACTCCATGTAGTTTCTCATGCCACGATGTACTAATCTTTTAATTTTTCCCCCAACATTTAAAAACGTAAAAGCCATTCTTAGCTTGCAGACCTTACAAAAACAAGCTGGGGCTGCATCTGGCCGGTGGCTATATTCTGACTCCTGGCTTAAGACAAGTCACATAAATAAATACTTAACTTGCACCCACGGACTTCCTAATTGCTGTTCGAGTCTCCCAGACAGTGGGCCTGTCCCTAAGTGGACGGTGGAGGTCGTGTACTGCACAACAGACCAAAGATTAGAACTCACAGACAAGGAAATTTCTAAAATTCCCTGAAAGAACAGTTTACACAGACTTTACAGTCTGTCATGCAGCTGCACGAACAGGAAGCCGTTATCTGAAGCCCTCTGAGAAGGGGGCAGAGAAGCAGGCAGCGCAGTGACTGTAACCCTTGATTATAAATCTACGGCAATTACAGTTTAGAAAGTCCAAAGCAAAACTGTAAAACTAATCTGTAGCTCAGCCAGGGACAGCGTCCCCGCTTTTAGCTCTAAATATGTAGCTGGCAGCCAAGACACAGCATCATTGGTAGACACATCCCTCAGTGAGAAATCCCCATGAATTCAGCAGCAGACCACTGGAGAAAATGGAAATGGAAAAGGTTGACCAAGCAAATGTCAATACTATGCACAGTATGGGCTTGTACTCCTGCCCACCGTCCAGTCTCCTTCTGTGTCTCCACGGCCGCACTGGTTGAATACCGTCTCCCCGGTTATATCCACCTCAGAGATGTGACCTTATTTGGAAACTGTATCTTTTCAGGTGTAATTGATTATGATGCCTTCACACTGGATGACTGGGCTTCCCTGGTGGCTCAGACAGTAAAAATCTGCCTGCAATGCAGGAGACCAGAGTTCGATCCCTGGGTCGGGAAGATCCCCTGGAGAAAGAAATGGCAACCCACTCCAGTATTCTTGCCTGGAGAGTCCTATGGACAGAGGAGCCTGGTGTGTTCCAGTCCATGGAATCACAGAGTCAGACAACAACTGCACACGCACACACACTGGATGGCAGTTGGCCTAGATCCAAAGACGGGCATCTTTATTAGAAGACAGAGACGCACATGGGAATGAAAGCAGCCTGGTGCCACACAATTCCAAACCAAGGATTGCCAAGGGCGGCCAGCTACCTTGCCAGGAGAGAAGCATGTACCTGATTTCCCATCAAGGCCTCCAGAGGGAGGTCCTGCCTACACCCTGATTTCAGATTTGTAGCTGTAAGAACTGTGAGAGTATAAATTTCTGTTGTTGGAAGCTAACCGGTTTGTGGTCATTTGTTAACAGAAGCCCAAGGAAACAAACACAGCCACCTATTAGCACTATGCATCTCAAGATACCGTGGAATTTTACTTCTCTGAAGACATGACTCATGTTGAGTCCACATTCAGAAGAGGCTTTTCCCAGCCTTCTTCATTTGGTCACTCAGATCCACCCTCTAGAATCAGCTTGGGGACTTCCCTAGTGGTCCAGTGGCTAAGACTCTGTGCTCCCAAGGCAGGGGGCCTGGGTTTAACCCCTCATCAGCAAACTAGCTCCTACGTGCCACAACGAAGACCCAGCACAGCCAAATAAATTTTTTTTTTAAAGAAAGAATCCGTTCACTGTCACTTTCTCCGGGAAACACTGTCCTGCCAACATCCTGCCAAGGGATATCAGGGTCCCCTCCCTTGTGCCCAGATGCTAGTGATAAAACATACATTCACACTGAGGTCTGGAGGAGTCATGCTGGCTCATACCTGAGTTAACTTGGCTTTTACGCTAACAAGAACGGCCTGCTTTTGACTATCAGATCTACATTGTACAAATGCTTTAATTATTAAAGAAAAGAGCACTGTGAGCAGAAGTGAAGAATGCCCATGTTAAAAAAGAAAGACGAAACGCCTTCCTTCCTGGTCAGCCAGTGCTCGCGCTCCTGCTACGATAAGAGCCCCTTCCTAAGCGCCAAGGCCACGTTGACCCGCTGCGTGTGTACTGGACCAGTTTTCCTTTTGAAACCTTGAAGGAACGCATCCCTGACTTTAATGTTCTCATTTCTGACGAGATGTAGAACTGTGCCGAAAACCACGCTTCTCCCGGAGCAGTGCCTCAGGGTTGTCTGAGAGGCTGTCTTCGGGCTATGGTCATCAGTCTGACTCAAATAAAACTCTTCTCTCTTCCTATTATAGACTGCTTATTGATTATTTTCATTGACAGTCATCTAGCCCTATGTCTAGGGTAGCATCTGCTACACCGTAGGAAAAGACATGATTTGCACATAACGGAACCCCCCGCTACATCCTGATTCCTGTAAAGGAAAGTTCCATGTGCTTCTATTTTACGCCCCAGCACTTAGGAGGTGGAGCAGCCCCTGTCTCCAGGCAGGGAATGGGGAGCCACTTTGCAGGGGCCAGAGAGAATTCTATTTTACTGTGTTTTATATTTCCCCAGCCTTGTCTCTGCCACTTACCGGCTGTTTGACCAGAGTCAAATGACTTCATTTCAGTTTTCTTCTCTGTGGGGAATAACGCTAGCTCCCACCTTACACAGGACTTGTGAAGAGGAAACGTGTTAATGTATAAGCATTTAGGAGGGAAGCATCTGAGAAGCGCTAGTTACTATTAATACTCTCCCCCAAGGAAGCAATGCTTTCTGTCTCTGAACCCAGCAATGGCTTCCAGGCCCCCAA
>SJYF01000930.1:1077087-1087841 GCA_006410515.1 Procapra przewalskii
TTTTCTGAATGTTGAGTTTTAAGCCAACTTTTTCACTCTCCTCTTTCACTTTCATCAAGAAGCTTTTTAGTTCTTCACTTTCTGCCAGAAGGGTGGTTCCATCTGCATATCTGGGGTTACTGAGATTTCTCCCAGCAATCAATACGTTGGTCTTCTGTACTGGCTGCAGGTTGTGGGTTAAAGTCGCAGTTTTATGTATGGTCTGTGTGTTGTTGCTCAGATGAGTCCAACTCTGCGACCTGATGGATTATGCCTGTCAGGCTCCTCTGTCCATGGGATTCTCCAGGTAAGAACACTGGAGTGAGCTGCCATTTCCTTCTCCAGGGAATCTTCCCAACCTAGGGGTAGAACCCAAGTCTCCCACATTGCAGGCAGATTCCTTACCATCTGAGCCACCAGGGAAGCCCTGTGTATGGTCTAGCCATTGTTGATTTGTATATTCAGGGTCTCAGTCCTTAGATGTGAATCTGTATCAAATAAAATTGGTTCAAATGGTTACAACATCAACTCTCAAGGCCCTGGAAAGGGGCTGAGGGATCCTTCCACACTGCATCCAATACATCAAGATGCCTAATGGAAACGATAGTTTTCACTATGAAATGTCCATGCTGCTGCTGCTGCTGCTAAGTCACTTTCAGTCGTGTCTGACTCTGTGTGACCCCATAGACGGCAGCCCACCAGGCTTCCCTGTCCCTGGGATTCTCCAGGCGAGAACACTGGAGTGGGTTGCCATTTCCTTCTCCAATGCATGAAAGTGAAAAATGAAAGTGAAGTCGCTTAGTCATGTCTGACTCTGCGACCCCCTGGACTGTAGCCTACCGGGCTCCTCCATCCATGGGAGTTTTCAGGCAAGAGTACTGGAGTGGGGTGCCATTGCCTTCTCCCCTCTCAGTGCTACCTCTTCCTAAAATGGGTATGCCTAGCTGTGAAAGAGCAGAAGTCTTAGGCTTTTCAGATTCTTAGGACTCCTCCTCCTCTCTCAACTCCCTCAATCAAACCAGATGCAAAGCCCCATTCTGTCCACTTCTCTTGAATCTCAAACCGCCACTCCCCTCCTGGCTTAACTATTTCAGCCTGTTAAAGCATCAACCATCTCTTCCAAAGAGTAAGATTATTAGGTTGCTTTTCCTATTTACTGATTTGCTCATAGACCAAGATTAACGAGTCAGAGGAAATGACTGCATCAGCAAATTCAATGATAAAGCCAAGTTTTCAAAGCCCAGGAAAGAGTTCTCAAAGAGGCCTTCAGGAAGGAACTCTTGTAAATACTTCTTGCTGTAAAAATCTGACCTTCATCCCTGATAGGAACTGACCCCAGGGTGTCTGGCAGAACCAGAGCCTGAGTGGGGTGCATCACGGGTCTGACCAGACCGGCAAAGACTGTGACTTCAAGGCCACCAACAGAAGTCCCAGTGCCCCTTTCTCTTTGCCTATGAAGGGGAAGGAGGACACCACACTCTATAACACGCCACTTTGACATATTGATTTTTTAGTAAAGTGACTTAAGAAATAGCAGGTGCAGGAAGGACACTCTGACTATCTCCTGTCCCCCTGAAAGCAGGAGATAAATCTCCCACATGAAGGGCACCCTCTGTGTACCAGGGTAGAGGGACAGCCTTATCACCAGGGATATAGAATCCAGGGCCAAGAAGCCTCTATAAACAAACCTCAATACTTCTTCACTAATTTGCTACCCCAATCCCAAAACCCTTTCTTTTCCCTTTCAATTCCTTACACATTTATCACTTCACTGTCTAAGAACATAAAAGCTGCCTGCTTTGGTCACTTCGTTGAGTCTCTTCTCTTTGGGGCTCCCACACGTATGGAATTAAATTTGTGTTTCCTCTGCTCATCTGTCTTTAAGTCAGTTTAATTATCAGACCAGCCAGGGAACCTAAGAAGGAAAGGTTTTCCTCCTAAGGATCATTCCTTAGACGTTCAGCTATGCATGCCCGACTCATGATTGGAACTTGAGTGGACCGACAGTAATAATCTCTGCTCCAAGAGCTTCTTGTTAAGTGTCCATGAATCCCTATTGTTTCTGACTCTTAGGATTAGATGCTAAACGGCACTGGATGAAGGGATAGATCACTGGGGAACAACTGCAAGGGGAAACAACCGAATTCTGTTCTCTCTGTTAATAGACACCTGACGGAGAGCATGACTCCAGTATGGCTACAGGATTCTGAGACTGCATAAAAGCTGGTGTAAGCCGACTCTCCTGTGGCTTAATAGGTTGTTTTGCTATGGATGCACCCAGGAAAACACCCATCCACCCTCCTCACTCCCACTGCGTCCATCTGGCACCATCCATCCAATCCCAAAGGCCCCAGCTCGCAGACCACCTCTGCAGTCACACCTTCCCTGGTCGCATGGCCCAGGCATGACTCATCCACCCTTTGTCTCCATGAGGTGCTGTGTACAAATGTTAACAGACACCTCCACTGTGGCACCAGAGCGCTTTTATGCAGTGTTTATCTCTCTCTCGCTATATTTAAGTCTCTTTAAGGCAGGTCTGTGGCTTACGTGTGTCTGTCTCCTCACTGGGGCAGTAAAGAAAAATCCACAGAGTCCAGGTGAGTGTGCGCGTGTTAGCTCATTTTGGGATGATGAGATGTGGCTGAAAACCCCTGGCCCTGGCCAGCCCTGACGTTCTCCACCTTCAGTCACGAGGAAAGGACGAGACCCATTGTAACCACAGCCAAAAGCCCCCCTGATCCTTACCGGTCAGCTTCCTGACCCATAATTAGGCAAAACTACCCACCCCAGGCCTCACTCGTCAGGGCTCTAACCATTCATCCCATGAAAACCATACCTCTCTCTCTCTCTCTCTCTCACCTTTCTCTCTCTCTCACCTTTGTCTCTCTCTCTCTCTTTCTCTCTCTCTCTCTCTCTCTTTCTCTCTCTCTCTCTCGCCTTTCTCTCTCTCTCTCGCCTTTCTCTCTCTCTCATCTTTCTCTCTCTCTCTCGCCTTTCTCTCTCTCTCTCTCGCCTTTCTCTCTCTCTCTCTCACCTTTCTCTCTCTCTCTCGCCTTTCTCTCTCTCTCTGTCTCTTTTATGAAGAACAAACGAGTGCAGGTTTTGCCCAGTCTCTTCAATGATTATGTATTAATTTTTAATAAGAAACAAGACTGGCATCGATATGGCAGCAGGAAAAAAAAAAAGCAAGATCACAAGCCCAGTGAGAGGTTGGGACGTGAACTCTTCACCGGCAGCCTCTTGGCCCTCAGAGGCTGAAGCGCTTCTGTGTTTAATCCGCAGTTGGTATCAAGAAGGACCTCTGCCATGGATGGGTAAGAACATTCTACTTGGCAGGAAAAGGGCCCTCCGCAGGGAGGAGGGGGTGCCCCTTTCAGCAATCTTGGCCTCGGCTTGAAGGAAGGAGAGTCGGCTTAAAGGAAGCCCTTTAAGTCTGCCTGAGTAAACATTCCCTCAGGGAAAGGTAACACTGATCAAAACCCTGAATATTTTTATTTGCAAGATGTGTGCACAGTTTTCATTATAAGTGAACAAACCAGAGCTCTGTTTTACACACCAAAGGAAACATACATTATGTAGAAAGCAAGGCCTCCGATATTTCTGACAGGTTTGCCCTCAGGTCATGCCTTCTCCAGGCGCCCGCCTCCCCTCACCCAGCCTCTGACGGTCTCAGCCCCTCCGTCTGTTCTTTCTCTGCAAGATCCCAGCACAAAATCATCAAAAAGTCTCCCAACCCTGTATCCTGCAAGATCTGGCAGGAAGAAAAAAAAAAAAAGGAAAAGACTTGCTTATATGTCATATTTTCTGTCGTAGTTAATGAGAACGATTTCAACTCACTTAGCTTTCCCGCTAGACTGGACATAACTGGAATTCCCAGACCTGCGAAGTTTCTCGCCGACAGAACACATTGTCCAAGGAGATTGCGCGGTGTCAGATACTCACGTTTTCTGATCGGAGCCTCTTGGCTGGACACCCACCATCCCTGGGGTGAAGCATGTAATACAGGCGGACTTTGCTGGCATGTTTTCGACTCTGGGAAAGAAAAGCAGAAGCAGATACTGTGAAAGAGAAGGCATTGAGAATCCTTGGACACATTGGCAGTGACTGCCAATGCCCAGAAGGAATTTCCTTAGAAAATGTGAAGGTCTATAGCAAGGTCACAGTGAGAAGTCTTGCAGCAAGGCCCCGGATGCAGAGGCCAGAGCCAAGGTCATCTCTGAAATGACTGAGTCCTGCTGTGAAAGTGTTAGTTGCTCTGTCATGTCCAGCTCTTTCTCTCCATCTCCAGGGGATCTCCCCGACCCAGGGACTGAACTCAGGTCTCCTGCATTACCTTCTGAGCCATCAGGGAAGTCCATCTAACTGTTGCCAAAAGCCCCCCTGGTCCTTATCTAAGGCAGCTCCCTGACCCCTAATTAGGCAAATATGCCCACCCTGGTACTCACCCTATAATGCTCTAGCCCATAACCTAATGCCACCTTTCAACAGGAATTTTCTTTGTCTTCAGGCTATAAAAATTGGCTACTAATTCATGCAACGTGTCGACTCCTTCGTCTGTCAGGAGGTCAGCCTGCTGTGCTCACAGCGCCTTCATTCTCAGCTCCCTACTCTTAATAATTACTCCCTTCTGAAATTCTCTGTGTCTGGAAATTCTTATCCAACCTACGTTTGGACTGGCATGATAGAAAATACTTAAGCACATTCCTGTGGGTCCCCTGGGATGATGTTTCAGATAAGTTAAGTGACTTGCCCAACATCATCAAGACAATGTAATTTCAGGATTAAAAAGCAGAGTTAGGGAAGAAAGGTGCAACCACTGGGATCTTTTAGCCTGGAGTGAATCCTGTTCAACTGTCTTCAAAGGTAAGAATAGGTCAGCAGAGGGAATGATACAAAGATCAGCTGGGAAAGAGAGCCCAGTCCCCCACCCTAAGTCCTGCCCTAAGTAGCTTGAGACCACGCTGCCCTGGGAGCTGGGCATGCACATAGCATCTCTAACCTGATTAGAGCCAAGCTACACGCATGGAGCCAGATGCCACTGAACCAGTCAAGCCCCACCACCCGCAGATCAGCAGGACTCCGAACTTCTATCTGTCCTGACTGCCCCATGCCTACCGTGGAGAAACTGATTTCTTGTTACTTCCATCTTTCCTCTCTTCCTTTGCTGAACTGACAGCCCATCTGAACTCCCCTCACCTCTAAAGAACACTGAAGTTCTAACTTTCAAGCTGCTACCTGAGGCAGGATGGTGGACTAAAAAACCACCCATAAAAGAGTCAGAAATTCAGAATCCCAGTTCCGGCTCCACCACTTTCTCCCTGTGTGATACCGCACAAGTCATGACATGGAATGAGTCATTTACTCTAATCTGATTATAGCCAAAGCTAGTCTCAAGCTTCCCTGGTGGCTCAGCAGTGAAGAAGCATCTTCCAATGCAGGAGACACAGGTTCGATTCCTGGATTGGGAAAGATCCCCTGGAGGAAGGAATGGAAACCCAGTCCAGTAGTCTTGCCTGGAGAATCCCATGGACAGAGGAGCCTGCCAGGTTACAGTCCATAGGGTCACGAAAGAGTCGGTCACGACCTGGTGACTAAATCACCCAAACAAGTCTCACATTCTCCTTGTACAAAAGGATCACAATAAAATTCATTAGGATTTCCAGGAGAACCAAAGGAGACGTCATATAGGAGAGTCTGTTTCTCAATGCGGATTGTACCAATCCTGACTTTGAGCTCCACGTGGTCTCTATAAGGTGAATTCTCCTTGAATCCATTGCTGCCTGATTCCAAGTCCCCTTCCTTTACTCAGATTACTTCCTTCTTTTCCAGTGACTTGGTTCCATGTGTCATTCTTTACAATCGGGTTCTAGCCAATCTCCTGATTGATGGGTTGCCTTCCCGGATTAGCCACAAAGGGGAAGTGAGTTCAGAGAATACACAGCAAGTTGCATCTTGTTCACAGGACATCGTGTAACTCCTTCCCGTCTGGTTTGCCTCATTTATCTCTTCTTCCATTCCTTCATTGTGCCTCAAGCAAGAAGACTGAGCCTCCAAACACCTGCTGGACACTTCTAAGGTCTTTAAATGGATTTAAAAGTACTAACCAGTCCATCCTAAGGCAGAACAGTCCTGGGTGTTCATTGGAAGGACTGATGTTGAAGCTGAAACCCCAGTACTTTGGCCACCTGATGCTAAGGGGCTGACTCATTAAAAAAAAAAAAAAAAAAAACTGGTGCTGGGAAAGACTGAAGGCAGGAGGAGAAGGGGATGACAGAGGATGAGATGGTTAGATGGCATCACCAAGTCAATGGATGTGGGTTTGGGTGGACTCTGGCAGTTGGTGATGAACAGGGAGGCCTGGCATGCTGTGGTTCATGGGGTCACAAAGAGTCAGACATGACTGAGCGACTGAACTGAACTGATTTGGGACATGAAAATTATTAGAGACATTTTTTAAAAAGTACTAAAGTGTGATTTTTGAAATATATCTGCAGCTGTTTCTAGGCTGAATTTTAAGTTTTAATCAAAGGTTATCTGGAGTCTTGTTTGCTTGGACGACTGGTAGGATAGAGAAACAGAACCCATGTGAGTATGTGTAAGATGATTTCAACATCACTGCTTAGCTTCTGTGTGTTCTTGAGAATGTTGCCGTGCAAACAAGCACGTTTCATTTTGTGGGTAAATATGTTGATGTCTAAAATGTGTACAGCTATTCTACAGGGTTGTGGGAGTTTTGGAGGTAAGGGGTAGTGGAAACATTAGGAATACCGCCACAATTAAAAAATAAAGTTAAGAAGATGTCAAAATCTCCAGGACACTGAATGTTGCCACAGAATCTAGGTCGCCATAAAGCACACACAGGCAGGTAATTGGTGAAAAGACAAAGTGATAACAGTGTGAGCTAGAATGGGGCTGAAGTAGGTTTTCAATTTTGCTTTTGTTACCATAGAAGAACTTCTTATCACAGTCCCTGCCGCATCAGTCTACCCAGGGAACAAAATCACTGCAAAATTGGAAATCTCATACAGCAGCTTGTTTTGTGGTAGGATTTTTTTATTCTTTCCTAAAATATAACATTTCTTTCAAAAAGGCTATTTCCAGCAAAGACAGAGTTCATCGGGTTATTTACTTGCAGTTTGACAAAACAAGTTAAAAAAAAAAATAGCTGAGAAAAGAAAAGAAAAAAAAGAGCAGCTCTGCAGTGATTACTGACGAGCAATGTTGGGTCCGAACCTTCTTCCTGATATTGTCCGCTGAAGGCTTGTTTTTCGCCTTTGGCTTCCCAGTCTCCAGGCTGGCTGGAAGGACTGCCTTGACCCAGTGTCTAGGTGGAAAGAAACAGAGCCTTGGCAACCACCACCTGACCCGGGATTGACGGGGGATGGGATCTAGGATCTGGCTCATCACTCAGCCTCATCCCTTTGGCCTGGTCCTCTCTTTTCCTCCTGTTGCTTTTGGCCTGAAGCCAACGCCTCCCCACGCTGACTTCAGGGGGAAAGTCAAAACCCCAAGGACAGGCCACTCCGCAGTGAGAGGAGCATGGGACTGCCCTCCCAGCTGGTCTGACTCAGGCCCAAAGCCACAAATGATGTTGGTCAACAAAGGGAAGGAGGCTCCCAGTTGAATGTTCCTGGAGCCCTGCTCTGCCCCGGAGCTCTGCCAGCAGCTCCTCTTTCTTGTTGCCACATTCACCTCTTCACCCAGACGGGACATGGAGTCACCTACTGCCTCACCCTCCAAGTAACTTCTCTCAACTACCCCCCTCTCAACTTCCCTTAACTCTCTGAAGCTGCATCAAACTTGGCACAGAAATCTCACCCCATTCCATCTATTCCAAAAACGAAACCTTTCCTACAGAAAGTTAAAATTGCATTTGAGCAAAGATGTTCATTGCAGCATTATCTAAATAGGAACAAAAAAATGAATTGGGAAACAGCTACACTTCGACAATAGGAGATGGGTTCAAGCAGCCGTGGAATGCCCTTTATGTTCAGTTGCAAATGGAAAATAAAATGCTTTCTACACAATGAATATTGGATAGAAAATGCAAAGCTCAAAATTGCTCATATACGATGATGACAATTAAATAAAGATTTGTAAGTAGAGCAAGAAGAGTTAAGGGGAGAAAAATGGTTTTTTTTAGCGTAAGAGTCTAGATGGTTTCTCTTTTTAATTTTTATAACAAATTCATCTTTAACAAAAAATAATAATAACTTCACAATGTTCAAGCCTTTGTAATTCCTCCTGAAGTCTACTTTATACTAATTATAATAAGTAAAAAGCATCAGTGATCTGGAGTGCATTTAACATATACTGATATAATTGACCACATTTCCATCTACCCTTATCAACATGCAAAATGCACACTGTTTTCACTGTAATTCTTGGTAATTAGATGAGCATACTTAACCAAAGAGCAGGACGTGCTACCTCAGAATTGAAAACTTGATTTTGGTCCATTGAATTCTTTGGTAAATATGTATACTTTTCATCATGTGGTCATTTTAGCTTTCTGTGTATGAACAGAGATTATAGGATGGTAAATGCTGTCTAGAAAACCAAATCAAGAAGGCTTGCAAAAAAACTACCCCTCAAACTGCCTTATGTCATCCAAATAAACACAAATAGTAGCAAGTCCTTATGACTTTTTCAAAGATCCATTAATACCTAAAAATAACACTGTTCTTAAGAGTTTAAAAAGCCCAACTGCCAGCTGAAAGGAACTTAAAAGAGAAAAAATATACCTTACAAACATGTTAAATGTATATATTACAGAGTTTCAGGAGGGAAAAGGACCATTAATTTCAGGGGGAGAAAAACACGAAAAAGAAATTATACTCTCTCTTTCAATTGCACTGAGAGTCAATCCCAGGTTCTTTCTTGCATTAATATTTGCATTTTAAGTAAAAGTCATTATTTTCATTCAAACCACATCAACTTTAAGCTTCCCAGGTAGGCCAGAAATGACCAAACCTTTCATTTTAATTAAAGCCTTTGCCCCCATTGCTGGGCATTGTGTGGGGGCAGACATATCTGGACATTATTTTCTTTGGCTGAAACAATCTCTTGGCATGCTAAGGAACAGTCTAAAGTGGAAATTCAGGCCAGACTTCTCTTTGCAGGGATGAAGAGCAAGACCAACCTCTATTTCAGATGTATTCCTGTGAAAGGAGAGAGTGAAACATAGGAGCAGAACAGCTCTGTGCTTCACCTCAACAGCCACCTTCCACAGCCACACGCATTCCGTAAGAAATTCGCAACTCTCATTTGCTTCCAACAAGGCTACTGATTTCTGCTCTCATAAAATGTGGCGATAACAAAGCAACTTGGTATTTGCATAATGTTCCCAACAGCCTTCAAAGTCCTTTCACATTTATCCTCTCATTTTATCCTCTGATCACAGTTGTGAGGCTGGTAGGAGACGTGTTGTTTCAAATAAGCTTTAAGATCCATTGCTGATTTCCCACTTAAATCTTCACCATCTTATTTCATCATAGATATCTAATTATACCTCCTTCCAGAAACCAGCTAACATAAGCCAAGGACTATAAGGAAAAACGAAAACTTGGAACAGATTGATCATTATAGAAGAGTGATTCTCGCAAGCCATCAATTTATTTCTACTCATTCTAGCGTGAAGAGGGGCCGATTAGGGCAGAAACAAAACACAGCAAAGGTTTCACTTCCTGGTTGACCGAGAATAAATGTCTAGCTGATGTGGGGTGGAAGCTCCATCTCTCGGGAAGGAAGAGAGGCTGCCCTGGCAGATCTCCCCTTAACACTCTAAGGTTGAGGGCCCAGGGCAGAGCCCCACAAACACTGGGGGCAACGTCAGTAGGAAGTCACAGTTCAATGCAGACGAACCAAGAGGAAACACCAAGTATCAGAGATTCTCTCTGATGAATGGGGCTCTTTCCTGGATCGGTTCATCCTGATTGGTAGGATATAGAAACCTAGAGTAGAAGACGGACCAACTGGAAAGAGAAGACTGGCTCTCTAGAGAAAGGCTTTCACAGCACAGAGAAAGAAGATATAAAACCCCTCCACCCAAGCCCCCAGATACCAAGTCTCCTACCCAGGCTGCTGGGCTCCTGAAATGGCCTGCCATCATCCAGTCCTCAAGCTGAAATTGGATCAGAAGATCCTAAGAGGGCTCAGGTGGACTATGGAAGGATGCAGGGCTGATACACAAACACTGGGGACGGGAGGCAGGCCTCAACTTCTGTTCTGATGAGTGGCACATAGAAAACAAAGTTCAGTTCAGTTCAGGCGCTCAGTCGTGTCTGACTCTTTGCGACCCCATGAATTACAGCACGCCAGCCCTCCCTGTCCATCACCAACTCCTGGAGTTCACTCACACTCACTTCCATCGAGTCAGTGATGCCATCCAGCCATTTCATCCTCTGTCGTCCCCTTCTCCTCCTGCCCCCAATCCCTCCCAGCATCAGAGTCTTTTCCAATGAGTCAGCTCTTCGCATGAGGTGGCCAAAGTACTGGAGTCTCAGCTTTAGCATCATTCCTTCTGAAGAAATCCCAGGGCTAATCTCCTTCAGAATGGACTGGTTGGATCTCTTTGCAGTCCAAGGGACCCTCAAGAGTCTTCTCCAACACTACAGTTCAAAAGTATCAATTCTTTGGTGCTCAGCTTTCTTCACAGTCCAACTCTTGCACCCATACATGACTACTGGAAAAACCATAGCCTTGACTAGATGGACCTTTGTTGGCAAAGTAATGTCTCTACTTTTCAATATGCTATCTAGGTTGGTCATAACTTT
>SJYF01000930.1:1087885-1110149 GCA_006410515.1 Procapra przewalskii
AAGCATCTTTTAATTTCATGGCTGCAGTCACCATCTGCAGTGATTCTGGAGCCCCCAAAAATAAAGTCTGACACTGTTTCCACTGTTTCCCCTTCTATTTCCCATGAAGTGATGGGACCGGATGCCATGATCTTCGTTTTCTGAATGTTGAGCTTTTGGACTCAATTGTATGCCCTCGCAAATTTGTACATAGAAGCCTAACCCCCTCCCCTCTTGGCATTACTTTGAGATAATCAAACCAGTCAATCCTAAGGGAAATCAACCCTGAATAGTCACTGGAAGGACTGATGATGAAGCTGAAGCTCCAATCCTTTAGCCACCTGATGCGAAGAGCCGATTCACTGGAAAAGACTCTGATGCTGGGAAAGATGGAAAGCAGTTCGAGAAGGGGGTGACAGAGGATGAGTTGCTTAGACAGCGTCACTGACTCAACGGACATGAATTTGAACAAACTCCAAGGACAGAGGAGCCTGGTATGCTGCAGTTCATGGGATTTCAAGATGTCAGATATGACTTAGCAACTGAGCAACAAGTCAAGGTTGCATGGGGTCAAAAGAGTGGGGCCCTAACCCAACAGAACTGGTGGCCTTCAGGACAAGAACGGGGGATGCTTCCTCTTTCCACGAGCACAGAGGAAAGGCCACATGAGGAAACAGCAAGCAAATGGAAGTTCTGCAAGGCAGGAGGAGAGGCTGCACCAGTAACCATGCCAGCACCTTGATCTCAGCCTTCGAGCTCCAGAACCGGCAGGAAAGTAAATGTCTGTTGTGTAAGCCCCCACTTGATGCTATTTTGTCTTGGCAGCCTGGGCTGACTAAGACACATGCCGTCATCCACACCAGGCGCTCTTTCTTCTCATCCCAGGAATCGATCCGTTTTTCAAAAGCAAGGAGGACAGCCTTCAAGTTTCTAGAATTAGGTCATTTTTATGTTTTTCTGAAATATTTTTAAAAGAGCATTTAAAATGAGAAGTGCTTATCTTAAACAAGTTTTGGGAAAAATTGATTTTTGTTGGAGAAAACCCATCTAGGGTGGGCTGGGCAGCCTTCACGAGTGTGTAAACATGTTTGCACTAAATCTGTACTTCCGTCTGCCTACATGAGTGCCTACACGAGTGCCTACACGGGCGCATTACAATTTTAAATCAAAGTCTTGCAACTCAAAGAATTACATTACCACTGAAGTACAGAGGAACCATCTTTCTGTCGTGTGAGGGTAGAGCTAAATGTGTCTCCATGAAGTCTGCACATTTTTAGCAGGATCACAGGAGAAAGAAGAGAACACTGGAGGTTAAATAATGCAATATACCTCATCTAGGCTGCTCTTCTGCTGTTTGGGAAAATAAAGCAAAAATGATTTCCCTCTCTCTCCGGAAGCTCTCATTAAGTAAAAGATAGAGATGAGGGAAAAAATAAAGCCAGTGAGATCAGTGATTAAAGTCAGAGAAGATGGGGTGATATGAAGCAACAAAGATACCAAATCCTTCTGCAACGTGAAAGTTTTAAGAACACAAGCCAGTCCTGTGCTACCATTTCCCAAGGTCTCTTGGCTTCTCTTAGAAAATTCATGCCAGGAATAAGAAAAACGTTCATTTCAGTTCAGTTTAATCACTCAGTCGTGTCTGGCTCTTTGTGACCCCGTGAATCGCAGCACGCCAGGCCTCCCTGTCCATCACCAACTCCTGGAGTTCACTCAGACTCACGTCCATCAAGTCGGTGATGCCATCCAGCTATCTCATCCTCTGTTGTCCCTTTTTCCTCCTGCCCCCAATCCCTCCCAGCGTTAGAGTTTTTCCCAATGAGTCAACTCTTCGTATGAGGTGGCCAAAGTACTGGAGTTTCAGCTTCAGCATCAGTCCCTCTAAAGAACACCCAGGACTGATCTCCTTTAGAATGGACTTGTTAGATTTCCTTGCAGTCCAAGGAACTCTCAAGAGTCTTCTCAAACACCACAGTTCAAAAGCATCAATTCTTCAGTGCTCAGCTTTCTTCACGGTCCAACTCTCACATCCATACATGACCACAGGAAAAACCATAGCCTTGACTAGACGGACCTAGCACTTTATAAAAGCATGATTGTGAGTGAGGTCTCCCAAGATTAACCCCCACCACTGCCAAGGGGAAATGCTCATCTCCATCTGTTTGGAGTGAGGTTTAGGTGGTGGAGAAATTGAGATTAATCCAAGTCCATGGTCTTGTGAAATAGATGCTGGTCACTCAGACACCCTAATAAGCAAGGCAGTGGGAGCACAGCTCACACGTGGCCTCATTACTCAAATGTAACATTTTTACATCTGATTCTCTTTTGGCCCTCTTACTTTATACTCCTTGGTATGCATCCTATAATTATCCTCAAACTGAACTCTGTTTTTACAACTGAATCCTCAATTTTTGTAATTTTTATGGTCCTGATCCATCCCACTGTGCACCTTTAAAACTTCCGCACAGAGCGGTTCCTCTACAAAAGTATGTTAATGACTTAAACAGTCAGGTGAGAAGAAGCTTTTTCGATTTGTTGTCTGTTTTCATATTATAGTCTCACTTGCTTATTTTTACTTAGGTTGCCTTTGCTCCTGGTATCAAATCAAAAAGTAATTTGATTTGTTATGAGTCTCCTGGGGAAGGAAACGGCAACCCACTCCGGTGGTCTTGCCTGGAAAATTCCACCGACAGAGGGGCCTGGTAGGCTACAGTCCATGTTGTCACAGAGAGTTGTACACAACTGAGTGACTAAACAACAATGAAAAAAATAATAATTGTCAAGACCACTGTCAAGAAGTTTACTGCCTATGCTTTCTTCTTGGAATTTTATGGTTTCAAATTGTATGTTTAAATCCATCCTTTAATCCATCTTGAGTTGATTTTTGCATATGGTGTAAGAGAGTGGTCCAGTTGCCTTCCTTTGCGTGTGACTGTCCAGTTTTCCAAACCCCATTTACTGAAGATCCTGTCCTTTCCCCAGTGTAAATTCTTGGCCCCTCTTTCATAAATTAATTGACCATATATGCATGGGTTCGTTTCTGATCTAAGTGTTCTGTTGATCTGTATGTCTGTTTATGGCTGTATCATACTGTTTTGATTACCAAAGCATCAAAACATGGTTTGAAATCCAGAAGAGATGCCTCCATGTTTACTCCTCTTTCTCAAAATTGTTTGAGTTACCTAGGGGTTTTGTGCCTCCATACAAATTTTGAGATCGTTTGTTCTGTCTCTTTAAAAAAGTGCATAGTAATTGTAATAATGATTGTATCATTACAATTGTATTATTACCAGTAGAATGTTTTGGTTGCATGGATGTTTTAACAATATTACTTCTCTCAATTCATAAGCTTCTACTGTCTTTCTGTTTTTGTGTGTCTTCTTCAATTTTTTTTTTCACTTTCAGTTACAGATCTGTCATCTCCGTGGTTAAATTTCTTCCTAAATATTTTACTCTCTTAGATGCAGAATGGACTGCTTTCTTAATTTCTATTTCTGATAATTCCTTGTCAGTGTGTAGAAACCAGCTGGGTTTTGTGTACTGATTTGTATTCAACTTTAATGATTTTCATATTAGTTCCCTTTAATGACTTTACGCATTAGTTCTAACAGTAATTTTGGCACAGTGTTTACAGTTCTCTACATGTGATATCACATCATCTCCAAATAGGGACAGTGTTACTTCTTCTCTGATCTGATACCTTTTATTTCTTCGTTTTGCCTGGCTCTGGCTAGAACTTCCTATACTACGCTGGATAAAAGTGATGACAGCAGACATCTTTATCTTACCCCTGATGTCACAGAGAAAGCTTTCGGTGTTTCGCCATTCAAAGTATAATGTTGGGATGTGGGCTTATCATGTATGGTCTTTACACACTGAGGTATATTCCTTCTACAACCAGTGTGTTGAAAGATTTATCAATAAATGGATGTTTTAAGTGAAATGAAGTCACTCAGTCGTGTCTGACTCTTTGCGACCCTGTGGACTGTAGCCTACCAGGCTCCTCTGTCCATGGAATTTTCTAAGCAAGTGTACTGGAGAGGGTTGTCATTTCCTTCTCCAGGGGATCTTCCCTACCCAGGGATCAAACCCAGGTGCCCCACATTGTAGGCAGATGCTTTACCATCTGAGCCACTAGACCTTTACTAAATGGATGTTCAATTTTGTCAAGTGCTTTTTCCACATCTATTGAGATGATCAAATGAGTTTAACATTCATTTTGTTAATGTGCTGTATCACACTGATTGATTTGCCAATGTTCAACCATCCTTACATCCCTGGAATAAATCACATTTGATCATAGTATACAGTCCCTTTAATGTATTATTGAATTTGGTTTACTGATATTTTGGTGAGGATTTTTCATCTATGTTCATGAGGATTATGAGACTATAAATTTCTTTTCTTGGAGTGTCCTTGTCTGGTTTGGATATTAGCATAATGATGGCCTCATAGAGCAAGTTTAGAAGAGTTCCCCCCTCTTCTAACTTTTGCAAGGCTGTGCAGGATTGGTATTAATTCTTCTTTAAACATTTGGTGGAATTCACCAGTGAAGTCATCTAGTCCTGGACTTTCTATGTTGAGAGGTTTGTGATTACTGACTCAGCCTCTGTACTCGGTTCGGATTTTCTTTTTCTTCATGGTGCAGCCTTTAAAGCTTGCGCTTTTCAGGGATTTATCCACTTCTTTTAGGCTGTCCAATTTGTCGACATCTATTTGCCCATAGTAGTCTCTATGATCCTTTGTATGTATCAGCTGTAACGTCGTCTCTTTCATTTCTAGTTTTAGTTTTGAGTCCTCTCTCTATTTTTTTTTGGTAAATCAAGCTTAAAAATGTATCTGCTTTGTTTACTCTTTCAAAATAGCAGGTTTGAGTTTCACTGGTCGTTTTAAATTGTCTTTTTTAGTCTTTATTTCTTTTATTTCCACTCTGATCTTTGAGATTTCCTTTCCTTTTACTAAAAGTTGCTGCACAGGAAAAACAAAACAAAATCATCAACAAAATAAAAAGTCAACTTATGGAATATGAGAAAATATTTGCAAATCATTCTAGAAATAAAAGGTTAGTAGTCAAAATGTAAAGAACTCCCATAACTCTTTCTTTAATCAAAAAAGAACAATTTGATTGAAAATGGAAAGAGGAATCGCATAGACATTTTTCCAGAGAAGATATACAAGTGGTCGATGGGCACATGAAAAGGCGCTCGACATCACCGATTATCAGGAAAATGTAAATGAGAACCACACCGAGACATCGCTTCACACCATTCAGATTAGCCACCATCCGTAGGGCAAGAAATAGACAGTACTAGCAAAGATGTAGGGGGAAGGGATGCTAGCACAGCCACTGGGAAATCAGAATGGAAATTCCTCAAAAGAATTAAATCTAAGGCTACCCTACGATCCAGCAATTTCACTTCTGGGTGTTTATTCCAAGGATATTAAAACAGGATATCCAAAAGGTATTTGTATTCTCATGTTCCTTATAATCTTATTCACAATACTCTTACATCACAAGATATGGAACCACCTAAGTACCCATTTATGAATGAAAAGAAGATGTGGCACTTACATACACAGAAATATTATTCAATCATGAAAATGAAGGAAATCCTACCATCTGAGATACAGTGATGGCCTTTGAGGGCATTATGCTAAGTGAGATGAACCAGACAAAGGGAAATACTGCATGAAACCACTTATATGTGGGATCAATCGATCAATACAAAGCTGAACCCATAGAAACAGTAGAAAAGTGGCTGCCAGGGGCTGCAAGATAGGAAAATATGGAGATGTTGGTAAAAGAGTGCAAGACTCCAACTATAAAATGAAAAAGGCCAGTGGACCTATATAAAAGATGGTGACTATAGTTGATCACACTGTATTGCATGATTGAAAACTGTGAGGAGAGTAAATTTAATTGATTTCATAAAAATTAAATAAATATAAATTAAATAAATATGATAAATATGTAAGGTGTTCATTAATTATATGGAGAGACTCCTTTCACAATCTATACATATGTCAAATCACCACGTGCCCACTTTAAAATATGTCAATTATACCTTAATGAAACTGAAGTAAATAAATGGTCAGATGACTTATACTATAGAACATAGCTCAAATATATCTCACTTTGAATGCAAAAAATAGTAAATAAAAATAATAAATTTCCATTGGACTAACAAACAGAATCTGAGTGAACTCCGGGAGTTGGTGATGGACAGGGAGGCCTGGCGTGCTGCGATTCATGGCGTCGCAAAGAGTCAGACATGACTGAGCGACTGAACTGAACTGAACTGAACTGAACAAACAGAATATCTGCCTAACAAAGAGATCCTTCACTGACAAAAAAAAAAATTTAATTTTTAAAATCAGTTTCCTCTGGTACACTTGAAATGTGACTTTATTTTCCAATTTTCCTAACTTTATTTTCCTATTTTCAAGAAAACTTTAGGTACAGATAAGTTTTATAATCTGAGAAAAGTCATCAGTAAATTTATTAGGAACATTTCTAGTATAAAACAACGTGCAAAGACCGGAATGTCCATTTCTTCCTATCCGAATATCCTCCCCACCATGTCTAGCTAGTATTTTTGCACAGTAAATTAGCTGGCTGCCTTGGGGATAGCTAGGAAGCCTCACAACTGCTTGAAATCGAGAGGGTTCAGCCCCCCGTCCCCCCACCACTAGAGGAAACCTGGGTTTGTACCTGTGTCACTTAGTAATGGGAAACAGAATTTTTTTTCGCTTGAATCCCTAGAGTCAAGTATCCTGAAGCATATTTTATTTTCGCAGAGACACTCGCTTTGCAGAGCACAGTCCCCAGGCCTGCAGGGCACACACATGCTCAGGGCTGCCCGCTGCAGCTCTGCTGTCGCTTCCAGCGCACCACCACCTGCATTTCCATTTATCCGTTTGCCTATTCAAAGTCCCAGATTTTAATCTGCTTGCAGGTTGTTTTGAACTGATAGCTTGATTAAAGCAAAACAGGGAATTCTGAAATAATCCATCCTCTCTAGCCAGGTGGTTCAGAGAGACAGACTTGTTCCGTGGAAGGTTGTTGTATCTATTCAATAAATGCTCCCCCAGGTGCCCCCAGAGCCCGTGGCACTCCTTTCCCTTCTTTGGAGGGACCAGAGAGAAACACATCCTACAGGAGCCAGAGGTTTGCACTTCCATCTGCCATGGGGTGCAGAGCACCTCCTCTCAGGGACACTGAGGATGGGCTCAGGAACCTCTGGGTCCCAGCTCATCTTCACCCCTTCTGCATACAGATCAGACCTGGAATAGCTCTTTTCGTTCCAGTCTTTCCCAAAGTCTGGTCTCTGGACCACCGGTTTCAGAATCCTAGGGCGTTTTCTTAAAGGAAGGTTTCAGACCTCATCGCAAGAATTGCTAGAGGACCAGGAATTGGGTTTTTAGCAGCTCCCCAAGGGCTTAGGGGCTTACCAGGTGATACTAGTGTAAAGAACTCTCCCGCCAATGCAGGAGATGTAATGGACAAGAGTTCAATCCCTGGATAGGGAAGATCCCCTGAAGGAGGGCATGGCAACTCACTCCAGTATTCTTGCCTGGAGAATCCCATGGACAGAGGAGCCTGGTAGACTACAGTTCAGCGGGTTGCAAGGAGTTGGACATGACTGAAGTGACTTAGCATCACAAGCTCAAGGGCTCGGAAGGCAAAGACCCACTCTGAAAACCCAGCTTTATTTTCCCATCTTTCTAATCTGCTCATGTCCTCTTTCCTTCTGTGGCTGCCAAGCCCAGATTGAAAGAAAAAGAAAGATCGGGAGAGCTATCTCCAGCTTCAGCTGGATTGCATCTCAGTGTGAAGCAAAATCTGGAGAGCTGGTCTCGGCCAACCTCCCAGGACCTGCAAAGAGCAGCTTGAGAACTGCAGACCCTGAAAGAGGCCACACGGTTCAGAGATGCCGCTTTGACAAGCCCAGATCTCAAATCCGGGACTCCGCTTTCTCCTTCTCGCCATCTTCTCAGCTTCTCACAGCTTCCGCTCTCCTCTTCCTAAGGGTCTTCAGAACATCGCCCTTAGGTCCTACCAATATCTTATTCAAACGCAATACTTCCAAAGAGAAGTCGTTACCGTTCTTCCTTGTCTAATCCCCTTTCAACATCTCTAAATCTGTCTGGGATACGAGTGTTTTCGCAGGCAACCAGCCACAGAACCAAGTGAAGCAGAAATACTGGGAAATGCCAACCAAAATTGTTAAATAGGGATGAGAAACATATTTAAGTTGAGACGACATTACCAATATGGAACGAAACAGGAAATCATAAAAGACAGAGAACCAAAAATGCTTATTACACAGCATGCCTGTATGAGGTTTATTGCTGGATGAAACCCATCAGTGTAATATATCACATTCATGAATGTGCATCTGCCATTTCTCTTAAGGGAAAAACAACCAAATACTGGAAATTTTATATGGTTTAACTTTAGTTTACTCTGATAATCAGAAAAAAAAAATACATCTTGGTTTTCTTTTTAATGAAAATGTATATTCATGCAAAAACTGCACACAGATATTTAAAGAAAACTTGTTCATAATTTTCAAAATTTGGAAGCAATCAAGATTTCATTCAGTAGGTGGGTGGATAAATAAACAGTAGTCCATACAGACAATGGACTATTATTCAGCACTAAAAAATAAATGAGCTATCAAGCCGTGAAAAATATAGAGAAAACTTTAACATGAAAAGGTGACATATATGATTCAAAGCACATGAGATCCCAGAAAAGGTAAAGACAGTATTGGCTCGCCAGGTGGCCCAGTGGGAAAGAATTCCGGCAGCCAAGGCAGGAGACACAAAAGGCATGGGTCCCTCCCTGGGCTGGGCAGATCCCCTCCTAGAGTAGGAAATGGCAACCCGCTCCACTATGCCTGGAAAATTCCATGGAAAGATGACCTTGGCAGGATATAGTCCATGGGGTCTCAAAGTGTCAGACATGACTGAGCAACTCAGCACGTGCACACTCTCTCTCTCTCTCTCTCTCTCTCTCTCACACACACACACACACACACACACACACACACACACACGGAGCCAGAATAAAGATCAGCGGTTGCCAGGGGTTACAGAGGGGAAAGGATAAACAGGCACAGTACACAGGATTTTTAGGACAGTGAAACTACTCGATACGGTATAATTATGATGGATGGATGGATGCCACTATGCATTTGTCTACATTGAATACACAACACCAAGAGTGAGTGAGCCCTAAGGTGAAACTGTGGACTTTGGGTGATGATGCTGTGTCCTTTATTAGTCCATTAATTGTAACAAAAGTACCATCTGGTGAGAGGTGTTAAAATGAGGGAAGCTGTGCATGGGGTGGGGGAAGAGCGTATCTATGAAATCTCTGAAACTCCTTCTCAATTTTGCTATGAACCTGAAAACTACTCTAAAAATTGCCTATGAAATTAAAAAATTAACATAGATTCCAAAACTCTTAAGTAAAATTGACAAACTTAATATAACATTGTTTTATTTTTTTCAAAGCACTTTATCTTTCAGAAACTGAATATACAAAGTAAGTTTCTTTTAAAATATTTTCATAGGCAAAAGATTAAGATTATTTTAGTTATACACATATGGTCACAATTTGCCTTAACAACACTGCTTTCTAAAGCAATGTATCATGATCAATAATGGATTATCTAAGAAATGCAAGCATGGCAGAGCATCAGAAAGATCAATGTTATTTAGCACATTAATAGACTAAAAGAAGAGAAAATCATTATCTCAACCAATACCAAAAAAGTCAGATGATAAAATCCAGCACCCATTTATACATTTTTAAAGCTTTTCGTAAAGTAGGGAATGATAAGAATATTCTTATTTCCATGGAGGTTGTATGAGGAATCTGCAGCAACCATTACACTTAACGGAGAAATTTTGATTTGTATTTCTTTAAAGACGGATACCAAGAAAAATTTGACCACTGTCACTCTTACTGTTGAACACTGCCCTGAGTTCCTCATCGGCTCTATAAAGACAGAAAAAGAGATCTGAGCAAATGAAGGGAAGAACTAAAACTCACTGTTTGAAAAAAAAAAAAAAAGCGTATCTGGAAAAAAATTGACAGAGTCTGTGACATATCGGAGAAGGCAATGGCACCCCACTCCAGTAGTCTTGCCTGGAAAATCCCACAGACGGAGGAGCCTGGTGGGCTGCAGTCTGTGGGGTCGCTAAGAGTCAGACACGACTGAGCGACTTCACTTTCACTTTTCACTTTCATGCACTGAAGAACGAAATGGCAACCCACTCCAGTGTTCTTGCCTGGAGAATCCCAGGGACGGGGAGCCTGGTGGGCTGCCGTTGATGGGGTCGCAGAGAGTCAGACACGACTGAGGCAACTTAGCAGCAGCAGTGACATATCGTAAGAACTCCTAAGAGAGAGTCGTCAGCTTGATGGACATGGAGATACACTGCCCAGATCCCCTTCCATGGAGAACATGTGGCCTCTGCTTCTGGGGGTACTCTCAGCAACCAGCCTTCAGCTATTGACTCTTTTAGGGGTCCCCAAGGCCTTTCAAGGATCCCCCAAGATTTCAAGTCCTCCCCAGAGTATCAGGAGAAAAGAACATAAATATACACCAGGAGAGGGACCTTGCATAGCCCAATATTGAGAAGACTTTATGAACTTCGAACCTGCTTAACTTATCCAGGTTACACATTTAGTAGGTGGTGCACAAGGTTAGACAACAGTTGGTTGTATACAGCCAGTATTTGAACTCTGATTTTCTCATTCCAGGGGCTGAAGTCTTAATTACAAGGTCGTGCCACAAGGTAATTTCCTCTTACCCTCTAATGATCACAAAATGCATATCCTTGCTTCCATACATTTGCTGATTGTCTTCCCAATTCCTGGGATACACAGATGCCTCCCATCATAGACTCGAATATATTAACAATAACCATTCTGTGTCTATCTCAAGACTGACACTTCCATGGACTCTTCTCCAGCTGCTCCAGACACTAACTTTATCCTACTTGAGCATCTCACAGCTCTCATTGCCTTTATCATATATTTTGGCCTCTTTATTATTTTCATTTAAGCATTTCACAAAATACTCCCCAGGATACCAAACACATATCTAGTACCCTCCCCAGCAAGACTCGTGTAGCCCAAAACCACAACCACAGCTATGCAAAAGGCAATGCTGGAGCTCTAATCCTTTGTCCAACTGATGCAAGAAGCTGACTAATTGGAAAAGATCCTGATGCTGGGAAAGACTGAGGGCAAGAGAAGGAGGCGACAGAGGATGAGATGGTTGGATGGCATCACCGACTCAATGGATATGAGTTTGAACAAACTCTAGGAGAGAGTGAAGGAAACAGGGAAGCCTGGCATGCTGCAGTCCATGGGGTCACAAAGAGTCAGACACGACTTAACAAGTGAACAACAATGTATGAATCTCTCATATTTTTACAGGGCAGGGTGTATAGTAGGTGTCCAGAAAACACCTCTTGACTTGAATTGATTACAGGTAATTTATCAATTAGTCTTGCCGTCTCAAGACTAAAGTTAAAATGAACAGAACTGACTGTCACACCCAGTTCTGCTTGTCTTTCTCAAACACATAGTCAGTATTCTATTTCTTCCTCACCCTCATCATTATTGACAATCCAATTTTGATTCAGAATCTCTTCATGAAAGTCAGCCCACAGATAAACAGGCACATATAAAGTTAGCCCAAGACTACTGAGGGGTGTTTAACTGGTGTAATCACGCATTCAGGCTAGATAGATACTTTCTCATCCAAGGAAAAGAATGACATCTTCATCCTAACATCATCAGGCACCCACAGTTAATGCAGTGCCACACATAGCCCCTGCCCTCTACCACCTGCTTTTAACTAAATTTCCAGGAAGCCTACCCCACTTCTTTTCACCTGCTGAGTGATTGGCTATTTCATATAAATGGACTGAAATTTTGAAAACTGATGAATAAGGGTGGGAAAATTATGACTATTATTTTTCAAAAGGAGAGAGGGTTTGGCTGTCTTCAGCTCCCCGACGCCCACTGCAGCAGTTTCTGGCTCACATGACAAAGCACGGCAGCCAGCGGGGTGGGGGCTGCGGCTGCCCGTTCTTTCCTTCTCGGCTGAATTAGGGATCCAACAGAAATTAGTGCCTTCCACACAACCATCTGTTCTCTACACGCATTTCTTTCTTCTGGACTTCAACAGGGGGTGATATGTTGATGCTAAGACGCATTTAAATCCAGTTCCTGGTGTTTCAGATCTCATTCGTCTCAGCTGAGAGTGAAGTTACGAAAATGGGCCAAGACGAGGGAGGAAATTAACTGACGTTTGTGCCCCACTAATTTTCTAGCTTTCTTTTACTAAACTAAGCCAACTGTACAAAAAAATTCCCGTGATATGTCAGCTCCGAGAAGAGTTATAAGGACTGTGGCAGCTAAGCAGTGTGGACAAAGACATAACATTCGTCCATTCACTCATTTATCGTCGAAACCCAGGATGTGTCATAGGTACACACGGGGGTCAGAAATTAACCTTCGCAAGTCATGCGGGTTATTTTGGTTGAGTTATTGCTGCAAAGAGACGCTACGAAAAGGAAGATGATCTAACACACACACTTTCTAGCTGTTCTCTCGTGAAGTCTCGGCATCACCTTCCACGAACGTCTGTTAAGTCACTGCGCTTCCCAGTTTACTGGCCAGAGCTCACTCAGCTACCTTCTTCAGCCTCACACGTCTTGATCTGCTTTTGACTCGACGTGTCTAAGAGCACTCCCCTTCCTCAAGAGTCTGGGCCCTAGAATAAACGCACACAAACATGGGTTGTGCTAATGGAAGAAAACTGGAGTTTCATTTCACCAAATCCTATTCTGGGTCCAAAAAGGATGAGTAGGTAGAATGTAATTTTGAAATCTGTTACAAAGATTAAAACAGAACAGAAAGCTAGCTTCTGAGTATAAAGATGGATTAACTTTCCAAAATTGGGTTCACAAGAGAAGTTTTTTAAAGGCCAGTGAAGGAAAATACATTAACTCTGAGATGCAGGCTAATTTATAATCCCTTAACAATAAAATGTAAGGGTAGAACATGATCGTTTTTAATGTCCCAATCAATGGTATCATCGTGATTCATGATATACACATGTTGAAAATGCCATGGCAAATTTAGAACACTAAATGCTTCTGTAAGTAGAGAAGGAAGGTCTCAAAACAATGACTTCAGCTTCTATCTTAAAAAAAACTGTAAAAAAAGAGTAAATTAGTCCTAATGAAAGCAAAAACAGGAAAAAATAAATATTAAAGTGAAAATCAAGGAAAGAAAGAGAAAACAAAATGAAGAAAAACCAGTGAAATCAGAAGCTGGTTCTATAAATCAGAAGCTGGTTCTATGAAATCAGTAAATTGATAAGCCTCTAATCAGACTGATAAGCAAAAGGAAAAAAAACCATAAAGGACACAAATCACCAATGAGATGAGAGCACTAACATTAGTAGAGATAGTACAGACATTAAAGTATTAATGAGAATATTATGAACAACTTTCAGTTCAGTTCAGCTCAGTCACTCTGTCACGTCCGACTCTTTGCGACCTCATGAACTGCAGCATGCCAGGCCTCCCTCCCTGTCCATCACCAAGTCCCAGAGGTTACTCAAATTCATGTCCACTGAGTTGGTGATAACATCCAACCATCTCATCCCCTGCCATCCCTTCTTCTCCAGCCTTCAATCTTTTCCAGCATCAGAGTCTTTTCCAATGAATCAGTTCTTTGCATCAGGTGGCCAAACTATTGGAGTTTCAGCTTCAGCATCAGTCCTTCCAATGAATATTCAGGACTGATTTCCTTTAGACCAATGAACAACTTCAGACCAATTAATTCTTCAACTTAAATGAAAGGAAAAAAAATGTCCTTGAAAAATATAAGTTACTGAAGCTCACTCAAGGTAACTCAAATAGCGTATCTATGAAAGAAACTAGATTTGTAGTTTATTAATAAAACCTTCCACAAAGGAAACAATACACTGAAATGACTGCACTGGGAAATCCTACCCAACATTTCAGGAGGTAGTAATACCAGCTGTACACAAACGCTTCCAGAAAGGGAAGAGGAAGGAATGTTTCCCAACTCTATGAGACCAGCATTATTCTGACACCAAAAACAAAGATATTACAAGGAAAGAAAACTACAGATTAGTATTTCTCATAAACATAGATGTAAGAATCCTAACAAATTTTCAGCAAGCAAAATCCAATAATGTACAAAAAAGATAATGCCTCATGATCAAGTGGTATTTACCCTGGTAATGCAAGGTAGGTTTAATATTTGAATATCAGTCAGTCAATAGAATTCACTACACCTGCCACCAAAAAGTAATAAATAGGAGACGGGAAAAAAGAAAACTCGTGTGAACATCACAATAGATGAAGACAGTGCATTTGAGAAAATCCAATAACAATTCCTGATAAAAACTGAAAGCAAACTAAGACTAGAAGGAAGATTCCCCAAGTTGATCAAATATATCTATAAAAACCCTAAAGCTACCATGATACTGAATAGCAAAAGCATTAGTGCTTTTCCCAAGATGAATTAGGCAATGATGTCCAATCTCACTGCTTCTACACAATATTGTACTAGAGATTTCTAGCCAGTACAATATAGCATGAAAAAGAAAATATTTCCAGATAATACAGTGAAAGACTAAATATACCAGTGAACAACTGTCTAACAATGTATAAACATAGAACTCTGACCCGTAGCTGTAGCGACCAGCCCTGGAAGTCAACCTACTATCTGCAGATACTAAGGGGTACTCTCTGGACTACTCAGTCCAGAAAATCAAAGTAATATTTGTAGCAACCAGTCCAAGGAGCCAAATAGTAATACCTGTAGAAATAGCACCTGACTGTCAGAATATAATTACTAACTGAAGCTTCATAATTTTTCCCTTATTTCCAACTTGAGATCAACTGGAGAAAGTCAAATATACATCCCAAACCAATCACATAGTTAACCCATCTATAGATTCCCTACTGATAAAAGCTTCCAATAAGGACATGTCTGAATCCTTTTTATCAACTTTAAAGTTTTCTCACTCCTCTACCTCTCTTTGAGTTTCTGCCAAACACAAGTGATGGTGACTGACTCCCTTACTATAGCAATTTGTGAATAAATCGCCTTTGCTTGTTCTCATTTGAGTAGTCTTCACTTATATCTATAAAACAAAGAAATAAACTTGATTTTATTCACAAAAAAAACAAGATTTATGTGTCAAACAGATTATATAATCTTTCTTAAAAGCTCTTAAAACTAAGCGCCAAATTAGTAATGTTTCAGGATACAAGATTGGTATTCAAAAATCAGTGACATATATACTAGCAACAAAATATCAGAAACTGATGCCTTAACTCACTAGTTACAGTAAATAAAAATGGAAGTGGTGGCGGTGGTGATTTAGTCAATAAGTCATGTCCGACTCTTGCGACCCTGTGGACTACAGCCTGCCAGACTCCTCTGTCCATGGAATTTTCCAGGCATGGATAGTAGAGGGGGTTGCCATTTTCTTCTCCAGGGGATCTTCCCAACACAGGCATTAAACCCTCGTCTCTTGCACTGCAGAATGATTCTTTACCAACTCAGCCACCAGGGAAGCCCAAAATGGAAATACTTAAAGATAAATATGACAAATCATGTCCAAGACCTATACACTAAAACCTATTAATACATTGTTGAGAGAAGGCAGCTCAGAGGTTAAAGCATCTGCCTGCAGTGTGGGAGACCTGGGTTCGATCCCTGGGTCGGGAAGATCCTCTGGAGAAGGAAATGGCAACCCACTCCAGTATTCTTGCCTGGAGAATCCCATGGACGGAGAAGCCTGGTGGGCTACAGTCCTCGGGGTTGCAAAGAGTCGGACACGACTGAGTGACTTCACTTTCACTTTCACTTTCAAAGTAAATGAGGAGCTGTACTGCATTCATGGATGATAAGACTCTGTGAAGGTATCTTCAGCACTGTGAAGGTGTCTACTCTGCCTACAGCTTATTTATAGATCCAAAGCAATTCCAAGATACAAAAAAAAAAATAAAAAGGATATGAACAGACATTTCTCCCAACGTCAAATAAGCACATGAAAAGATGCCTCGGCATGATTTGCCATGCCACTGCATACCTGCTGGAATGCTAAAACGACGACTGAGCATACTAAGTGTTGACAGGGTTTTGGAGCAACTAGAGCTTCTATACACTGCTGGAGGGAATGTCAGATGGTACAATGACTTTGGAACATGGTTTGGGAGTTTCTTTAAAAGTCAAATGTGCACTTACTGGATCAACTAGATAGGGGTGCCATAATCAGTGCCACAGACAGGGAGGCTTACACAATATCAATGCATTTTCACACAGTTTTGGAGACTGAAGTCTGTGGGCATTGTTGCCCTAGCTAAGAGGGTCACTGCAAGGCTAGGTAACAGTGTCTCATTGGCGAGGGGGCATTGCTTTGCTGTTTAGCCAAGAAAAGCAGTGAGTTCACGTCCTCTGAAATTGTGGAGAAGGTTCCAGCTATGACTAGGCTCAGGGGCAGAACAAGTTTAGATGGACCCTGAGGCATAACATGAACAACGGACTGGCTCCAAATTGGGAAAGGAGAAGGTCAAGGCTGTATATTGTCACCCTGCTTATTAAACTTCTATGCAGAGTGTGTCATGCAAAATGCAGGGCTGGATGAAGCACAAGCTGGAATCAAGATTGCAGGGAGAAATATCAAATAACTCAGATATGCAGATGACACCACCCTTAAGGCAGAAAGCCAAGAGGAACTAAAAGCCTCTTGATGAAAGTGAGATAAGAGTGAAAAAGCTGGCTTAAAACTCAACATTCAAAAAACGAAGATCATGGCATCCAGTCCCATCACTTCATGGCAAATAGATGGGGAAACAATGGGAACAGTGACAAACTTTATTTTCTCAGGCTCCAAAATCACTGCAGATGGTGGCTGTATCCATGAAGTTAAAAGACACTTACTCATTGGAAGAAAAGCCATGACCAACCTAGACAGCATATTAAAAAGCAGAGATATTACTTTGCTAACAAAGGTCCATCTAATCAAAGCTATGGTTTTCCCAGTAGTCATGTATGGATGTGAGAGCTGGACTATAAAGAAAGCTGAGAGCCAAAGAATTGATGCTTTTGAACTGTGGTGTTGGAGAAGACTCTTGAGAGTCCGTTGGACTGCAGGGAGATACAACCAGTCCATTCTAAAGGAAATAAGTCCTGAGTGTTCATTGGAAGAACTAATGCTGAAGCTGAAACTCCAATACCTTGACCACTTGATATGAAGAACTGACTCATTGGAAAAGACCCTGATGCTGGGAAAGATTGAAAGCAGGAGGAGAAGGGGAAACAGAGGATGAGATGGTTGGATGGCATCACCAACTCTATGGACATGAGTTTGAGCAAGCTCCAGGAGTTGGTGATAGACAGGAAGGCCTGGTGTGCTGCAGTCCATGGGGTCACCAAGAGTTGGACACGAATGAGTGACTGAACTGAACTGATGGGTTCATGGATTATAACAAATGCACCACACCACTGCAGGATGCGAGGAGCATGAGAAATAGAGGTGAATATACAGCAACTCTGCACTTTCAGCTCAGGTTTTTTTGGTAACCTAAAACTTCTCTAAAAAATGAGTCAATTAATTTTAAAAGAAAAAAAAAAAGCACCTTGACTTTCATGGTCAAATACACAGACTAAAGAACAGGTGAGCTCAAGGAGAAAAAACCTGCACAGGCTGTGTGCACCTGGGATGAAAGGCAGCCTTAATGTCTGCAGAAGGGGCCCTGAAGGAGCTCAGACAAGTCCCAAAGACACGCTCCACCGACTTTCCAATCTGCCTAAGGCTGACCTTCCTTTCCTAATAGCATGACTTCACAGCAGCCTGGAAATCCTTTTGCGAAATTTGCTGCTTCCTTTCAAGCATCACAAATTTTCCATTTGGGGGGTGTTTCTGAAGCTCTGGTGACGTTTAATCTCATCTCCAAGTCATGCCAAGAAGTCCAACACTTGAAAACATTTCCAAGTAAAATGAATAGCTGGTGGCAAACAGTGTCCCCAGTGTTTTCAAACCAGCAGGTCCATGAGGACAGGGACCACTCTATTCTTATCTGGGTCATTTTTGTTCACCCTGAGACTTCTCAAGGTTGAAGAGACCCCTGAGATGTGACCCCTGTCATTACGATCCCTCTGGATGCCTCTTGTCACGTCCCTTACAGAAAATGTGACAGACTGGTCCCTCTTTTTGTAATCTTGATAGAAGCATGCACTTGTGTATTTTCTGCCCAGTTCTGTACATTCCTGAAGGCCTTCCATCCATGGAAAACAAAGCATGTTTATTTCTCCTCATTCTCCTGTATTCTCATTCGGTTGAACTGAATGGCCCATTTCACCAAAAAGAAATCCCTTGGAATAAGTTATCTGTGGGCTGATCCAGGAGAGGTCAAAGGGCTATGTTTATTTTACCTTACGTTTTTTGAAATGAAACATAAATATCATTAAATAAAACCCAGTGATCCCTTCCTGGAAGTCCCTAACATGACCCAGTACTCAGCTAATGAAAGTCGGCAGCTCGATCGGGAGGTCAGGAAACATTAAGGGAGAAACTGCCCTCAAGAGCCCTAGATGGGAAACAGTTTCTCTATACCAGGAGCTGAAGAGAGGCGTTGGGATCTGCCCGGACTCAGGATGCAGGGATGTTTTCACTCAACACGCTAGAGAGGAGGCCCTGTCGGCAGTGTGGATATTTACTCAAACCCGGGGCACCCCGAGTGGAAATATGCACGGTGTGTGGCATTTCACCAGCCCATGCACAACCCGCTGGGGCCCATCAGCCTGGTTTCTACATCAGGCTTCTTCTTAAGGGCTTTCATTGCCTCATTATTGAGTGTGTAGGCTTCCCGGGTGGCTCAGTGGTGAAGAATCCACCTGCCAATGCAGATGTGGATTCGATCCCTGGGTTGGGAAGATCCCCCAGAGGAGGAAATGGCAACCTGTCTGGAAAATTCCATGGGCAGAGGAGCCAGGCAGGCTACAGCCTACAGGGTCGCAAAGAGTCTGACGCCCCTGAGGGCCTGAGCACACGCATGTTGAGTGTGTGCTGTTGACATCAGGATGCCAAATGGTGGCTCAAAACAGAAACTTCCTGCCCCCAGGTCCTTCTGACTCTCCCTTCCCTAGGGACACAGGAGTCCTCATCCCGGTACCATGCGCACACCGCCCCCCCACCCCGTTCTCTCTCTTCTTGGGGTCTGTCTCAGCCAAGTTCCCAGATGGACAGCTGTCATCACAAACCTGTTGGGCGAGAGCCTGACAATGGTTATGTTAAAGGGAAAACAAGAACTTGTCGATGGGACAGGAGAGAGGTTGAGGGATAGCAGCTAATGGACCCTCATCAGCCTGACAGCAGAGGAGGAGCCGGGGCGCTGGAAGATCCAAAAAGGGAAAGCGACTGGTGCGGAAGCACTTGATGTTGGCTTAGAAACCCAGACAGAGCCACCAGGAGTCCTCCGAGCTTCTTTTTCTGCATCCACTCATTAAGGACTCCTGAGCAGTTGTAGCTCACAGTCCTGCCATAGCGGTCACCCTCAGGCCCCCCCGAGTCATATATCTACTCTGGGCCCAGCCTTTGCCTTGCAAGCCCCAACCTGGGCCGTGTTTATGGAGGTGTTCCCATCCCAGCATCTGACCCAGGACAGACCTCTTGGGCAGCCACCACCAGTGGTGTGACCGTCCCCGCACTGCCCTCCTGTGCAGAGGCACTTCTGCACAAGAATCCTAAAAACACAGACAGAGGCCCTACCACGTCAACCCATCAGGCCTCTGAAAGGTGCAAGGTCCCCTTCTGATGCACCACGATCAGCAGACTGCCAGACTGCTCTTCAGTGTAATTTCTCACCAACTTAGCTAACTTTAGAATTAACAATTACAGAGACGCAGCGCAGAGCTCGGCTTTCCCTAAGCTGAGGGCAGAATTTAGGGTCACACCTGCTTCCTCCCCAGGGGCAGGCTCCCTTTTTACTTTCACTGGCTGTGCTGATACCTCGATTGGGAAGCTGTCCCATCAACAGGGAAAATCTTCAGTGGAGAGCAGTATTGATTTAAAGGGCTGAGGCTCTGGGGCTCTGGAGACAAACTTTCTCCCCAGATTTATTGGATACAATCCATTGCATTATGTTGCATATAAGAATTGCCCCATACTTCATAACAAACATTCTCTGCTCTGCATATCACAACTGATGGCATTCCTGAGCACCCAGAGTGATGCTCTGTATGCCAAACAACCATCACTAGGATCTTAGAGTTGATCCAAGACGCTGCTTACACAGGCTCTTATCCGTCCTTATTACAAAATAGACTTGAGAAGCAAAAAAGTACTTAAAAATGTGGCTATGACTTTTGAGTTTTCTACATTTCCTTTTTTTAAAAAAAATCCATTATTTGTTTGGCTGCCCCAGGTCTTAGTTGTGGCGTGTGGGATCTGATTCCTTGACCCGGGGGTCGAATCTGGGCCCCCCTCCTTGGGAGCATGGAGTCCTACTCACTGGACCACCAGGCGAGTCCCACATGTTACTTTCACTTTGAGTCTCGAATAGCAACTCCATGTGATGCGATGGAGAGGTTTACGCTGCAGTCTCTCCCCCCAGAACAACCTCACTCCGGCTGGCAGAGACGGGTGAGTCTATAAAGAAGGGTAAGTTTCTACACCATACGTGACCTGCCTCGGAAGGAAGGTCGAGGCGCCCAGAGCGCGCCTCCCGCGGAGCACGCACCTGCCGACGCTCCGAAACACACGGAGGAAGAAGAGTCGTCAGCACCGCTCTGTTTCACCCAAACATTACGGCAGCTTCCATCCTCCTCTGCCCTTTCCCTTTAGGGGCGTGGCCCCTACATGATTTACTCAGATCACTGCTGAAATGAGAAGGAGAACATTAATATTCCATCTCAGGATGCATCTTTGTGTGCCATTTAGCTCAGGCGAAGGTAAAGAGCAAGTGCTTAAATCAGCTGTTCACAGAGCAATTCACAAGGCTGCCTGCTCACCACCACCCTGGAATTTCACCTGGCCCTTTGTCACTGTCTTGGTGGCATTTAGAAAAAGAAAAAAGAAGACAAAGAAACCTTTGAAAACTGCAGACCTGTACTTCTGCCTCCATGACAGTAATGAGAATGGTGCCTCCTTCCCTCCCCACACAGTTGCTACCCAGATGGGAGGTGAAGGTGCCTGGATTTGGACGCCTGAAGCAGCTTTCACATTACTGCCTTTTGCTTCTTCCTTGAATCCAGTCTGGGTGTCGGAAAGCTAACCTTAGATAGGCAGTTGATACCACCCTAATGGCAGAAAGTGAAGAAGAACTAAAGAGCCTCTTGATGAAGGTGAAAGAGGAGAGTGAAAAAGCTGGCTTAAAACTCAACATTCAGAAAACGAAGATCAAGGAATCTAATCCCATCATTTCATGGCGAATAGATGGGGGAACAATGGAAACAGTGACAGACATTTTATTCTTGGTCTCCAAAATCACTGAGGACAGGGACTGCAGCCAAGAAATTAAAAGACACTTGCTCCTTTAAAGAAGAGCTATGACCAACCTAGACAGCGTATTAAAAAGCTGAGACATCATTTTGCCGACCAAGTTCTGTATAATCAAACCTATGGTTTTTCCAGTAGTTATGTATGGATGTGACAGTTGGACCATAAACAAAGCTGAGCGCTGAAGAATTGATGCTTTTGAACTGTGGTGTTGGAGAAGACTCTTGAGAGTCCCTTGGATAGCAAGGAGATCCAACCAGTCCATCCTAAAGGAAATCAGTCCTGAATATTTATTGGAAGGACTGATGCTGAAGCTGAAGCTCCAATACTTTGGCTACCTGATGTGAAGAGCCCACTCACTGGAAAAGACCCTGATGCTGGGAAAGATAGAAGGAGGAAAAGGGGAAAACAGAGGATGAGATGGTTGGATGACACCATCAACTCAATGGACATGAGTTTGAACAAACTCAGGGAGATAGTGAAGGACAGGGAAGCCTGGCTTGCTGCAGCCCATGGGGTCGCAAAGAGTCGGACATGAACAACAGTAACAGTAAAGCTGCATGAACTTCGAGGCCAAAGACCCACCCACTCATGGAAAACAGACCAACCCCAGGCAGGAGTCCCACCAGCCCCAAGCCTTCCAGCCCCACAGGGTCCCCTCACCTCGGGGGTCGGCTGATCCCCTGATCCCCACTTTGGGGCTCACT
>SJYF01000930.1:1120602-1140612 GCA_006410515.1 Procapra przewalskii
ATTAATCTAATAAAATGACTTAAGAAAATCAGCAAAATCTGAATAGAGCAATAATCATTCATAGCCAAGAAATGGAAGGTTACCAAATCACTATTTAAAAAAAGAAAAACCTTCAGAATGAATTTTTTCTATTAGTTCTTTCAAATTATCAAGGAAATACATCTTTTGTGCACAGAAAACTAGTAAAGAACATAGCCAAACATGAAATTGATGCTGAATTGCACTGAGTACATTTTTCACTATCCACTGATGTTATTTTTCTCTGAGCCTATTGATTTGATTTATAGCATTTAATAAAAATTCTAATACTTTTGTATTTTTTAAAAGGGCTAGGATGTATACAAACAGTTGTTGAAGCTTTATAATAATTAGAGAAATGCAATTTCATATGACAAGATATCACATAGCAACTAGATTAGAACAAAATGAGAAAGCCAGACAAACCCAGTTATTGTCAAAAACGTGGCTACGGGATCCATAGCATGTCAACTCTTCCCTGAGTGAGGCTCAGTCAAAGTAAGAGATGACAGGGCTGCTGAGGCACAAGGGCCCTTTAGGCCTGCATGTCCAGCTCAGAACAATGCCCACAAAGGTCCTTTAGGAAACATGGTTCAGAATGTTTGTCCACCACCACTTGTGTGCGCCGGGGACTGGAAGCAATCTAAGTATCCACCCCTGAAGGAATGGAAAAGTCAAAATATGAGAGATGCTCACTAAAGAGTGTGGAGCAGCAGGAAGAGGGAAGATATTAGACACACATGTAGCAACACAGATGATACTTAAACGCATCCTGCTGAATGTAACAGCAAGAGAGGAAGGAAGCTCACATCATAATGCCGTTAAAAATATATACCTGCACCGTGCATAACGTCTTCCTTCCAAAGATCACAATACGGAAGAGGAGGAAAGGGTACATTTGCAGTGGAGAAATATACGAACAGTATCCAGAGCCAGGAACTCAAGGTCGCCATCACCAGGGACGCAGCCACTTGACAACCAGACACTGGAAGGGATGTGACGGGAACAGCACTTCACATCTGGGATCCTCCCTACCAAGAACCCAGCAACCCCTCTCACCATGAGAAGCACAGCAAACAAACATCCACGGACGGCCCTTCTACCAAACGTCCGGCCAGGAACCCTAGAAATTACCAAGGTCATCACAAACAGTGGAAGTCAGGCACTTCCCTGGTAGTCCAGTGACTCAGAGTCCTTGCTCTCAATGCAAGGGGCCCAGGTTCCGGTCCTAGTCAGTGAACCGGATCCCACACATTGCAACTAAGACCCAGCACAGCCAAATAAACACATAATTTAAAAAAAAAGCCAGAGACACTATCACATCTACAAGAGCCTAAGGACACGCTATGACTAGGTGTAACGTGGAATCCTGGACAGGATCCTAGAGCTGGAAAGGCACATGAGGCAAAAACTAAGGAAATCTGAAGGAAGAATGGACTTCCTACTTGATAATGCACACTGGAAAATAATGATCATGCATCAATCTTGGTCTCTTAGCTGTGACAAAGGTACCATAGTAACTCAAGACGTTAATGGCAGGGGAGATGGGGTCAGGGTTCACAACAGCACTGCATACTATATTTTCACCTTTCCCATAAATCTAAAACCATGTTAGAATAAAAGTTATGCCAACCTACACAGAGCAGCACTGTCTATAAGAGCGGAGGCAAACAAGCCACCTAAACGTCTGTCGACAGAGGAATGGGTCAAGAAGACGTGGTACATATACACCACGTGGATATGGAATACCGTGTGTGCACCACAGAACACCGTGTGTGCTGTGCTCAGTCAGTCAGCCGTGTGTGACTCTGTGCGACCCCATGGACTGCTGCCCACCAGGCTCCTCTGTCCATGGGATTTTCATGGGTTGCCATTTCCTCCTCCAGGGGATCTTCCTCACCCAGGGCTTGAACCAACATCTCTTGCCATCTCCTGAACTGGCACCTGGGCTCTTTTCCACTGTGCCACCTGGGAAGACCAGGAGGCAAGGAGGATTTGTAGCAGAGACAGAAAGGAGTTCTACTCTATTTTTCCTATTGTCTCAGTGAAATCTACCACTTGGCAGCTGCCTGTAGGTTTTTCAAGGTGAGGGCAGGGCTGTTTCTATATCTGAATCAGTGGAGTGTGTGGACAGGAGAGGTTTCCCAGCAGCTGGCATCGTGGAGGCACTGACCTCACCAGAGGCCAGGGAACCTAAGGATAGGGTGGCGAGCAAGGGGCTGCAGACAGGAGGGGGCAGTTTGAAGGAGGCAGGGGTCCTGCCTGAGTAAGTGGAGCTATGTCTTTGTAACAGTGATCCTTGGGGAAGGGGATGGAATTCAAAGTTACAAAAATGCCACTCAAAATTAAAGCAGAAGGCTCAAGTCATGGGTGATGCCCTCAGCACCTTCTCCAAACACCAGAAGAAACCTGGGCAAAACACATGGCTTAAAGCAAGGCTCCAACACACTGCCTTAGGTCATCAACCTTTAATAATCCCCTGCCTGCTAATAATATCTTCTTTAAAAATTGGCAAGCCCAGGAACTTTCCTGGTGGTTCAGTGGTTAAGAATCTGCCTTGCAATGCAGAGGACATGGGTTTGATCCTTGGTCGGGGAACTAAGATCTCACAGGCTGCACAGCAGCTGAGCCCACGCAATGCAACTAGAAAGACAGTCCATGAACCAAAACAAAAGACCCTGAAAGACATAACTAAGACCCAGTGCAGCTAACTTAACAATAATAATAATAAGGTAAATAAATAAATATTTCTAAAAATCCACAAGCCCAGATGGTTCAGTGACTCAGAAGTCAGAAATTCATATGCTTTCAAGGGAATGCCGAGAATGGAAAACTGGAAGAAAACATGTCACTGTCAGCAGCCAGTCAGTAGGAGCCAGGATCCGAAAAGGAACTGACATTCGCTTCACGCACCGAGGGTGCACGGAGAGCATCTTCCTGCTACCAGAGTTTTATCAAGGCTGCCAAGGAGTCATCAGTCAATTCAGTCAGGTGTTTTCTTTACAAGTGGTGATATCATATCATGAGAATCTAAGCCACAATTAAAACAGATGAAACATGGAGGCTCTAGCATGCATTTGTGGAAAGGAAATGAAAGGAAAAATTAAATTGCAGCCACATGGATGGACCTAGAGATTGGCATACTGAGAGAAATAGGTCGAAGACAAATATCAGAGGATACTGTTTATGTGTGGGAATCTTAAAAAGGTGGTACAAATGAACTTATTTACAAAATGGAGATAGAGTCACAGATGTAGAAAACAAACTAATGGCTACAGGGGGGTGGTGCAGGGGCGGGGGGAATTCGGAGTTTGGGATAGACATGTGTACATGGCTATGTATAAAATAGATAACTAATAAGGAGCTACTGTACAGCACAGGGAACTCTACTCAGTCCTCTGTAATGGTCTATATGGGGAAAGCATCATAAAAAGAGAGAATATATGCATACGTGGGCTTCCCTGGTGACTCAGATGGTAAAGAATCCGCCTGCAATGCAGGAGACCTGGATCCGATCCCTGGGTCAGGAAGATCCCCTGAAGGAGGGCATGGCAAGGACAGAGGAGCCTGGTGGGCTGCAGTCCATGGGGTGGCAAAGAGTCAGGTGTGACTAAGTGACTACCCACAACAAAGCACATAAGCACCTGCATTAATATAACTGAGAAACTCTGCTGTATACCCGAAGCTAATACAACACTGTAAATCAACTATACTCCAATAAAAATATTTTAAAAAATTAAGTTGCTTTGATATGCAAAGATCACTTCAAAGAAAATCAGTCACCTCTGATTCTTCTGAGATGGAGAGTTGGGGAGATGAGAGATGGGAATAAGTGTAAGAACCCTTCCACATTTTTAAAAATTTGAGCCCTATAAATTTGTCCCCTCCTTCCAAAAAATGAATAAAATGTTAAAAACAAAGATTAAATATTAATATGTTTATCCCCCGCTATTTTCCTCAAAGACTTTAAGAAGTCATATTCAAACAACATCCACCTCTAATGCAAAAGGATGAAATGAATAATTGAGAGGTACAGATTTAAAATAAAACAGGGAAAAGAGCAGCATAACATACAGGGGTAAAGTGAGTACAAGAAAGGCTCCCACAGAATCCCGTTGCTGGACGTGGCCTTGAATTTGGTGGATAAAGCAAAGCATGAAACAAGATCAGAGTCAGGGGGCAGGTGACAAAGCGGCCTCTCAAGCAGAAGAACAAGGGAGAGCAAAGAGAAATTTCTCTCAAACATCCATCTTTAGCAGATGCTGAACCCAGGGCAGATCCCTACCATCCGCCTGCAGATGGAGAGCCGCCCCTCTGGGATGGCTCCCAGACCCTCGAGTGTGGGGTAGGTGGGCTGCTCGCCACCCAGAGGGCCCAGAGCTCACAGCCTGGGAGATCTGATGGGGGGCTGAGAAGGCAGAGCAGAGGCGGGGAGCACCCTGTAGTCAGACACACTGCTCAGAACACAGGCTCCAAACTCCACCTAAGAACAAGAGGATGGAGGAGCAAGTGGACGTGGAGCACATCCCTCTCCACGGATACATCAGGAACACACCTTCAGATGCAGAAGTGCACGCCGGACACCAGCTGAGAGCCGACAGGGGTGCCAAACTCCAACGAGACCATCTCTGTGCTTGACCAATTAGGTCAGAGGAGTTGGAGAAAACGTTCTCAGTTAATAGCATTTTACTCCTTTGTCTCTTAAACGACACACGGTGGCTTCAGCTCTCCATGCAGCCTGGAAATGAAGCTGGCATCCAGTTCACAGTGGCCCCCAGGCACTTGATTTCTGGAGTGGTCTCCTATGCATCTGTTTGCCCAAAGCACGCCCTGGGGGATGCGCAGCCTTCCTTCTCTTCCTCTTTCTTCCCCCGCCCACTCTCCACCCCCAACAAACCCACCGCAGGCCCTAACCACCAAGCCCGCTCTAGCATCACACACGCCTCGTGCACAGAGGCGATGCCGCATGTTCACCAGACAGGCTCCACGTTCCTCCTGGGCGCCCAGCTAAACCACCTTGCCCAGCCTCGCATGCAGACAGAAGAAAAGCCAGGACTGAACTCCAGCCAGTAGAAGCGGAGTGGGCATGGCACTGTCACTTGCAGGCCTGGCCCCTAAAATGTCCTGCAGAGTCACTCACATTGTCTTATCAATTTCCCAGATGCCAGCCGGACTTGGATACTCAGAGCAACTATCTGTCATCTTCGTCAGGAGCCAAGCTGGTGGAGCCTCGGTCAACCTTAGTCCTAAATCATTGCATGTACAGAACGCCTTCTGCTAACCCACAGTGGGCTACAACACGGGCAACCATAACATTTATTTCTAAGATGCCGAGATTTTTGTGACTGCATTTTAGCCTACCTTGCCTAAGATAGAAATGGGGGTTCACCCTTAACAACAACAAAAAAATATATTTGGCACTGGCTTAGCATGTGGAGAGTTAAGGGGACTTATAGAGCCGATCCAGGTCATTCATGACAAAATACTGGCAAAGCTACTGCCTACAACACCCTGGAGAGCTCCTGATTGCAGGGGCTTCTCTTGTTGTGGGGCACAGGCTCAGTAGTGGCGCCACATGAGCTTAGTTGCCCTGCGGCAACTAAGACCTGCCTCTGGAGCTTAAGACGCAAGAAGTGGATCGTTCTGCACTCAGAGGTGGTTAAGATTCTAAAAGAACTAGAAGAGGATGGAAAAAAGAGATTGCCTGGTTAGATGTTACCTTGTTAGATGGACAGGTAATGTCTACTTTTCCGTTATCGATGTTTGGGCATGTTTTTTATAAAAGAATCAACTGCAAGAACTGTTAATATGATGTCACTGGTACATTAGCAAATAGAAATCAACTAAATATAGCTATTCCAGAAATTTGAGACCTAGAGAGCTGGAAAAGTCATTTGCTAATTGCTTCTAGTCACTTCAAAGTGAGAGATGTCATTTTTTTCAACTTTTTTTAAAAAATTGAAGTATAGTTGCTTTACAATATTTTATTAATTTCAGGCGTGCAACAACACTGATCTCAAATTTTTATAGCTCATACTCTATTTATAGCTATTATAAAACATAGGCAATGTTCCCTGTGCTGAACAATACATCCTCATAGCTTATTCTCTTCTTTTCACTTGTAGCTTATTTTTTAAAAGTTTGTTTATGTATATATTTTGGCTGTGCTGAGACTTCATTGCTGTGCACAGGGCTTCTCTAGTTTCAGGGAATGGGAGTGCCTCTCTAGTTGCGGTGCATGGGCTCCTGATCGCAGGGGCTTCTCTTGTTGTGGGGCACAGGCTCAGTAGTGGTGCCACATGAGCTTAGTTGCCCTGCGGCAAGTAGCATCTTCCTGGACCCGGGATCGAACATGTGTCCCCTGGCAGATTCTTAACCACCAGACCACCAGAGAACTCCACTTGTTTATTTTATACATAGTAGTTAGTACCTCTTAACCTCCTACCCGATCATGTCCTTCCCTCTTCCCTCTCTGTCATTTTAAAAGACTGTGTCTGTTGGAGACTCCGTGAGATTTCTCAGTTACATGTTGTGACTCAGGCCTGTGGCAAAAATCAGATTAAGGATGTGGTCTTTCCACCCACTTTCAGATAACCTCGGGGTAGCCACCATTAAACTGAAAAATAGAGGCACAGAGGTGAGGAAGTAATAAAATAAACAGCCTTGAAATTACGTCTAGGAAAAATCGTATGGTTATGACATGCAGAGCTTTCTGAAAGGAAACAAATCAGAAGCCTTCTGTATCACTGAGAGAATTGTATTACTAAAGCCGTTATGATCTTGAATTAGAAAAGCTTTGAATGATCTCCAAGCCTTAAATCAATCTCAGGCAGGAAGTGGGCTGTGAATGCTGGCGGTCCCCAAGGAGGATGTGGGGATCCAGGATTCATCTCACATGTAACCAGAAGGATAATGGATGGACAGGAACGTGATCTGGGGGCAGAGCCAGGGGTCATTGGGAAAAATGAAAAAGAAACTCCCTCCCAGAGGCGAAGATCAGAATCTGTTTGGGCAACTTCCCCCACTCCCTGCAAAGAGAAACTTCCCAATGCCTGCACGGCAGGATGCCAATTCTGCTGTGAACTAGTGGTTACTCTGCCTTCTTCTCTTCCTTTTTCTGATGGAAAATGTTCCACTGCCTTCACCCCTCTCAAGTGAAGAGGAGAAGACGCATCATTTCCCTTCTGGTCATAGGTTGTTGAGCCAACAGGATTCATATCCGCAGCTGATAGGGAGACCCACCCTCCTCCTGGAGATCCTGAAATCTGAGCTGTCGGCAGTGACTGGGTAGCACTTGGGGTTTGTTGCCATGGAGAGGAGATGCATGTTCTCCACCTGCCACAGGAAGACTGTGATGGGGACCAGAGGGGTTGACGTGGCAAAGATGACCCTAGGTACTTGCTGCACCCATTTTATTCCCTTGCATGTGTAAAGAGCATTCCCCACTTCCTCAGAGGTTAAATGGGACCATGTAACTGAGTTCTAGCCAATGGAGTGTGGCCTGGCTTCTAAAGTCCATTGAGCGATGTCATATGCAGTCAGCAAATGAAAACTCATCAACCACCCGCTCTACACCAATGAGCATTAAGCACAGCATCTGATAACTGCTCTCGGTCAGTGTCCGTGTCCTCTGGAGTTGAGTGTGTTCCTTGCCTCGTATCGTTTGTTTCGCTGTAGCTTCTCTAGTAAGCATTCATTTTGTGTGCCCATGAACCGTTTTGGCCAATAATAACTGATAAAAGGTAGAATGACCAGACCTGCTGGAATAGACAGTGGAAAAACATAAGAAAGGCTACAAATTTCACAAAAGCTCAAGAGAGGTCCCTGAAATGATCAAGAAACCAACTTTGGAGAGTATCAGGCAACCAAAGATATGACGAAAGGTGGTTAAGAGCTGCTTTAGCCCCGGCAGATGCACCGATAATCGTATTATTAATAATAAAAGCATCTGGGATAAAGTAAACATGCCGTGACTCCAAGAGATCTGAAGAGAAAACAGAGGCTCCAGTGCACGGCACACAGGAGGCACCTCCAGAGGAGCAAGAGATAAGGACCTCTTATCCTCCCCAAGGTGGTCCTCGCATCTCCCAGAGCACACCGCCAGCATCACCAGGAGAGGCGTCAGTATAAAGGGACTCCAGTTAGCCTGGCATCTGGCAGGTCCAATGGGCTGCAGAAACCCAACACACTATGACCCCCAAATCTCATATGTGGGTCAGGAGCTGTCCAGCCTGCCCGCTCACTCAGGCAATTAGCCCAGAGAAGAAGCAAAGTGGACATGAAGGGGTGAGGGACGAAGAGTGAGGAAGTAACAGAGACGTTGTGCTGTGCTAAGTCACTTCAGTCATGTCCGACTCTTTGTGACCCCAGGGGCTGAAGCCCACCAGACTCCTCCGTCCACGTGATTGTCCAGGCGAGAATACTGGCGTGGGTTGCCATGCCCTCTTCTAGGGTAGCTTCCTGATGCAGGGATCAAACCCATGTCTCTTATGCTTCCTGCATTGGCAGGTGGGTTCTTGACCACTGAGCCACCAGGGAAGCCCCAAATAGAGGCACTGTTAGCACCAAAAGGTAAAGACACTAATCAGCACTTATTAGGGACCTCGGGCTTACCCTGTTGGCTCTACCCACAAAGCACTAACGTCCCATTTACTATCTGACCCACAGAGACTAGGAAAGTGCCCTTTGGCTATTCCCCACTTTAGATAGAAGCTAGGGAAGGCCAGAGTTGTGTTGGAAGGCCATCAAAGCAGGTGCAACTGAGCAATCCGTTCAGTATGCCCCAGTGCCTGCTCTACTGATGAGAGAAATACTAGATTCTGACTTTCCTGGGTGAGCTAACAGGGTGCACTTGCCAGAACCCACATTACTACGAGATTCAGAGATGGTTGAAGACTTTCCCATCAGTTTGGAGAACCGTTTTTCCTGTGACTATGGAACAGTCACCTCTGCCTTGAAGGTCGCTCTGAGGACCGAGTGACTTCCAGTCTATAGAGCTGCCTCTTCTGGTGTGCAGCCATCCAGGCTTCTGTGAAACCTGCCCCACCACCTTCCTCCACCAGTCCCAGCCCAGCCTCTTCATCAACCTCAGAGTGCCAGTGAGCAACAACCATGGGCCAAGCATGGAAATATTCATAAATTAGAAACACAAGGCATGACTCCAGTGTGCCCTCGGGAAGCTCACCATCTTGTTTGGAGGTGCCTTAAGACATGGAGTTCACAAACAATGATTAATTACAACACCAGGGATATTAGGGTCCGCAGAACAGACACGCACGCCGGGCTGGCACTGCGATGACTGCCTTCCTTGGGTCTGCCTAACAAGAGTCTTCTCTTTCCTTCTAGATCCAATCACGCCTCTTCTGCCTCTAATTTTATCCCAAGAAATAATCCTCCTGCCCTTTTAGCTTCAATTCTCATAGGGTTGGGGTCCTCTTCTTCCTGTACCTAGAAAACCACGCCTTCCCTCGTGGCCTCACTAGGAAATGATTGTTAACTTCTGTAACATTCAGGTATGTTCATCTGAAAGCTCTCTCTTTCCCTTCTCTGTCTGAATCTACTTGTTCTACGGACTCAGACTATTCAACCAGTGAGAAGAGACAGCATCTAATTATATTTTCCACTGAAACATTAGCATGTTATTAATGCTTAGCAAATAAGAAAAGCAATAATGTCATTATGCTTCTTCTTTTCTCACTCCCAGAGTTCACATGTGAAAAGATATCTTAAAAGTATAGCAGGGAAGTGCTTGGTCCATTAGACATATATTAGGTTGTTCTGTCCTCCTATACAAAGGTTCAGGCTTTTAAATGGGGCATGAAGCTATTAGCCATTACACATCTGTTGTGTTTTTTCTCTCCAACTTCAGTGGACTGGCACGTTGGGCTCTTGGCAAAACTTACATAAAGAACTGTTCTTTTCCCAACAATACATCTTGACCACCATAAACAAGCTATCATTCAGAAAGGCTCAGTTATTTTTTTATGCTCTCAAAAACTTGAGAGCCTCAGAAGAGTCCAGGTTCCCATTTCCTTACCTCTTGATCCCATGCTACCTGAAGGCGCTGCCAGCCTCTCTAGCAAAAATCTTTCAGTCCAGTCAGGCTGGTCTCCATAGGGCTCCTTGGAGATTCCAAGTCCTCTTAGTCCAGTAATCACTAAATTTAAACCATCCATCATGCAGGCATCCTCAGCCATGTCCTCCTCCTTGAAACCCCATGGACTGTAGTCTGCCAGGCTCCTCTGTTCATGCAATTTTCCAGGCAAGAATCCTGGAGTGGGTTGCCATTTCCTACTCCAATCCATTGAAGCCTTGGTAATTCATGTCATCCTCCACAAATCTCTCTTGACCATAACAGATCTTGGTGATGACTCACCCTTTTGAATTTGGAATTTGCGAAGATCCAAAAATTTAATAGCACCACACAGCATACGTATCACAAAGCCAAATGGACAGAAGAATGGACACTTTGTTTATATTAAATTAGATCAGCCTCTCCCTAGGAGCAGCATACAAGTTCTGTTCTTGGTATCACACACACAGGTACCACACCAAAGTATTCATAGCTTTTCCTTCCAACGGAGTTTATGTGCTTCTTAGGGGCAGAGACTACTCTTGATATAACCCAGAACCCCTGTGATAGCAAACACTAACAGTGATGGGCACACAGAAAATACACAGCAGATTGTCACTGATTTGCCCCATAGAGGGCTGGGAATATGATCTGGTCAAACTGAGAGTAAAATCATACTCAAGCAAAAAATCAGTGATAGAGTATTGAGAGTAAATGTGACCACATGGCCAACGTGAGTCTGGGGACTGTAACCAACATGACCCTATGGGGTCTTCCCAGAACAGACCCCCGGCCACGTCCTCTGCCTGCCCTTTGTGTGTAGAAAAATTTTAGTCAAAGAATAAATTTAATCAGAGAAGTGAGAAAATGCAGAAAGGAAAACAGTCAAGCAACACAAAATAATAATGTGTTAGCCATTAAACAAAGGCAAGGACCTTAGTTCTTCCTCAAGGGCTACAGAAAACGCTGTCAGCCTGTCCTTTGAGCTGCTTTGCAGACAGTGAAACCCCCAGCAGGCGGAAGAAGGTAACTGTCTGCTGCCCACAGACCAATTGGAAGCAGGAGTTGATGCTGACTCGCCATGACTTCCTCATCGACCAATCAGAAGAGTGTTCACAAGCTGGCCACGCCCTACTTCTTGAACACTGTGAGACTCTGCAGCACCTGCTCTAAGGCGGACACACCATCTTGAGGGCATTAGCCCGCTGTGGCCCCCTCGGTCTGGCAAAACAATCAAGCTATTTCTTTCTCCGTTCAGTTCAGTTCATTTCAGTCACTCAGTCGTGTCCAACTCTTTGCGACCCCATGAATTGCAGCACGCCAGGCCTCCCTGTCCATTACCAACTCCCAGAGTTCACCCAACTCATATCCATCGAGTCAGTGATGCCATCCAGCCATCTCATCCTCTGTCGTCCCCTTCTTCTCCTGCCCCCAATCCCTCTCAGCCTCAGGGTCTTTTCCAATGAGTGAACTCTTTGCATGAGGTGACCAAAGTGTTGGAGTTTCAGCTTTAGCATCAGTCTTTCCAAAGAACACCCAGGACTAATCTCCTTTAGAATGGACTGGTTGAATCTCCTTGCAGTCCAAGGGACATTCAAGAGTTTTCTCCAACACCATTCAAGAGTTTTCTCCAACACCACAGTTCAAAAGCATCAATTCTTCAGCGCTCAGCTTTCTTCACCGCCCAACTCTCGCATCCATACATGACCACTGGAAAAACCATAGCCTTGACTAGATGGACCTTAGTTGGCAAAGTAATGTCTCTGCTTTTTAATGTGCTATCTAGGTTGGTCATAACTTTCCTTCCAAGGAGTAAGCATCTTTTAATTTCATGGCTTCAATCACTATCTGCAGTGATTTTGGAGCCCCCAAAAATAAAGTCTGACACTGTTTCCACTGTTTCCCCATTTATCTGCCATGAAGTGATGGGACCAGATGCCATGATCTTTGTTTTCTGAATGTTGAGCTTTAAGCCAACTTCTTCCCTCTCCTCTTTCACTTTCATTAGGAGGCAAACTCCGTCTTGGAGATTTAATCCAGCACTGGCATATACAAGCCAAATTCTGGCCACAAGACTCACAGAGACCCACTCTATACTCAGTTCCAGCAGAGGGAGTGTGTGGAGGAGGGGGATGAATTGAATCAGAAAATCTGTTCTCAGACAGCCTTGGGGATCATGTGATAGAGGTCATCCTCCTGGAGAGGAGGAATGAAGGATTTCTCCTAACCAAAGCCGGGAGACCAGCTACTACACAAGGTGTTTTTGGTCTTGACTCAGCCGTTTCTGCAGCCCCTGCAGCTTTTCAGCTCCTGTTTCTCCTGAAGGAAGGGCCCACCGCTGCCTGGAGGCAGGGCATGAACCATCGCTCAGAGGTCCCATCCCTGGTTAACCGGAACGCATCTCATGTTGTTCTGATGATGTGTAACTCTGCTAACTGAAGGTCTATTGTAATTGTTTTCACTTCTCTATCTCACCTGTGCTAAAGGGAAGTGAAGTCACTCAGTCATGTCCAACTATTTGCGACCCCATGGACTGTAGCTTACTAGGTTCCTCTGTCCATGGAATTCTCCAGGCAAGAGTACTGGAGTCGGTTGCCATTTCCTTCTCCAGGGGATCTTCCCAAACCAGGGATGGAACCCAGGTCTCCAGCATTGCAAGGACATGACTTTACCGTCTGAACCACCGGGGAAGCTCACCTGTGTTACTTGCAACAAATCCTAACACATCTTCTAAACCATTAGATTAGGCCATAGACAGCACAGTGTGTTGAGAGGAAAAGCTGAGTTCAAGTAACTAAATCTGTAACTGAGCAGCTAAGATTTTTTTCCTTTAAGAAGAATTGATGTTTTTGATTTTCTGACGTTACAGTGCCTGAACAGGGTCACCAGGTTATTTTTGTAAACAAAAGTTCAGTGAGTGGCTCTGATAGGCAGACACTGTTCCAAGAATTACAGAAGAGCAGATGAATAAACTCTGTTTCTGGTCATAAGAATCTAGTAGTGAAAGTCACTCAGTCATGTCAGACTGTTTCTGACCCCACACACTATATACAGTCCATGGAATTCTCCAGGCCAGAATACTGGAGTGGGTAGCCTTTCCCTTCTCCAGGGGATCTTCTGAACCCAGGGATCAAACCCAGGTCTCCTACATGGCAGGCAGATTCTTTACCAGTTGAGCCGCAAGGGAAGCCCAAGAAAACTGGAGTGGGTAGCATAACCCTTCTCCAGTGGATCTTCCTAAGCCAAGAATCGAACTGGGGTCTCCTGCATTGCAGGCAGATTCTTTACCAACTGAGCTATCAGGGAAGCTCCTTACTAGAATCTAGTAAAATGATTATAAAGGGAACTCAAAAGGTCTAATAAAGAGAGAACATAATGGGCTATGGAATTTCAGAGCAGGGACAAATACTCTGAGTTTCCTTCAATGAGGAAATGGAATTAATAAAAAAAAAACCATACGTGTTTACAAAGCAATATCTAGAAATTATTCATTTCAAAAGATGGCTACCTTCCACTTTAGATCACCCTGTTGTGTTCACATTTTCTTCTTCTTCCACTTGATTGCCTACTGACAAAGAATATGCTGACTTTTTTTTTGCAGAGGCTGATTTTTTAAAAGTTTTTCTCTGAAGAGCAAGTTTTCTTTGCCATTGTCCAAACACTGCTGCCACGGAGTAGATAATGAGAAACAATGTAATTTTGCATGGTGGGCACACGTTCTAGCTGCCAAAGCATTTGCGCAAATAACCATTTCAAGGGCTCTCATCCGGCCACCGCAAAACCCTGAGGTGCACACAGGGGCCAAGGAACGGTCCCGGGGTGTCTGCGTGTGCATGCGATTATCATTGTTTTCCCTGTGCTCGGAGGAATCCGAGACTCAGAGGAGTGTGGTGAGTGACAGCGACAACTGGCACTTGTCAGATGCGGCAGACAAAAAGAGAATTGCTGGCTAAGCCCTCCAATCTAAAATTACTTACAAATGATTACCCTTGAAAGCACGTGTTCTCACTCGTGTGTGTTCTCTTGCAGAGCTACAGGCCCTGGGCAGCATCTGGGGGGTCAGGGGCCCCTTTTCTCCATGTGTGCTCCCCATTACCCCCCTCAGAAATGGGTCGATCTCTCTCCTCTGATCCTCTCTTCCCCAAAAATGGATCAAAAAGCAGCCTTTTGAGCTCCCATCCTAAAAAGTCAAAGCCACTGAGTTATGTCCTTCAAGAATATTTGGACTTTAAAACTTGGTTATCTCCCTGCAGGGGATGCCTTTCTGCTGATAAACCCTTTGGGAGCAGCAGCCAGAAGGCGGGAGGATCTGGTGCTGGTCCCATGCTACTGCCGTGTGCCCCCTCCAGCGATGGAGAAAGGGTCTCTGAGGTTTCCTTCAAGCGTCAGAGAAGGACAGAGAAGCTGGCGCTCATGCATCCCTGGAAGGAACTTCAGCGATGAGCAGGGACAGATTCAACAAGCAGAGGAAGCCCCCTGGGTTCCCGGCGGGGCTGAGGTCCAAAGGGGAAAGCAGGACCTGGGAAACCACCAGGGGCCTGAAAATGCCATCCTCAGCCCTCTCTGCAACCCCACGCATGTCCCTCTGTCTTGACCTGATCTCAGACTGTGTGCTCAAGCCCCATGGTTCTTCAGATCTGCCCCAAGTCCAGAGGCAGGACCCTCAAGCCCCATGGCCGTGACTGAGGCTGCTCTTTCCTCCATCTGAGCGCCCTGGGGGGAAGCTGTCCTTACCTCGTAGTGGGCCACGCGCTGAGACTCCGATATCAGCTGCGCGCTGCACACCTTGCAGTAAGTGTCTGTGAATAAGTCCTGATCGATATCGGAGGACTTCATCAGGCTAAAAGAGAACCAACAGAAAAGAGAGATGAATCCGCCACTAGGCGCTGATGTAGGACATTAAGGGTGTAACGAAGCCAGGAGCCTGGCACCAGGTCCAACAGTGGTGACAGCTGGGGAGACCTCCCCACACCTTCGGGGTGACCATGTCAGTCACCTTTAAAAAGTGTACAGTGGACTGTTTTCTCATAAATGTTCAACAGCTTGGCTGATACTCTAAAACCCTGAAATCCAACTTTAGGTTTCAATGTATGACAAATCAGACTTATGTCTACTGTATTGCTAAGAATTTATGTGAGACGTTATCTTCAAAAATAATTTATATTACCAAAATACTGTAAGCACCCAAGATAGCCAAGAGTGGGAACTAGGTTAAATGAATTTTGATACATCAGCTTGCCAGAATACTATATACCTCCCAAATCCACACTCAGATCAACTATTTTCATAGAATATTTAGTAAAGTAGGAAAATGTTTATCCTTAACAGCAAAAGGCCTACAAATCAGCATGTACAGTATTATATTAATTTCTTTTAAAACATGTAAAAGTGTGCAAAAAAAACATTCTAGGAAGTTTTAACAGAATGCTAGTAGCAACTGTCTTTGGGAGATTATAGATAATGACATGATTTTCTTTCTTCTTAAATTTTCTGCAATGAATATGAATTGTTTTTGTAGAACAAAGAAACAGGTTAGCTTTGTCAAGAGCCTTGTACAAACTCAGTCACTCAGTCATGTCTGACTCTTTGTGACCCCATGGACTGTAGCCAGTCAGACTCCTCTGTCCATGGGGATTCTCCAGGCAAGAATTCCGGAGTGGTTGCCATGCCCTCCTTTAAGGGATCTTCCCAACTCAGGGATCAAACCCAGGTCTCCCGCATTGTGGGCAGATTCTTTACCATCTGAGCCACCAAGGAAGCCACAAGGAGCTTCCAAGCAATATCAAATAGTTTTGAATTCAACAGCTATACTTGGGGGTTTCCCAGGTGGCGCTAGTGTAAAAAACCTGCCTTGCCAATGCAGGTTAGAAATAAAAGACATGGATTTGATCCCTGGGTCAGTCAGGAAGATTCCCTGGAGGAGGACACAGCAACCCACTCCCGTATTCTTGCCTGGAGAATCCCATAGACAGAGGAGCCTGGCAAGCTGCAGTCCTAGGGTCACAGAGTCAGACATGACTGAAGCAACTTCTCATGCATGCATGCACAGGTATACTTAGACAATTAAAAAGTAAAATCAGACTAAACTATTGCTTTTTTTGAAAGCCTATATCTTGTAAAGTGAGGAGCCCTCATTATTCCTACTGACTCTTCTACATGTAGGGCAGAGGAAATTCATAAAAATTATTTCTACCCCTCCACACCACAATTGAACCTGCAAAGGCAAACAAACATCCTCAAATTCCAAACTCTGAATTAAAATGCAGCCAGGGACTTCCCTGGAGGTCCAGTGGTTAAGGCTCTGAGTTCCCAATTCAGGGCACACAGGTTCGATGCCTGGTTGAGGAACTAAGATCCCACATACTGCACAGCATGGAAAAAACAATGCATCCAAGGTTCGCAAGTTTGTGAACATGATCTGACACAGAAGTGCATTACATATAATGCCTCCACCCTGGAAACACACACCTGCACATCATGCTGCTTTTCTCCAACCCAGAATTTCACTTCATCTCACCTCCTACCTGCCAGGCAAAGAGTAACGACTCTGCCAAGTGCCAAGGCCAGAAAAACCCAGATGGCAGGGTGGGGTGGGCCCCTGGAACTCAGCCTACTCCAACGCCCTCAGTGTACACATGAAGCTGCCCAAAGCCACACTGCTGGTGCTTGGCATGGCCACAGACACCGCCCAGCTTCCATGGTTCCAATTCCCACTTTCCAGCTCCATCCCAGGTGGAGCACGGCTTGCCAGCTGCATGATACAGATGAGTCACTAAGCCCTGTAGGTCTGGTTTCTTCCTTAAAAAATTGAAAAAAATACTATTTTCCAGGCCTCCTTGGAGAATTGCAGAGAATATCAAAAGAGGAGAAGGTAATATAAACTGTAGAACCCCCTTTGTTTGAAAGGGATCACTATCCTATTTTTAATCGCATACCAATGTTGGTAAGATATTGGGCAAGTCTTGATTAATGCAACAAATGAAAGACTGCAGTCCAATTGAAGACATTTTTACAGATCATCTAAATAGTTGGGCTGCTGAGCTTCTCTGGTGGTGGTCCACTGGTTAAAAATCCACCTGCCAATGCAGGGGACACAGATTCGACCCCTGATCCAGGAAGACTTCATGTGTCTCAGGGGCAACTAAGGCCGAGAGCCACAAGCACTGAGGTCTCTAGAGCCCATGCCCTGCAACAAGAGATGCCTCCCATTGCTGCAGCTAGAGAAAGCCCGTGAGCAGCCACAAAGACCCTGCACAGCAGAAATAATACATAAACAAAATTTGATAAACACATTTTAAACAAATAACTAGCTGCGTCTCAAGAATAAAATATCTTCCTGAAACAAAAGGCTGCCTGCCTCAGCAACTCCAAAATCCCTTTCTACCTTGACTTTGGCTGTCAAGGCCCATGAAGACATTTGTATTAAGCAACTCCAAAGGATTCAGAGTTTCTGCTGCCAAGAGACAAGAGCCCCTGTGGTTTCCAATGCCCCGAGTTCCGACAGTAATGCCAAGGAGTAAGGACGGGTGATTCTCACCGCTGAAATGGACCTGTTATTTCTGGAAGGACCATTCTGGGCAGACAGCCTGGTCAGTCTGGGGTTCAGCACCTATAGTGCCTGGAGGCGCTCCACCTCACATGACAACCTGCTCCAGGGTCTGGCAGCACTTGTCTCTATGCACTCTTCAGGTTGAATCCAAATCTGTCCCCTTGTACATTCCATTCATTGACTCTGTCTTTGGGAACAACGCAGAATAATTCTACTCCCCTTTCTCATGAGGTCCCCTCCTTCAAGCACTGGAGACAGCTCTCTTCCATCTATCCCCAACCCCCATCCTCCTTTATCATCTTGGTCTGTGTGTATCTTTTTATGGACCATCTTCAAAGGCAGCGCCAAGAACAGAATGAAACATTCCCAATATGTGGGCAGAGGATCACGAATCCAAATGACCCTCTGAAATATCTACTGTCACTTGCAACGGTCTGTATTCACAGCTTGGAATGCAAATGGAGAGGAGGCGCTTTGATGATGTGAAAATGTAGTACAACATTTTGAAATGTCAAATGGGAAAAGAAAACTTGGGAAGGTGTATTTTGAAGCCAAGCTCCTCTAAGCAGTTGTGTTTAAATATTATCATGTTCCCTGCTATTTCTAATAAAGAAGAGCACAAAAATAGATTCATGGGTGACCTGGTTAATAGGAATCTCCAGACTCACTGCATACTCCCTCCTCATTATACAACCAACTGCAGAAATCAAACAGTGTGAAAGGATATTCAAGGTACATGGCGGACCAAGTGGGGCCCGTAGGAGTCTGAGTCTCGGTAAAGCAGCTGTGCAGCAGAAATAGCTTTAAAGGCAGAATATAAAGTGTGTATACTAAAAAAAAAAAAAAAAAATCAAAAGAAGAGAATATCCTGGCTTTTTCCACTGTTTTATATAAGAATATTGACTTGAATAAGCCCACATGCAGGAAAAGGACCATAAAGACCCCCTCCCCAAAATTGACAAAGCCTGGAATAAGTTAATTTACAGTAGGAGACCATCAGGGAACACGTGTCAGTCTAGTCTGTGCAGGAGGCCTTTTCTCCAAGACAAGAGAACTCTTTCTGTGTTAGTTACTTTAGACGACCAGAAGGTCTGATTTATGATTCAAAAAGTGGAATTCCCAAAGGGGAAAGCTGCTACTTGCTCCCCTTCTCCAGGTTGTTTAGAAGAGGATCTTAGCTTCCCCAGCCTTCAGAAATATCTGAGAGCTGGGAAGAAAAGGCAGGAAAACTTAAAGCTTCCCTTACCCTTGTCCATGGTGCTGAATCATCGCTAGCGCTGCAACAGATCTGGACCGTTGATCACTTACTGACCAATCCTACTGGCCCAGAGCCAATGCTTGGTGACCCCCCAATTTTAAGAACATGCTGACTGTACTGAACTCTGAGGCACTGGGACATTGTGATGGAGGAGAAAAAAGTAAGGAAAGGAAGGAGAAAAGGAGTTTGATTTCCAAGACTTGAAACTGACCTGAACAAAAGCTTTCTCAGTACTCCCCATCCTGGCACATTTCAAAGCAAACATTGAAGGTTTGAAGAACTTCAACCCTTTAGCATTTTCAGAGGGAAGTGCTACCTGTATTTTAGGAAAATCAAGGCCCAGAGTAGAATGGGAGGCAGTATTAGAACAGGAATGTGGTCAGATTTTTCTGTGCTAGCCCAGGCCTCTATAAAGCAACAGACCTCCTTAAACATGTATCAGTGACAGTGGGAGGTGCAGAGGTGGAGATGAGGATAATAAAAAAGAAAATACAGAGGGGGAGCTTCTATTTATTCAATAATGTTTTCGGGGGGCTTCCCTGGTGGCCCATTGGTTAAGAACCCCCCTTCCAATAAAGGAGACTCAGATTTGATCCCTGGTTGGGGAATTAAGTTCCCACGTGCTTGGGGTGATGAAGCCTGTGCACTGCAACTAGAGAGACCACGTGCTGCAACCAGTGAGCACACAAGCTCTAGAGCCCACAGGCCATGACAAGGGAAGCCCAGAACCTGCACACCACAACTAGGGAAAGCCCATGCACTGCAACAAAGACGCAGCACAGCCAAAATTTAAAAATAACCGAATAATCGTTACTGAGCATCTACTATGCACTGGGATGACATCAGAATAAAAGAAGGCACATTTCCTGTCTTCCAAATCTTTCTGAGCTATTTAATGAGAAGACAGATACCCACCAAATACCTAGGACACAGGCGGCAAGTATAATGGGCTTGTTTTAAAAAAAAAAAAAAGGCTACGGAATTTAAAGAGATAAAAAGAATCTTAAAGAACTCTTTCAGTTCTATTAGAGTTGAAAATTTGAGAATGGATAGGATTAGAGTGAAGGGAAATGGGTTCCAGCTCAAGCCAATTCTTTTCCCTGGCACAGGGGA
>SJYF01000930.1:1140944-1161931 GCA_006410515.1 Procapra przewalskii
ACAAAGCTGAGGGTCCAGAGGGAAGGAGGAAAGGCGGGTCCCAACGCATTGCTCATGGTGCTAGGGATGGCCTTTTTCAGGATCTTCCATCAACGGCAGATAAGAAAACCTTTTCTGCCTCTGATTGCTCCTTCTTGCCTCTTCTTGTTCCTCAAGAGCAGATTTGAGAAACACAGGCTGAAAACTCAAAGAAACTGGAGGCTTGGTAGCCAAGATTGATATTCTTCATTCCGTTCCATTTCTAATAATGCTAAAATAGCTTCTGTCTCAAAAATCCCCAAACCTATGCAGGGCCTTTAGAGGAAAACAAGACATTAGTTCAGATCCAGGTTTGGTCCCTCACCAACTAGGTCTGTGAGCAAGTTATATATCCTCCTTGAGCCCTGTTTTCCTCATTTGTGAAATGGGGTAAACATTCTCCCAGGATTATTGTGATGACTGGAGAAGATGTAGATGGAAAACATCTAACAAAGACTGTGACATATGGCAGACACTCAAAAACAGAGATTGCCACCACTGTTACAAATGTTATTATTTTTGTATTATCATTATTCTTATTTTCAGGAAGGAGGCTATAAATATTGAAGCAGAGAAATAAATAGAACCACCTTCAAGAGTAAGGGGGAAGATAGCACCGTTGGTGTGCTGAAGTCATAGCCTTTATTGCCATCAGAGGCTTTCTGTTGTGTATTAATATCATCCACCAAAATGTCTTGTCTTTACTGAATTCCGCTGGCAGCTGATACTGGGGCTGGATGCCTGTGAAGACCTCACACTTCATGAATGCTTCAAATCTCCCCTTGTCAGTAGGCGCTGACAGTGACAGATGGAGCATTTTGATAAGAAGTGTGTCCCACCCTCTCACTTGCCCACTTGCACTCTTCCTGTTGGGACCTGCTCCCGGAGGGACAGAAGGGAAGAACACGCCACCCAAAGGCTGAACGTGGACCAACTTTCTGCATGCACAGCCACTCACTGGGGCAGCTCCATGATAGCCAACAGCTGTCATGATCCCCTGGGTGACACTTCTGTGCCCCTGGCCCTTGGAGAGGGCTGCCTTCAGCTCGGTGATCCCCACCTTTGGGTATCTCCTCACAGATTTGGGCATTTTCACTCCAAAGCTCATCTGTAAGGTCTAACAACCTAATCTACTCCTTCACCTCCTCTCCTCCCTCACTAGTCCTTTAAAAAATAGGATTTAAGGGACTTCCATAGTGGTGCAAGGGCTAAGACTTCATGCTCCAAATGTAGGGGGCCCAGGTTCGATCCCTGGTCAGGGAGCTAGATCCCACATGCCTCAACTAAAGATGAAGATATCACAATTAAGACTTGGTGCAGCCAAACAAATATTTTTTAAAAAATAGGATTTAAGACTCATGCAATTTCAACCAAAGAATTACTCTCACCCTTAGGGTCAGATTTCTGCATTTCCCAGACTGCCAATCCATATGACTTTGTGAACTCATCTGTATCAGTTCAGTTCAGTCACTCAGTCATGCCTGACTCTTTTCAGCCCCATGAACCACAGCACGCCAGGCCTCCCTGTCCATTACCAACACCCAGAGTTCACCCAAACCCATGTCCATTGAGTCAGTGATGCCATTCAACCATCTCATCCTCTCTCGTCCCCTTCTCCTCCTGCCTTCAATCTTTCCCAGAATCAGGGTCTTTTAAAATGAGTCAGCTCTTTGCATCAGGTGGCCAAAGTACTGGAGTTTCAGCTTCAGCATCATTCCTTCCAAAGAAATCCCAGGATTTCTGATCTCCTTCAGAATGGACTGGCTGTATCTCTTTGCAGTCCAAGGGACTCTCAAGAGTCTTCTCCAACACCACAGTTCAAAAACATCAGTTTTTCGGTGCTCAGCTTTCTTTATAGTCCAATTCTCACATCCATACATGACTATTGGAAAAACCATAGCCTTGAGTAGACGGACCTTTGTTGGCAAAGTAATGTCTCTGCTTTTGAATATGCTATCTAGGTTGGTCATAACTTTCCTTCCAAGGAGTAAGCGTCTTCTAATTTCATGGCTGCAATCACCATCTGCAGTGATTTTGGAGCCCCCACCCCCCAAAAAATCTGACACTGTTTCCACTGTTTCCCCAATCTATCTGCCATGAAGTGATGGGACCGGATGCCATGATCTTAGTTTTCTGAATGTGGAGCTGTAAGCCAACAGTATTAGGGGCTGCATCTAAAACAACTCCTTACAGTGCTGGACCCTTGTGCAAGCACCAGACCCAGAGGAATAAAGGTGTGTACTATGATAAGCATATTAGGTGGGGCTCCTGAGCTGGGCTTAGTGCTAAGGGCCTTCCCACCTGACTTCATTCTTCCAAGAGTCAGGTAGAGTCATCCTTCTCATTGACCAACTGAGAACCCAAGGTGAGGATGGAGTAAACAAGCCTGTAAGTGGCAGTCAGGTACCAAGGCCGGGCTGACTCTGTGTCCATCGGCTCAGCCCCCATCCTGACTGCCTCCCCATGGTGGAATTCAGCACAGTGAGCCCTTCAGTCTGTTGCCCTACTGCCCGTCTAAGGAGCCACCATTTGAAACAATGTGAAAATGAAAGGCAGACACCTTTTGAGGGAGCCTTGACTATCCCGGTGAAATCTGGGAAGCTGGAAGTGACCTCAGGGCCCAGATGCTCTTCTCTGCATTTATCAGAATCAAACTGGGAGGTAGGGCCTTCTTCCCATTCGTTCTACCTGCCCATCTATAGTCTGATTCACCCTCAAATTTGGTGCCTACTCCTGCTCCCCCCCGCTCGGCCTGACAGCCTGCAAAACCACCCCACTCCTCCATCCAGTCTGGCTGGCTCTTCTTAATCCAGCCAAGACCCCCCACGGCACACCACGTGCCCGCCCGCAGCAAAGCACTGGGCTCCCATGGCCACCACTGGGCGGCTCTGCCCCAGTGCCTAGTGTGGGAAGACTGGACTCCTGTCTCTTTCAACTTTGACAAGCTGGACGGTTGACTGAAAATGCCACCAATTAAAACGAAACTGCCTCTGGTTGTGAATGTGAAACAGCCGGGAGGCATGCCACTGTCATTTGAAATCAGCCACTTTTTTAAAAAACGAGTTTTCATGTGGGTCATTTTTTAAGTATTTTATTGGATTTGTTATGATATTGCTTCTGCTGTTTGACTCTTCAGTGGCAAGGCGTGTGGAATCTTAGCTTCCCAACCAGGGATCGAACCCACACCTCCTGCATCGGAAGATGAAGTCTTAACCGCCAGGGAAGTCCCCCAAATCAGACACATTTTAAAATTAAAATGATTAATATTGAAAAGGCTGCTGAAATGGTTCCTATTTTGTTTCACCAAAACTGGAAGGGATCAAACTCTGCCCAAAGGAGAAAAGGTGTAAGGACTGGGGCTGGGCCAGTCTCAACACAAAACAAATAAGCCTTGGCCTCCTTCTCTGTGATCCTCAGAGTTTACATCCCACTTGAAAAAGGGCCCGAACTGGAGCCCAGCTTGGTGTCCTTGTGGCTGGGTCTTGATCTGCTCCACCCTCTTCAGGCCCTGCCACTGTCCTTCCGGAGCACAGAAGACACCTTCCCCACTCGCCTTCCTGACCCTCAGATAACTAAGATTTGGAGACAAACACACCAGCTTATAAACATCTCCACAGTGACTCCCCACCTCCCTCTGGTGCCTGTAGGGACCAGGAACCCCCACGGACTGGTCAGGTCTGTCTCGCCCCTTCACACCTCCCTCTGCATGAGTTGGGGGATGCAAGACTGGTTGCCATGACAGCAGATCAAGCAGCCTTAGAAGAAGAAGAAAAAAAAAAAACTAGGAAAGTGCTCCAGAAATGGAAGCATACTGGACTTCCATGAAACACTGCCCAAGGGAGAAATGGGGCAGAGAGCACACAACTGAAGCCGCCACCTGGGACCAGCTCGCAGGGTCCGCAGAGCCTGCACGCTCACCTTCCCTCGCCACACACCCCCAGGAGGCTGAGCTGTGGACCTGGAACCTCTGTGAAGTGGCTGAGATCAGGACAAATGTCAGAGACAACCAGCCTGAAGAACCTTAGGGTTCCCTGTTTCTTGAGATGAGGCCCTCTCTGTTGACTGGCTGCTGCCCGCCCTCCCCTTCCTGGTGATGCTCAGAGGCAAGGGTGTGGCGGTCCAGATCCCTCCCCATTAACCATCCACAGGCAGGTGAAAGCTCTGATTTCCAGCCAGAGTTTGCATCTGCATCTGCCAGAGGGGGAGGAATAAACTGAGGTAGAATCAGCCCGTGAATGAGGGCGCACAACAGCCCAGAGGATGGAAGAACCGTGGCAATCGAAAGTTTACACGGAAAGGCGGGTCAAAGAGCACCTCCCTGAGATCCTTTCTACAAAGGCAAGAGCTAAACTGAAAGTAGATACCCCTTCAGCATCCATGCAGAGAAGACCCAACTCTTCTTTTCTGTTGCAGGCGGAGGGAGGTGGTGCGGCGGGGTAGGAGGAACCCCTCACACCACTCTCTTCTGCTTGGCACTGCCAGGAGCTGCAAGGCTGACTCACACCCCTTGAATACTTGCCTTTTGATGGCACCATTTTCTTCACTTGTAAAATCAGCCTCCGTGATCCTGACTCAGAGGTGTCTGCCTCTGCTGGGCCCACACGCCTTACCCCAGGCCCCAGGCCGTGGAACCATTATCTGTCGGTCTCGTGCACGTATGGCTGAGGACAACCGGAGCAGTGAGTAGCAAACAAGCCCACAGCCTGGGCCAGCCTCTGAGGACGCACACACGTGGGCCTGCTCCCTGACCCCTTGTGCCCTGTCAGGATGTGTGAGTTTGGACTGTGGACTCCAGCAGGCTCGGCAGAGCCCAAGGCTCCCAAGGACTCCAGCCCCTCAGATATGCCATGACATTTACTGGAGAGCCTCTGCCAGAGACCAGCATCTCCTACAGCCTCGCTCAGATCCCCCTTAATCATCACCTGGGTTTTGCTGAGCATTTACTATGTGCTGGGATCGCCCTAGGCATGGGCAGTGCCACAGAGAACAGCTCCTCCAAGGCTCTGCTGGAGGAGAACCTTCAAGAAGTTCGCACACTGGACTCAGTGCACACCATTCTGCACAAACACACCCAGAATCCCTGTCTCCTTGCACATAAAATACCCACACCAGCTAGTAGGCGGGGGCTGGCTCTCTCCCTCATGTCACTTGAGAGGCTTAACCTTCCTGTGAGGTTTCAATGTTGGACCTTCATCTCCAGTAAGCAGTAGAGACAGGGGATGCAGGCAGAGGTGGGGCTGACAGGTGACCCAGAAGGTGGGAGCCCTTCTGTCTGGGTTTCCCACGGGGCCTTGTGTGAGGCCGCTGCAGGGACGGCCTGAGGAGTCTGGCAGGACCAGGCAGGGAACCCAACTGCGCCCAGCTGATGGGTCTGAGGGGCCTGGCAGGGCACTGTTGTCGGAAGAAACACCATTTGCTGATACAAATGAACTTATTTACCTTACTTTGCTAACAAAGGTCTAGTCAAAACTTTGTTTTTTCCAATAGTCATGTATGGATATGAGAGTTGGACTATAGAGAAAGCTGCTGCTGCTGCTGCTGCTGCTGCTGCTGCTGCTGCTGCTAAGTCGCTTCAGTCGTGTCAGACTCTGTGCGACCCCATAGACGGCAGCCCACCAGGCTCCCCTGTCCCTGGGACTCTCCAGGCAAGAACACTGGAGTGGGTTGCCATTTCCTTCTCCAATTCATGAAAGTGAAAAGTGAAAGTGAACTCGCTCAGTCGGATCCAACTCTTAGTGACCCCACAGACTGCAGCCTACCAGGCTTCTCCACCCATGCATGGGATTTTCCAGGCAAGAGTACGGGAGTGGGGTGCCATTGCCTTCTCCAAAGAAAGATGAGCGCCAAAGAATGGATGTTTTTGAACTGTGGTGTTGGAGAAGACTCTTGAGAGTCCCTTGGACTGCAAGGAGATCCAGCCAGTCTATCTTAAAGGAGATCAGTCCTGAATATTTGTTGGAAGGACTGATGCTGAAGCTGAAACGCCAACACTTCGGCCACCTGATGTGAAGAACTGACTCACTGGAAAAGACTCTGATGCTGGGAAATACTGAAGGTGGAAGAAGGGGACAACAGAGGATGAGATGGCTGGATGGCATCACTGACTCAACGGACATGAGTTTGAGTAAACTCTGGTTGGTGATGGACAGGGAGACCTAACGTGCTGCGGTCCGTGGGGTCGCAAAGAGTCAGACACGACTGAACGACTGAACTGAACTGAACACAGACTCACAGACTTAGAGAAAGAATTTTTGGTTCCAGGGAGGTGGGGGAAGGATGGAGAAAGGGATAGTTAGAGAGTTGGGGACTGACATGTACACATTGCTGTATTTAAAAGGGATAACCAGGGCTTTGTGGGCATCCCAGTGGTTAAGAATCTGCCTTGTAATGCAGGGGACGAGGGTTTGATCCCGTGTTCGGGAAGACTGGAGCTAAGCCCATAAGCTTGTGCTCTAGAGCCGGAGAGCCACGACGACTGAAACCCGCATGCTCCAGAGACTGTGCTCTGCAACAGGAGAGCCACGGCAAGGAGAGGCCGCACCTGCACCCAGAAAGCAGGCCCTGCTCGCCGCATCTAGAGAACGCCCGCACGCAGCAAGGCAGACACAGTGAAGTCAAAAACAGATCAACAAAATATTTCAAATGGATAAGCCACAATGGCACAAGGAACTCTGTTCAATGTTATGTGGCAGGCTGGATGGGAAGGGTGTTTGGGGGAGAATGGAGGCATGTATGCGTATGGTTGGGCTGCTCTGCTGTGTGCCTGAAACTATCACAACATTGTTAATCACCTATACGCCAATATAAAATTTAAAAAAAGAAGAAAAGCTACTTGCTTTCATAGAGTATGAATGGGTAAACTCCAGCACACCTGCCAGTCACAGTGGGCCAGGAGCATTTTCTTTCTCTTTCTGCCCCATCAGAGGAGAGACATGGGGGGAGGGGGAGTGGAGAACTTGGATTTTCCCTTGGTTCATCCCTTCAAATCAGAGCAAATCCAGAGCCTCCATCTCGGGAGGACAGCCAGAGATAGAAAAAAAAAAATCACCAAGAATCAAAGAGCTGGGGAGAGGGGAGAAGAAAGTACAGGGGAGAAGAACATGCCCTTAATGCTTTCTGTTGCACGTTCCATCAAACTAAAGCGCTGCGCGCCCAGGTGGAAAAGCCACACGTCAAAGCCCAGGCTCCACCCTGCCCCCACCCTTGACTCGAAAGAAGCAAAGCAACGTGGCTTCTTCATCTCCCAGAGTGCCAGCTGCCTGGGTGGAGCAGATGCACCCTTAAAACAGGTAGATTCTTAACAAGCTTCAAGACCAACATGAGCTGGCTTTCAAACAGTCTATCCAAGCCTTCACAAACACAGCTCATAAATAAGCATCCCATTACTGGAACTTGTTCATGTGATTTATCTTCATAAGACCGTCACTGTTCTGCCCCTACTGAGCCAGACAGATTGAGGGCAGATCTGAATGCAACCATCACAGCTGGGGCTTGGAGGCACAGATCTGCACCTGTAACCTACTGCAGAGGAGGACAGAGCCGGACCGAGCTGAGCTGCTGCAGGGGAAACGATCGCTCTTATCCTCATCTGTGCTCAGACAGTGCAGCGTGGCTGTCCGTCAGCCAGCCAGCAGGCAAACCTCAGTCCCGTTTCCCCGCTCCCCCAGCCTGCTTAACTTCCATTGGCTCCTCAGGGGATTGCTCTTTGGTCTTGATTTCTGTGCTGCTTTGCCTAAAATCAGCAGAACTGTAGACCCCGTGTAATAGGGTCTGGAGTGGCCAAGGTGGAAAGACACAGGGATTAAAATGTCACGGAGGCAGGGGCTACCCATCCACAAACTGACAAAAGCCTGCGTGGGTCTACCCATTTTGTGGTTCTTCAATCAGAACGTCTCTTCCCATCTGAGGGTTGGTTTGAGATCTTGTGCCATTTCTTGCCTTGGGATGCAGTGAGAAATAGCGAAAATGATGATAGCTTAGGTAATTCAGCTACCAGGGAAAGATAAGTATAAAAAGGCATGTGTACTATGCTCCTGAATAATGATAAAGGGATTGGTAAAAATGAAAATATCTCTATCACGTGTTGGTGAAGGTATGGACACATGGAGTCTTTCACCCATTTTTGATAGGAGAACAGTTCAGCATATTCTAATCAAGCTAAGCACTCTAGCAACTGCGCTCCTAGTCGACAGGATAGAACTATCCTCACTCAACGAGGACATGAGGCATATAAAGGATGACGATGGTGGCACTGTTCAAATACCAAACCTGCAATCACCCTGGCACGCATCTGCCGGAGGGAAAGTAATTAACTGAGGCAGAATCGCAATGTGAATGAGGGCCCACGACATCCCAGAGTATGGACGAACCATGGCAATCGAATCTTTACACAAAAAAGTGGGTCAAAGAGCACCTACCTGAGATCCTCTCTACAAAGTCAAAAGCTAAACTAAAAACAGATATACTTTTAGGATCCATGTAGAGAAGACACAACTCGAAAATGTCTGGCAAAATGTGAGGATCAGATTCAGGATGGTGATTAGCATAGAAGGGCAGGAGGAGGGAGTCATGTGACTGGATGCAAGTTGTTGCGAGATCTTCACTTTTCTGTGGAAGGTGTCGTCGGGGGTGGGGGCTCACTCTGTCATTAAAGATGGTAAATGATAGTGATGATGGTGGTAGATATAGACAGACAGATAGATGGCGATGCTAGATAAAAAGATAATAAATGGATGGATGGCTAGACAGACCGATGACTAAAAGCTAAAAGACAGAAGGATGGATAGTCAGATGATGACGTCAAGTAGATAGCCTCGATGGACCAATGATGAGAAAGAATGCTTTAGAAACAATTCTCCACACTTTCTGTAACACAGACACAGCTGTACTTTTTCTTTCTCCCCAAGCACACACACACACACACAAAAAAAAAAACCTGATTTTGGCATCCTCTCTGGCAGTTAGTGTTCCTTAGTACTGGCCAATGCAATCTGGGACAAAAGCAGTGTGCCCGCTTGGAGACTAGCTCTGGAAATCCTGCACATGGTTGTGAACCCGCTCTGCCACCTGAGGGTTGGGTACCCCTGCCCTGGTCCCCCTGCCTCACATTAAAGTAGTAAAACCTCTGAAAGCCTGAGTTTCTGAATAACCATGTGGACTGGAACCCCACATCCCCAACCCCAGTTGCCCACTGGATGTTCCACAGTGGAGAAATAAACTTCTGATGCACTAAGTCACTAGGATCGTAGGGTTTACCTAGTACAACCCGAACTAACTCAACTCAAACACAGGTACCAATGGGCACGGCTGGAAAACAGTTGCCCAGATGCATGCTTTTTATCTGTTAAACCTCTTAGGTGCTGGCATTAGACAGCCCAGACCTCTGGAGTATGCTTACTCAGGCCAGTACCAATCGCTTCCTCATTTGAACAGATGTGGTGCTTCTGTGGTGTCTGGAATCAAGCGATTTATGGAGAAGTAGAGCATCATTTGAGGACAAGGTCTATGTCCTGGTTCATTGACCAGAAGTGCCTTTTCCTGTATTTTAACAAGGAGCCCCTTTCACATACCAGCAGCGCTAGGAAGGCCAGTCTTGTTTCTGTCCAGCGTGGAGTGCGTTCACCCTCCTCATGCCTGGCATGCCGGAGCTGTCTTGTGCAATCTGCTCTGCCATCTTGTTGGGGGGGGCGGGCACTGAGCAGATGGTCATGACCACTGGGATGCCAGGTAATGAGTAAGTGCCTCACATCAGAGGATCAGGGCCTTGTCACCCCGCCAGAAACGACAGCTTGGCCGTCTGGCATCAGCCCTGATGTTGGGGAGTCGCTCCCAGCTCACCACTCCAGTTCCTAATGTAGTGACACTTTCAGATTCTTGCCCCAGATCAATTTTTCTTGCCTTTTCAGCTGAGCTGAGCAGGGCATGGGTGTTTTCCAGGAATGAAACCATATTAACATAGATCCATCACTTGGCTGACAAGTCTGGCTTTGGGGACAAGAGCCTGGGCCGACTGATGCTCTCCTAAGGCCAAGCCTCCTCCCCATCTATTCTGCTTCTATCATACCCCTGCCCCAAGCCTGGCAGTGAACTGTCAGCCCCTCTACCCAACGTGTCTACGCACACCAGACTGACCTTAAATCCATGCCCCTATTCAGCCTCCCTCCGACCTGTCTTCCCCACCTGCTGTGAGAGGAGGGGCTTCCTAGTGGAAGAGCAGGTCAGTGTCTGGATGCGCTGGCAAGGAGACAAGGAAATGTGAACACTGGGCAGGTAGCAGAAGAGGGCTGGCTGCAACATGAGGAAGGCTAGACACCAAGGGAAAGGGACCCAGCGACCCAGAACTGAGTGGACTGGAGACAGTGAAAGACCGCATCCCACAGCAGAGACAGGAAGGAAATTGCAACCCTAGAAAGGACCTGAAGAACCACCTGCCCCATGCTCCACACTCACAGAGAGGAAGACACCCAGGAAACTTACCCCTACCCACCTCCCATGAGTAAAGGCAAACTAGGGATCCCCGACTCCTACGGTGGCATCCTTTCCCTACACAACCCCTCTCCATCCGGAATGTTCACTGTCTTCCTTTTAGGAATCATTCTGAGCAGGGAGGAACCAAAGCCACTCTTTTAAATTAGGGGGGAAATCAAACTCTTGCAGGAACCTGCAATACAAAGACGCCCAACAAAGACCACCTTTCAAGCTGGTCGCTGGGAGGCAAAGGAGAGGAGCTGCGAAGAGGAGGAGGGACACTGAGTGAGGGGCCTCACCCCCGCCCCCCGCTCCAGCCGGCCAGGTTCTCAGATCGCCCAGGTGAGTGTTCTGTCAAAAATGAAAGTACTGTGACCGGGACCTGTGAGCTGTGCCGATGCCAGGTTAAAGCATTAAGGAGGCTTAAGGACCGATTCCACCTACACAGGCCATGCATCCCCATCTCAAACAGCAATTCTGAGTTCTCACAGCACGAATAACAGGCCATCCTCCCAGGTCAATAGGCTGTGACCTGCTAAGTGGTCAAGCAGTCAGGACACTCAGTGAAATGTGTATTTGATCTTCCTGGGCTGGATGGGGAAACGTGAGGTCTAGACACCCTTTCAGGGAAAACTTTCCCACCACCACCCCCCGCTTGCTGGGACTGGGGTTGGCCCTTGGGATCAGCTGTCTGCCCTTTGGGAACAGCTTCAGCTGCACAGTCACTGGCCCAAGGTCACCCTCCTAGCCAGGGTGGCCCACACCTAGGGGCCAATGGATGCAAAGATAAAGAGAACAGCCACTGGGGCTCAGTATGGAGTAACTCACACTTTTGGTGGCAACCAGACCCCCTCAGGGCCAGCGAGGTTACGGCACCAGCTTCCTGCTCCTGCCCCTTCCTTCCACCAGGCCCATCAACACCCTAAGTGCTAAATCCTGCAGAGTTCACCTCCTGGGGAATAGCTTCTCTTTTGCTTCCAGGGAAGCAAACCTCACACCACAGCCTCACTGTGGACCCCACCTTGAAACAGAGAAGGACCCTACAGTCCATGTCCCCTGCCTGCCTTTTGCCTGTGGAAAGCTTTAAAGATTAATCAGAAAAATGAGAACATACAAAAACAGAGGAAAACAGTCAAAGGAGATCAAATAATGATGACATGGTCATTAAGCATAGACAAGGACTTTTAGCTCCTTCTCAGAGGGTATAGATAATATTCTGAGCCATATCCTGTGAGCTGTCTTATAGATACTGAAATCCCCACCACGTGGAAGAAGTTAACTACATGATGACCACACTGGATCCTTCCCACCCCCAGTTGCCAGCATCTGAACAAAAGCAAACTTTCCCCTTCACCAACCTGGCCTGTTTATTGGCTTTTGAGCAGTGAGCAGCTGGACTCACCACATACTCTTTTCGAAACAACCTTATCAGAAATTCAGTGTGTTATTAGGTTGTTCATTCATGTCCAACTCTTTGCGACCCCATAGACTGTAGCCCACCAGGCTCCTCTGTCCATGGAATTCTCCAGGCAAGAACCCTGGAGTGGACAGCCATTTCCTTCTCCAGAGGATCTTCCCAACCGAGGGAATGAACCCAAGTCTCTCGCATTGCAGGCAAACGCTTCACCATCTGAGCCACTCAGAGACCTGATCAATTCCCCAAGACCCGGAACTCTTCCAGGAGCCCATCGAGTCATCCCCAGAGTAATATTCGTGCAACCTAAAGCCAAGCATTGTCTCTAGTAATGCTGAATGCTGAGACAGGCTCAGTACGACTTACTAACAGGCCAAAAAGGAGCAAGCTGCTAGTGCTGAATCCCATTTTTCAGCCCTTTGATCTGCGGTCTCCACGGGGGTTACAGTTACTCTCACACCATCTGACTAGAACTGATGCTTCTAAGCTCTATAATGTCAAATAAGTCATATTTCAGTAACACTTCCTACCCACTGCTAAAAATATTGTTCCTTCCCACACAGCTATTTCTAATGAGATATTTCAAGCCACCTGGCACTCGGGGAAGATCCCTGGCTCTTCTTCGACGGCATGCCATGAAATGCAACCAGGTATAATAGAACCCAGTGGATGCTGGTGTCAGGGGCAGGAAGAGACCTCACAGGTTCCTCTGCCCTATAGTAAGAGACGCCCCTTGGAGATGGCATTAGATCCACAGTCTGAGTGACCTTCGGGTAAAACGTAGGACACCAGAAGAGGCACTGGCACCTGTTACCGACAGGCTGTCCTCCAGGACCTTAGCTGCTCTTACAGATTCTGATAAGAACCAGTTTGAAGCCTGAAGAAGTGTTAACTCCCGCTGAAATGTAACTGCATCCGAGGAGCAAACAAGCTTCGTACCTGCTAACTTGCTGTGCCATGCTAAGTCACTTCAGTCGTGTCCAACTTTGTGCAACCCTATGGACTGCAGCCCGCCAGGCTCCTTTGACCATGGGATTCTCAAGAATACTGGAGTGGGTTGCCATGCCCTCCGGGGATTTTCCCCATCAAGGGATCGACCCTGCGTTTCTTAAGTCTCCTGCATTACCAAGTGGGCTCTCAACCACTGGTACCCCCTGGGAAGCCCCTTACCTGGTGCTGCACTAGCTGACAAACAAACCCCAGCAGTTCCAAAGGCTTGCAGCAGAGGATCAGATGGAAAACCCCCCACGCTCATCCTCCCATCCTGCTAATGCTGTGTTCCCTCCTCTTCACCGCCCTGCGGTCCAGGGGGTAGGGGCTGCCTCCCTGGACCATGGTCCCTCTTCTTCTCACACAAGCTGGGTAAGGGGCCCTTTTCTAGGTCCTCCTGGCACTCTGTGAACACATATACACAACAGATAGAATATATTCTGCACCCCCAGTAGGCTGTGCACCCCACGGACCGAGAGCTGTTCTAGGCACGTCAGCTAGTGTGACAAAAACAAGACTAAAATGTACCGGCATGGTCATCCGGGTCTAAAGACAACTTGCCGTTTTCTGAGGCGTCTTCCTATGAAAATGACTAAGCAGAGCCCAGAGGATGGTCCCAAAGGAAGCAGCTCCAGCAGCATCCCTGGGCTGCCCTGGGAAGGCCTTCTCTAGGGAGAGACGGGCAGCATGCCCCTGCACCTCCCTGTGCAGACCGGGGAGTGTCTCAGAGCCCGCGGAGGGGGCTCCACCCTCTCCCAAGAAGAGGTGAAATCTGTGACCAAGAGGCCTCTGTGAAGCCTCTTGGGGAGGTCAGTAGTCTCCCCTCCCCCACCTCGAGACCCTCCCCGCTTCACACTAGGTCACAGCGGTAACAGCAAGCAACACTAAACAGAATGAATGTGCCTTTGAGGGATCCCAGGAGGACCAAGTTAAAGTGAAAGTCGCTCAGTCATGTCCGACTCTTTGTGACCCCATGGACTATACAATCCATGGAATTCTCTAGGCTGGAATACTGGAGTGGGTAGCCTTTCCCTTCTCCAGGGGATCTTCCCAACCCAGAGGTCGAATCTAGGTCTCCCGCAATGCACGCAGATTCTTTACCAGTTGAGCCACAAGGGAAGTCCAAGAATACTGGAGTGGGTAGCCAATCCCTTCTCCAGAGGATCTTCAGGACCCAGGAATCGAACCAGGGTCTCCTGCATTGCAGGCGGACTCGTTACCAACTGTGCTATCAGGGAAGCCCAAGAGAGTTCACCAGCTCTGCCTCTGCCCACACACAGGGCGGCTCTGTTCTCAGACACCCCTCCCATGACCTGGATTTCCCCTCATCCACCATTCAGACCGCACCTGGGGGGCATTTGGGAATATGCTACTGGGTGCTCATCATCGGTCAACACTCACTGCCATAGGTTGAGTTGTGACCCTTAAAAAAAAAAAAAGGTACATTTAAATCCTAACTCCCAGGACTTGGGATGTGATATTATTTAGAAACAGGGTCTTTGCAGACATAGGGAAGTTAAGATAAGGTCCTGTTGAACTGGGGCAGGTCCTCATTCAGTAACTAGTGTCCTTATAAGAAGGAGGAAGTTATACAAATGCGGAGACAGGCGGCCACCTGAAAACAGAAGCAGACCTGGGAGTGAAGCATCAACAAGTCAAGGATGCCAGAGACCACCAGAGCTGGAAGAAAAGAGGGTGCATCAAAGCCTCACCCACACCTTGATCTCTCAGAAACTAACGTGGTGAGCAGGCATTTTATGCCACACATCTAATGATGCTGTACAGCCCTCACCGCATAACAGCCCAGGAGGTGCTTATTGACACCCAGAAAGTCCACATGACAGGCCCAAGGCAAGGTCAGCATAAGGTTCCCCAAAACTAGCAGAAACAGAGCAGAAACTCAAATTCATGTCCCAGGGACTCAAATCCCTGTCTCCTTGCCTCCAAGTGCAGCCATCTTTCCTGAGCATTTAAGTCAACTGTTGTTTCAGCATTTCCTTCAAGGGCCCTCTGAACTTTCTTAGAACTTTTCTTCCCAGTTCAGTTTAGTTCAGTTCAGTTGCTCAGTCAGGTCCAACTCTTTGCAACCCCATGAGTTGCAGCACACCTGACACTGTTTCCACTGTTTCCCCATTTATTTCCCATGAAGTGATGGGACCGGATGCCATGATCTTAGTTTTATGAACGGTGAGCTTTAAGCCAACATTTCCACTCTCCTCTTTCACTTTCATCAAGAGGCTTTTTAGCTCCTCCTCACTTTCTGCCATAAGGGTGGTGTTATCTGCCTATCTGAGGTTATTGATATTTCTCCTGGCAGTCTTGATTCCAGCTTGTGCTTCTTCCAGACCAGCATTTCTCATGATCTACTCTGCATATAAGTTAAATAAGCAGGGGGACAATATACAGCCTTGACTTACTCCTTTTCCTATTTGGAACCAGTAAAAAGACATGCACCAGACATGGAAGCAACCTAATTATTCAGAGGAATGGATAAAGAAGATGTGGTACCTACAATGGAATATTATTCAGCCATAAAAAGGAACAAAATTGGGTTATTTGTAGAAACATGGGTCGACCTAGAGACTGTGCCACAGAGTGAATTAAGTCAAGAAAGAGAAAAACAAACATCATATCCCTTACATGTGGAATCTACAAAAATGGTATACATGACCTCATTTCCAAAGCAGAAACAGAGACACAGATATACAGAACAAATGTATGGATACCAAGGGGGGAAGAAGCGGTGGGATGAATTGGGAGACTTGGGTTGATAATATAAACACTACTATGTCTAGAATAGATAACTAATCATAACCTAGGTGAACTCTTCTTGAAACTGTGGTGACCTGAACAGGAAGGAAATCCAAAAAAGAGTGGATCTGTGTATATGTACAGCTGATTCACTTTGTTGTACAGCAGAAAATAACATTGTAAAGCAACTACACTCCAATAAAAGATTTTTTAAAAACAAAACTAAAAGAAAAAATTTTTAAATAAGAAGTTTGGCCCACGCCAGAAGGAGAGAGACCTTGAGGCTCTGATGGAATTTGAAATCTCACAGTCAGGAAAGGCCGGGCCAGTCGCAGCTGCCGTCTGCATGGTTTTGTCATAGGGTTGATGCACTTGATTTGAGGGTCAGGAGAAAGCAGTAATTTACCAGCTGTCTTCACCTGCCAGTGTCCTAAAGGGAGTCCATAGCAATTAGGCACTTATAATCACTTAATCCACGTAAATCTCTGCAAGAGAAAGGTAATCATTATGGAGCTCCAATCTGGCTGGTCCTTGGCTGGTCTTCAGGTACCCTGAGTCCTACAAAATATATTTTTTTAATACACATTTTTAAAGACTCCTCCAAAACAGCTGCAGCCCTGAAATGAGAGCTCTGTGTAGAGGCCAGGAAACAATTTGGGTTTCCTTCTGACCCTTCCCAAATTGGAGCCAAGTTGTCTGAAAGCCCTCCATGGCTTGGATGTCAGGGTTGCAAACTGGAATCAGACCCCTCAATCCATCACATTGGCTTGGGCCACCTTTGCAGCCACTGCCAACCTCCACAGACCCCAACAAAGGCCTGAAGGTAGAATATATCAGGTGCTGCCGGATCAGAGATCCAGCGTGATGCCATGGGCTCCTGTGTCCAGCCAGGTCGCATTTGTGAGCTGGAAAAGAGAACAGAACTGGGATGGGGGGGTGGCGCCTGAGGGACAGACCAATGCAATTCCCATCTTCCCAGAGAACAGAAAGCTTGCCCACAGCATGGACACCCTTCCACCTACTGGGAGAAAACCTCTCCTCTGATCTTTCCAGAGCAACAGCAGCAAGCCCTAAGTATTTCAGCTTGTATCTAGAGGTACTCAGTGCTCCGCCAGCTTTCAACACCCTCACTGTCTAGTCCACAAAAGAGCATCATTTATTCACCAGCTGTGAGGTCCACAGACCCAAGGGTCACCCTCCAAGCCTGTTTTTCTGCCTTCTTTCTGGGGAATTTGTGCGTATAAGCAAGTCACAACCATATCTTGGTGATAAAAGACAATCTTGGTCATCCCAAGAACTACCAACAAAGTAAAAGTCAAAGGAGTGGATTTGTTGCCAATGCTGATTTTGGGTTGGTGGGACTTCCCTGGTAGCTCGGATGGTATAGAATCCACCTGCAATGCAGGAAACCTGGGTTATATCCCTGGGTTGGGAAGATCCCCTGGAGAACTGAATGGCAACCCCACTCCAGTAATCTTTCCTGGAGAATTCCATGGACAAAAGAGCTTGCTGAGCTACAGTCCATGAGGTCACAGAGAGTCTGACATGACTGAGCCACTAGCATCATCATGGAGGGGCAACCGAGGGCATGACTGGAAAATAAATCCCTCGGGACCTTGCATTAATTTTCAGACTGTGTCCCTCCTTCTTCCCCTGGGGCTTACAGGCTGTGTAGACATGGCATCCAGAAAACCAGGACTCACACAACCAGCACTGATGCAGTTCAGCAAAAGTCCCGCCAATGACACCAAACATCTTCTTCAGCCCGGGGGCCTCTGAAAAACGCCTAAGGATACAGCCAGTAGATCTGACAAGGGAGAAGGGTTGAAGATGAGGAAACTGGGAAAGGAAACATCGGAATTAAATGGAATAACGGCTGACCTGGCTTATAAGCAACAAAACTTTCTAACTTGCCAAAGTGATCCCACAGAGCAGCATTACATTTTCAGCTCACTTGGGGTAGTCAGTGTCTTCGTCTCTCACCCAACAGAGCAGAAGGTGAGGACCAGCGGAATGAAGGAACTTGCCTCGGGTCACATCGTCTGTGGCAGGGTCAGGGTCAGAGGCAGGGCACCTGTGGCATTGCATGAGCAGAAATAATGGGGTTCTCCCAGGGGAGGGCCCACAGGGTGAGCTCAGAGCATCAGTGAGACGAAAGAAAAGACACTGAATGCTCCATGCAGCCAGCAAGGGGTCGTTTTCAATTCAGTCCCAGATAACCTAGCTGCAGGGGCTGAGTGAGGCTCTGAGCTGAATATCAGTCACCGATAATAAATACCACATCCCCAGCCCTTCGCAGCCTCACCTTTCGATATCCCCCACTTCCCTGGAACTTGGATCACCTCCTGAAAGAATGTGGGGACACCCTGGACCCGTTCCCAGATCAATACAGCCAAGCAGCATCAAAGAGAATGTTTTCAGCATCTTCATTATTACTTTCAAAAGCTTGGCTTCTCCAGAGAAAATAGTCTGGTTTCCCGAGCCACCAGTCTGTGGATTGCCTTCCAAAGAGGACAGAAAGTTGAAAGTTATTAATGGGTATCTCCAGGCAATTACAGACACCCTGCCCTGGGGTTTCTGGTTTCTCCTGAGTGCTAGTTGGCGACTCTGCTGCTTCTGGAAGATAACACAGCCTCTGCTAAAAGTCGGCGAGAGGCTCGATCAAGACCTGAGGGTTGTGGCAGCTTCTGCAAGCAAAGTTGTGTCCTATAATTTGACTGCAGACAAGACAGTTGCTCATGTTCGGAGCAAGAGAGTCCTGACATGGCGAGAACCCCAAGAGACCGCCAGGAGAACATGGTGAAAAGCCGTGTTCACCGTCCGAGGAATCTCAAAAAACCTGTTAGGGAATGATTCAACTTCCCAGTGCTAAATGCACTTGATAATTTTTTTTTCTTTTTCAGAAAAGCAAGGTTGGAGGGGGCCAGGAAGGGTGAAGATATGCTGAATGAGGACAGAGCCCAGCATCAATCAGGACCAACCCCCAAAGGAGGCAAGATGTCAAAAGGAAGGACCAGCCAACTGACATATGGGTTCCACGCAGGGAACATTCAGACCTCTCCTTGCCTGTGGATCCTGGAATTCCAGTGTTTGGACTTCAGCTTCTTTCAGAGCCCAAGATCAGCTCAGCAATAGCCTTCTCAAGGGATCAGAGAGCAGGCTCATCTGCCAGAGGGGCATCAAATAGTCTGCCCATTAACCGGTCCTAGCTGAGCCCCGGGGTGCTGCTATTCTGTGAGCTTCTTCCAAAAGGGCTCCCCACTCACACATGTCATTTTTTTTTCTTACAGCCTTTTGCATATTTCTCTCCTTAATCCATCCCACCATAGCCCCGCCGTCCCACTCATCCCAATCTCCAATCTTCCAAACAAGACCAGATCTCCCTCTTTCTCAATGTGCTTCAGGACACAAAGGGAGAATCGGCACCCCAGAGCTCAGGTCTGGGGGCCGAGGAGGTGGGTTCCGCAGAGGGAGAGGGTTCTCAGGGCAGGGTTGGAGCCGCCTCAGAGCTGTCTGCCTCTGGATTCCGTCATTTGAGTCGCTGGGTGTTTGATCGCCTCCCTGACGCAGAGTAATTAAAATCCTGCACTGTTTGTTTTTCATTTTCTTTGATAAATGGAGCAAACAGCTCATGAGCAAGGGCAACAATGTTTCCCGTCACTCACCCTCGGCTGGCTCCCTGTTTCCAGGAACACCCCACTTTCCTCCAAGTGGGGGCCACACAGCAGGGGGTGCAGGAGCAGGGTCCTGTGAGGCCCAACAGCCCTGGCAGAATGGGTCCACACAGCTGCAGGGAAGGTGTCCAAGGATGATCTCTCAAGGAGGACTGGCCCTGTCCCTTTTTAACCTTTAGAAGGGAGACATGGTCAGGGCAGGTCTTTGTTAAGACTATTCTGTTTGGCTTGCAAAGGCATCCCTCTTCCCCAAGCCATTATGAAAAAGAAACAAGAAAATCCCATCATCAAGGAGAAAATGCCTTCTAACTCTTAGTCTCTCCATCCAAGAAATGGGTACAGTTGTATCTGCCCTGCTTATCACACTAAGATGCCATGGCAATTCAATAGCAGGTTACACAAGAGACAGAAGGCTCTAAGAAAGCGAACTTGTCAGCGAGCTTCCAGCATCATCCCTGGCTCCCTAGGGCGCAGAGGGACAGCCTGGCTGGTTCCCAAAGCAATTTAGTGTCTCTGGCTAAAACAGGGGCTGCTGAGGAAGGACAGGGACAGGGAGGAGGTGGGAAGACAAGGGCGTTCCAAGGAAATTTCCGCACCGTCCACTCTGTAAGAAGAGTTCGCCTGTTCTTCTTGCAAACCTCTGAGAAGGTGCTGGAGCCCTCTGGCCTCATCTGTCATGACTTGCTTTCCCAAGTTGCTCCACAGCTATGGCAACTGCAAGAAAAATGTCCTTCCCCTAATGACCTTCATGTCTGTGTACCTGGATTTTGAGGCAAATAAAGGTCTCTGCAGTAATGACTTCTGTCCTGGGAGTTGCCCCTCAAGCCACTTCTCCTGTGACAGCTTAAAGCTACCCCTCAAATGTAAACTGGATCTGCTGAGGTCAAGTCCAGTCCACCCCGATGATTCTAGCAGTACTATTTACGTCAGCCAAGACACAGAAGCCACCTAGAAGCCCATCAACAGAGGAGTAGAGAGAGATGGATGTGGTTCATTTGTACAATGGAATACCACTCAGCCATAGAAAGAATGAGATCCATTTGCATCAGCACGGATCGACTTGGAGGGTATTATGTCTAGTAACATAAGTTAGAACAGACAAACACTGTCTGATACCACATGTAAGTGGAATCTAAAAAATACAACAGAAAAATAAAACAAAAACAGACTCACAAATACAGAGAACAAATTTGTGGTCACCAGTAGGGAGAGGGAAGTGGGGGACAAAATAAGGGTTGGGGATTAAGAGATACAAAGTATAATGTGTAAAATAAATAAGCTACAAGCATATATTGTGCAGCAGAGGGAATACAGCCAGTATTTTATAATAACTATAAGTGGAGTATAATCTTTTAAAAGTGTAAGTCACAACATTGTACACATGAATCATAATAATGTACATCAGTTCAGTTCAGTTCAGTTCAGTCACTCAGTCATGTCCGACTCGTTGCGACCCCATGAATCGCAGCACACCAGGCCTCCCTGCCCATCACCATCTCCTGGAGTTCACTCAGACTCACATCCATCGAGTCTGTGATGCCATCCAGCCATCTCATCCTCAGTTGTCCCCTTCTCCTCCTGCCCCCAATCCCTCCCAGCATCAGAGTCATTTCCAATGAGTCAATTCTTCTCATGAGGTGGCCAAAGTACTGGAGTTTCAGCTTTAGCATCAT
>SJYF01000930.1:1239010-1250357 GCA_006410515.1 Procapra przewalskii
AAGATTTTTAACATTGCCTAAACGTGGGTGATCCCAGTCTTGTGTCCCAACCCCAGCTTCTTCCCTGGCCGCAGACTCTCAGCTTGCCTCTATGTTGATAATATTTGTTAACTCAGTGAGTGCAAGTATCGTGATCCAATTTTATAGGTGAAGAAACTGAGACTCTTAGAAGCTGATAACCTGCCAAAGATGAGTAAGTGATAAATTCTACCAGTAAGTTCAGCAGACACTAGAGTCCTTGCCTTGGTGTCCGGTCCCCCTTGAGGCTGCCACATCCATCACGTTCATAACAATAAAGAGTGCTCTTCTCCCAACCTCTCTTTTCCTGCCTCCGGGAAGCAAACCGCTCTCGGGGGCCAGGATGGGGCCAAGCACAAACCAGCAGAGGCGAGAAGCAGAGAGAAGTGTGGGGTGTGTGAGGCTTCACTGGCGCCACACAACCGGCGCCTCATCTCCTGTAACTGAGTTGGTGAGCTGTGTACAGCCTGCCCGGATTCCAGGGCACCTGCCCCAGAGGAAAATCTGGCTTCCAAAGGAAGCTGGAGGTGCCCACGGTCAGTTCGCTGAGCCTTCTTTGGGCCTGCTCACCACACACACTGCTCAGGCTTCTGGATTAATCACAAGGCATGGGAAAGAATAGGAAATCTTTCTCTGTAATTGCAACCCAGGTGGGTTCCACAGGATGTTTCCCAGCAGGCCCAGTGAGCCTTGCTTTGCCAGGACTGCAGGCCCATCGTTAAGCCCAAGGTCCCCCACCCCTTCCTGGGAACGGGGTGCATGACTTGCTCCCTAACCAAGACTGCCCAGGGAGCCGCCGGACTCTGCTGATCCAGAGCTGCCAGAGCGGATGACCCTGCCTGCCCAGCTGCCCGAAGGATGGGGCTTAGCAGGGGGACAGGGCAGTAGGTCTCAGGCCATCCTCCAGGGCCCGGCCCGGCCCTTCCCCCGCCCCCGCCCCAGCGAGCCACAGCCCACAAGCTCTGCCGGTTCGGGAGCAGGTCTAGGCAGCAGGTCTCAGCACTGCCTGAATCTCAAGCGGTTTCCCTTGTTCTCTGACTCTCAGACTCTTCCCCGAGGCCTCCGGGAGGAATCTCATCAGAAGAATATCAATCTATTGACATGGGGCCCGACTGCCTCTCTGAGCAGAATACCAAAGCCTCAAGCCTGCGCTGTTTCCGCCCCCACACTCCCAAACTGCAGCCTCGGGGCTCGCTTCCCAGCTCTGTGGACCCTGAGCCGAGCGCTGAGGCTCCAGGGTCTTGACTCAGCCCTGAGCGGAGAGGTACGCCTTGGGTGTGCCGTGGGGAGGGCGGGAGACAGGCAGACGGGAAGACAGAGGACCAGAGGGAGGCAGAGGCGGATCCAACAGCCCTGCTCTTGCTGCTGCTTCGGAAACCACTTCTCCTCCCGCCTGTGACCAGGCCGCATCCCAAGGACATGTGACCTTGGAGTCTCACTTTCCATTTCAGAGAGTGACCTGGGAGCCCAAAGATAGGTCGACGGGCTGGGTCCTGGCATGCCACTGTGGCGGCGGCTGCTGCTGTTGATGGTGATAATGATGGCTGGGATGATGCTGATGCTGGGACGACGCTGGTGCTGGGACGACGCTGGTGCTGGGACGACGCTGGTGCTGGGACGATGCTGGTGCTGGGACGACGCTGATGCTGGGACGATGCTGATGCTGGGATGATGCTGGTGCTGCTATCAGTGCTGTTGCCACTGATGATGATGGTGGTAGTGACGCTGATGCTGTCACAGCATCTCTCCTGGTCCCTCCTCTTTCCTCAATCAGCCGCTTTCCACTTGTTGCCCTAAACATGAGCCCATGAGTCCCACACGAGTCCCTGGGCTATTTGAAGTCATCATGTGTGTGGTGGGGAAGGGGAGCAATGAAGGGTCTGTGTGGAAGGTAATCACAAAGTTAGGGAAAGCCAAGTTCAGGACAGATAAACGGATGTCTTTCTTGCAGGACTTCTCAGAGCCTTTAATTTGTTTGTTTAGATGGGGCGTGCCCAAGAGGAAAATCAAGGAGCAGTGTTCTCTCACTGATTTTATAAGACAACAGATTTTTCAAGGGACTCGGCTTCTGACAAGGGCTTCAGGGACATATTTTGTGAAATGTCACTGTTGGCGTGAAACATGGCCTGAGGCACAGGGAAGAACTGGGAAGAGCAGATGATGAGATGGGACAGGGAGCCCCCTTGCAGAGAAGCAAGACGCCCCTGTCACCACTGCTCAGCTGTAGGGGGGCAGTGTTTGGAGCGGAAGCACGTGCGGTGTGTGCGAGATGGGCACCCGAGAGGACAGGGCGGAAGGAGCCCTGGAGGAGAGGGTCAGCTGCCTGTTAAGACATGCCTGAGAACCCCTACTCTGGCTCCCCATCTCAGCCTGTCAAGGAGAGGGGAGGGGGACATCTGACGCTGGCTGACCCTTTGTTCCCAAAGTTTCAGTTTCGGTTTTAATTCCGGAAAGTGAGTCAGTGGAGCTGAAGCCTTTCCATGCCTCTCAGTTCATTTTAGCTGGTGTTAATATTAAGTGCCTAGGGTGGGGGTCAGGCTTCCCAGGTGGCTCCAGTGATAAAGAGCCCATCTGCCAATGCAGGAGACACTAGAGATACAGGTTCGATCCCCGGGTCGGGAAGATCCCCTGGAGGAGGGCATGGCCACCCACTCCAGCATCCTTGCCCATGGGAAATCCCCATGGACAGAGGAACCTGGCAGGCTACAGTCCATGGGGTCACAAAAAGTCATGTGTGAAACCAGATGAGGCTTTCAAAGAGTGGGCAGCTTTACGGGACTGACAAGACCACACCAGGGGAATGATTAGGGAACAAGAGGAGACTTAATGAAGAGTGAAGGGGGGGGTGCCAGTAGGGGCTGGAGGACTGCGCTCAGGGAGACAGGAGGCGGGGAGCCTGGGGGGTGGTTTCCATCTGTAAGTCATGGGGGGAGGGCACTCCTACGAGAGGACAGTCAGGGAGGCACCCTTGGCAGCCCCCTGCATCCAAGCGAGATGGCGAGAACTGGAGATATCTGTAGACCCGCTGGGTAGACGCAGACCTTCTGAGGATGCTGGTGGGAGACTGATGGCTAAGGCCACATCCCGTACTGGGCACCCTTAGGCGTTATACAAAGGAGAGGGACAGCGAGGGCTACTGGTGGCATACGGGAGTGGTCTGAAGGCCACCCAGGTGACCATCATCACCTTCCCACCTGCCAGGCAGGGTCATGATGAGCTGAACTGCATCCCTGCCCCCAGATTCATATGTTGCGGCTCTAACCCCTAGAATCTCAGAATGGGACTGAACGTGGAGATAGGCCCTTTAATGAAGTGAGTTTTTAATAAGGGTAACCTAAAATCAAGAGCAGGGTGGGGGCCTGATCCAGTCTGCGTGGTGTTTACAAGGAGAAGACAGCTGTCCTGAAGCCAAGGAGAGAGGCCTCAGAAATCAGCCCCGTCAACATTCCAGCCCCCAGAGCTGGGAGCAAATAGACATCTGCTTTTGACTCTCAGTCAATAGACTCCCAGTCTTTGGTACTTTGTTCCGGCGCCCCAGCAAACTCATACATGTACTCACTCCATCTTTTCTGGTGTTCCCTGATAGAAGAGAGGCCATCTTCCCATTTCCTGCATCACTTATTTTCCCTTCTTCTCCACAGTCTCATTGTCAAGATCAAATAAAAGTTGTATCAGAGCAAACTCTGAATGGACTTCCTATAAATGTCTGTCAGCAGTAATGAGGCCCAGGGCTGGGCAGTGGAGACTCAAGGGTGAGCAGCGCAGTGACCCCACCCTCCCGGAGCTCCCAGTGGAGTGTGGATGGCAGTTACACGCCCACGAGTGTCTGGGGGTACTAAACAGGCGGGAACAGAGCGGAATTAGAGGCTCACCAGGGAAGACTGTCGAAAGAAGGGGGCGTTGAGCTGGGCATTGACGGTTGAACAGGAACCTGTCTGAGAGAGAGTGCAGAGTATTCTCTACAGACAAGCAGCATGTGTAAAACCCACAGGCAGGAAATTTATGATGCATTCATGGAACAGTGAAGAGTCGGGGTGTCTGCATGGGCCACGTGGGGAGAGGTGCGAAGGACCTTGGCAAGGCAGCAGAGAGCATTGGTGTGAAGTGAGATCTTAATTCCCTGCCCGGGAATTGAACCTGAATAGCCTGGATGAGGACCAGAAATCCCGGCCACCAGACCAGCAGGGGCTAAACTAGAGGCCATTTTCCCCTGGATCTTTGTCCCCAGTGGGCGGAAAAAAAATGCGTTTATCACAGACGCAGAAAACTGTAAATGAAGGTACAAGGTTTATTGCCAGAGACACAGCACAACAATGGGAAAGAACACAGAAAAGTGCTTTGTTCAGTTAAGGCAGAAACAAGAAGATGAAGGTGGTCAGTGTCCTGCCTAGTAAGGAGGAGTGCAGTGAACGGCTGATTAAGCCATTTGTATACGTCAGTTTTTCCCGGTCTTTGTCTTCCTTCAGGCCAATTATCTGGCTTCTTTTTCTACGCCTGATCTACCCTGGGACTCTCCCCTGGGTGCACACTCACCCCTCAGCCAAGATGGATCTCGACGTGAAGGATTCTGGGAGGAGAAAGACTCTTTATGACCTGGTGTTATTTCTTGACTTTTGCCCCACAAGGAGCCTTTCTGAGTATGTGGGGTGTCTCCCTTGTCCCCAAAGAGGTGGGAGCAGAAATCTCGTAATCCTTTAGTGAAACAAGGTTTTGCCCATTTTGTCCTTGACTACGACTAGTACCTTAAGTGTTTACAAGAGAGAAACTCTGGCTATTTACGCAGTTGCCAGTTGCCGTTGTTACTTCCACTTGGGAGGGCAAACAGGAGACGGATTGTAAATGCCTTAACTGGAGCCCATTTGTCTCTGGCCTCAGGAAATGCTAACAGCTGTAAGTATGCAGCCTGAAGCCCACTTCTTGGTGCCCCATGAGATGTAAACAGGAGGCCAGTTGTAAATGTCTAACCTGGAGCTCATCTATCTCTTATGAAGAGGCTGTGAAGTCTGATGGGGCTTGTAGTCAGTCCAAGGCCCCCCAGGAAGGAAGCTGGCCTTTGTCACTGAGTAGTGAAGAGCCGGAGAAGGCAATGGCACCCCACTCCAGTGCTCTTGCCTGGAAAATCCCATGGACGGAGGAGCCTGGTAGGTTGCAGTCCATGGGGTCGCTAAGAGTCGGATATGACTGAAGTGACTTAGCAGCGGCGGTGGCAGCAGTGAAGAGCCACGGAGGGTGCTAAGTCTGGAGAGAGCCTGGTGGAGTGAGCAGATTAGAAGTCTGCTGTTGGACCCTCGGGGAGACTGTGGTACCCACATCCATCAGGCAGCGATCACGAGAATGTAAAGCTTAGCGGAGTACTGCAGATGGGGTGGAGGAGGTGTGAAGGGCGGGGTGGACGGCAAAATGAGAAGGCGGTAGGGGCTGGGAGCCCACCTAGGCCAAATGCTTAAGCCTTCTAGGCCTCAGTTTACTCATCTGTAAAGGGTGGAGAAAAAGTTCTGACCTCACGTGACCAGTTTAAGGATGAAAAAAAACAAATAAAGTGACACAGAAGCCCTCCCAGCCTGGCCCGGAGGGTCCAGTCGGCGACAGCAGCTCTTGCTGCTTTCTCTGGTCTTGGAGGGAAAGGGTGGAGAGCTGGTCACACAAAGCAGGGTCTCCTCAAAACTAGGAAAGATGTCTGAGCCCGTTGGCAGCGTGTTTGCCTGCACGCCCTGCTTCTCCATCTACGGGGTCACAATCCCAGCTGACACCTTGACCACAGCCTGGGAGATGCTGGGCTGAGGACCCACGGGGACTGCGAGACAAGAGATGTGTGTTGTCTCAAGTGGCTGCATCCGTGATGATTCACAGGGCCATGGTGGAGGGATGCGAAAGCCATCAGCATGTGTGAGCCACGTCCACCAAGCTGCAGGTGACCTGCCAGGTGGGATGAGGAGAGATAGACCAAGAATCTGCAGCCTCCTTCCTCATCCTGAGGCTCAGATTCAATGTCAAGCCCAGGAAGAGGTGGGGTGAGTGTCTCCCCTGCAGGTACTGCAGTGATCAGCTGATCTGCATGTAAATAAGATCTTGGGGGTGCTGGGCTCCAGGGCTGTGTGTTCTGCAGGTTGGGGAAGGCACAGACTCAGAGCTGGTGGTCCTGCTGGGCTCGTTGATGGAGGTGCTCTGGGGCTACTGTGTTTGCTGGGCATAGGCAGGCGATTAGCTTCCCTTCCTGCCTCCTTGAGTTCTCCCATCACCCTTCAATCCTCAGGCACCTTAATGAGAAGCCCAGGGTTCCTTTTCCTCTTTGCACTGGACACGATGCGTTTTCCTCTGTTAAATGGCAGGTACTCTGATTCTGCTTTGTAACTTGAATACTCAGCCTTCTCCTTCCCTGCTACTCACTGGACTGGAAATTAAAGCCAACAGAGGCAATTTTTATCAGGCAGACCAAGAAAAGGTACTTGAAATTCAATGCAACTCCACATTTAAATGTCTGGGATCCCCTACATGGCTAGACTCTGCGCTTAATCAATTTGAAATGTGGCACTGAATGCATTACCGTGGACTTTCCTCATCTACTTGAGGCTCTTGCATCTAATGCAGAAGTTTTATGGAAGATAGATGCTTGGAAGGTTAGCCAGGAACATGATTCTGTTTTGGACTGTGCTTGCTGTGTGTTTTTATGTGGTGGGGTCACCAAGGGTCATGGTCTGTCTGGGTCTCAATTTTACAGATTAATAAATTAGATTTTATTGGCTCATCTAAGGATGAGCAGGTACTTGGGAATGAATGTGTAATCATTGAATTCACAAAGGGCTGACAGGTAACCCTCATCGTGGGAGAGGCAAGTCCAGAAGAATCATTGGTTCAGGTCATGACCTGGGTTTAAATTTGGGTGGACAGGTTCACCCCCAAAATAAAACTTAAAACCTTACCTAGCACACTTCTTCTGAGTCCTTCTTACATGCGAGACACTAAGCCAGACACGTGGTGGGTGCAGTCATAAACTAGGTGGGTTGTGCCCTCAAGAAGCTTCCTTACATATAAATGTGATACTGATGAGAAAGTGATACTATAAAAGAAGATGCAGAAACCCCTCTAGGAGAGTAGAGGGGAGGGAGGGATCTTTCCAGTAGCGGGTGGAGCCAGTGGGGAGGGAATCGGAACCCAGGGAGAGGGCCAGCATGTTTGGGCTGCCTCTTGCAGGAAATGGTTTGTACCCAAGGGGGTGGAGAGGGTTAGTCCAAGGAGAAGAGTGAGGGAGTAAAGAGGATGGGAACAGAGGTTGGGAAGTGAGTATTCTGGCTGATGGGGTGGAGAAAGGATGCTAGAAAGGCGAGGGGGTACCAGATTATGCCTCACTGTCTCGGAACTCATGGGATGTGTCTATCAAGCATGGAGAACTCAATAAAGACGCCTTCTCCAGGATATGGAGACTTTTGTTTACATAATCAGTACTGACTGCGTGAAGCTGTGTTTTCCACCAGTTAGTGGAGACACCGTGACATGCTTCAGTGGGCTTTGCTTACAGCCCACTAATTCTCCCTCAGTCGTTAATGTCTTCTGCCATTGTGACGCATCTCACAGCTCACGAGACTATGGCTTATTGGGCACCAGTTACCCTGTGCTTCCGTGCCTTCCCAGCAGCCTTCTCGAACCACAAGCCCCTGTTCTTACCAGCCATGCTGAAGCCAGCTGCTCCTGAGAGCGGCTTCCTTTCTCAGAGGCAGAGCTGCTCCGTCTTTGGCAGAATTCATCAGTTCAACAGACATGAATTTGAGCAAACTCTGGGAGATAACGGAAGTCCAGGAAGGCTGGCGTGATGCAGTCCATGGGGTCACAAAGAGTCCAACATGACTGAGCAACTGAACGAAAAATTTGTTCCCATAGCAAGGGGTGACATTACATGACTTTGTTCCCATCCTTGAAGTCTACACTTCTTGCTGATTTTGCCAGGCCTGGAGATGGATCTTGGGTGGGGAAAATCCCCTGGAGGAGGGCATGGCAACCCACTCCAGTATTCTTGCCTGGACAGAATCCCAAGGACAGAGGAGCCTGTTGACCTTGGGCAGATTGAACATGGCAACCTGGCCTCGGGGGCGTTTGTTGAGGTCTATAAGTTTCTGCTGCAGAGAACAAAACCTAAGAATCGGCAGAAGATGTGTCCAGAGCTCCATAAAGGCCTAGATCTTGCACTCGATGATACGTGTTGGGCTGGGAAGCCGGGTTCCAAAGGAACAGAACCAGCTCTGCTACTTAGCAGGTTTATAACCTTGGGCACTTTATTTAATTCAAGCTTTGGTTTCTGTGTGTAAAGTGGGGATCAAGATCCCGCTTTCCTCCTAGGGTGGATGTGGAGACTGACCCAGATGAGGTCACACAGCAGCCAGCATAGTGCATACATGCTGAGTTGCTTCAGTCACTTCTTTGCGACCCCATGGACTGTAGCCGCCAAGTTCCACTGTCCATGGGATTCTCCAGGCAGGAATACTGGAGTGGGTTGCCACCCCCTCCTCCAAGGAATCTTCCAGAACCAGGGATCGAACCCATATCTATTACATCTCTTGCATTGGCAGGCAGGTTTTTTACCTCCAGTACCACCTGGGAAGCCCAGCCAGCACAACACCTGGGCTGGGTAGATGGAGCTGGGTAGATGGTAGGTGTCATCACCGCAGACTTAAGAGAGCTGGCAGAGCTGTCAGGAAGTTTCCTGCCAGCGGGAGCCACTCATCAACACCCCTGGCAGGCAGGGAGAGCTGGACCAGTTGCCAGAGGGCCCACCCCTCTGTCTCTGAGATGATCACAGGAGTTCCCGCCTGCCCCTCCCTCCTTCCTACGTCTGACTCTGGGGCCACCAGCAGTTGGTGAGCCCAGAGGAACTCTCCAAAGCTCCCCTGATTTTCTAGTGTCCAGTATGTACCTTGGTGACCTACAATGGGGCCAAGGAAAGGCAGCCCTTTGACCACCCGAGGGGCAGGAACAGGGTGCCCAGCCTCCCTGTGGCTGAAGGTACAGGGCATGATGGTAATTCGAGTTTCTAAGCTTCCAGAGACAGCGGCACCCACCACGTGCCTGCCAGTTCGGGTAAGTCTATTGCTGTCTTGGGGAACTGCCCTAGCTGCCAGGCATCCTGTTGGTGGCGTGACATGGGTCACCATGAGTGGGTCAACAGTGCCTACTGTTGGCACACACACGTCAGTAGACATTACCTGCCAAGGTGGTTCCCCTCCCCCACCCCCATCCCCTAGCACTGGCGGCTAAACATTTCTGAGCACATCCCCTGGCACGACCTTTCTCACTTCCTACCCCTACCTCTGGCTTCCTTGGTGGCTCAGCTGGTAAAGAATCTGCCTGCAATGAGGGAGACCTAAGTTCAATCCCTGGGTTCTGCCCTGGAGAAGGAAGAGGCTACCCACTCTAGTATACTGGCCTGGAGAATTCCATGGACAGTATAGTCCATGGGTCACAAAGAGTCGGACATGACTGAGTGACTTTCACTTTCACCACTCTCTCAACTGTTTTTAACTATTCCCCTCACACTGCACACCCATCTCAAGTGCTCCTGAAATAAACCGCCAGATACGAAGATGCATCACTTAAATCTCTGCATCAGCTCCGCCAGGTGCCGTGGACCAAAGAGGAAGACAGAACAATGACTCGGAGCCCAGAACCTTGACCTCTAGGGGAACACCTAGGGCCACAGAGACTTGTGGACACCACCCCGTCCCCTTGGAGAGGACTCATGAAAAAGAACCTGGGGGGCTTGTGGAAAAGGAAGACTATCCAGTGTCAGCCAGGATAGGGGGGCCCTGTGGAGACTTCAGCTTTTCTGGGGTCTCACCTGCATCTCCACTTGTGGGAGCCAAAAGGAACCCAGAGAGGGAGCTCTGAGGCTGAGGCAGACGGAGCGTCTCTGTCCCCATGGCCTCCGCCAAGTGGACATTTGCAATCCTCTCCCACCGGGAGTGTCACTGAGGGGGGCAGCATCTCAGAAGGCCCGGGAGTCCCAGACCCTGGGAGCAACACTGCGGAGTCCCGATGGGAGCCCCCCCCCATCCCCTCCTCTCCGCAGAACTTCCCCCTCCACAGCAGCGGGTTTCTCCCTGAACTTTATCCTTAAGTCTGTCTGGTGCATTCTCTCCTGCAATATTTATGACCCACATCAATTTTTCATCCATCCCTCGCTCAGCTTCTCAGGCGCATCTGGAAGCTACCCTTCTGAGTTCTCCATCTCCTGAGGGTGAGACAGAAGTAGAGCTGCAGGGACCCACGGCCCCCATCCGCCCCGCTGCCCTCCTGCCCGGGAATCCAGCGTACGCCAAGTGAACTGCCAGCTCGTCCGCCCCTCTTTCTCAGCCAGTCACAGTCTGATTATGCTTCAAACATCCAATCTTATGCCAGCCTCTGTTCCCACCTGCCTCTTCTCTCTGAGATCTGCAAACGCAAAGCTCCCCGCTGCTGCCTGGGTCGGGGAGGGGCCCTTCTGCTTCTGACCTTGTCTTCCTTCGGTGCATCTGGCCTCGTCTCCTCCTCCAAGCCCAGACTGACTCCACATTTTCCAAGAAGCCATGTTTCCCTTCATCTAACCTCACACCATCTCCTTGTTCATCCCTGTTTCACTTCAGCCAGGAACTAATGACTCAGTATTTAGCTGTTCTTCAACTGTTCTCTCGGGCTGAACTATGAGCTCCCTAAAGACAGAGTCTACACTCTCATACTTCTGTGATCTGGTCCCAAAAGGGCTTACATATGTAGCACCAGCCACATAGTAGAGGCTTCATAAATAACTCGACACATAAATAAAAAAGAAAGCATAAAATAACATACTAAAATGATAAACAATACAATGATTATAAATGAACAATTTAATATATAACCTGGTGCAAATCACTGGGACTTTTCTCTATAATAATAGGGTCTTGTTCTTATCTGGTCTAATCTCAGATGTGATGATGCTAGTACTCACAGAGATGCTCTTATCTCTGAGAAATAGGGTAGTATGTTGGTTGTATTAATAATAATAACAATTGCTCCAATTTATTGAGCACTTACTCTGTGCTCAGAGCAACAAAATGTTTTACAGGCACTATCTTGGCCACCTTTCATGTGTGTGTGTGTGTGTGTGTGTGTGTTAGTTGCTCAGTCGTGTCCAACTCTTTGAGACACCATGGTCTAGCATGCCAGGTCCCTCTGTCCATGGAATTCTCCGGGCAAGAGTAAATGCTGTTTTAACCCCATTTCACTTCTATGCAGAGTACATCATGAGAAACGCTGGGCTGGAAGAAGCACAAGCTGGAATCAAGATTGCTGGGAGAAATATCAATAACCTCAGATATGCAGATGA
>SJYF01000930.1:1250366-1264074 GCA_006410515.1 Procapra przewalskii
CACCCTTATGGCAGAAAGTGAAGAGGAACTCAAAAGCCTATTGATGAAAGTGAAAGAGGAGAGTGAAAAAGTTGGCTTAAAGCTCAACATTCAGAAAACTAAGATCATGGCATCTGGTCCCATCACTTCTTGGGAAGTAGATGGGGAAACAGTGTCAGACTTTATTTTGGGGGGGCTCCAAAATCACTGCAGATGGTGATTGCAGCCATGAAATTAAAAGACGCTTGCTCCTTGGAAGGAAAGTTATGACCAACCTAGATAGCATATTCAAAAGCAGAGACATTACTTTGCCAACAAATGTCCATCTAGTCAAGGCTATGGTTTTTCCAGTGGTCATGTATGAATGAGAGTTGGACTGTGAAGAAAGCTGAGCACTGGAGAATTGATGCTTTTGAACTGTGGTGTTGGAGAAGACTTGAGAGTCCCTTGGACTGCAAGGAGATCCAACCAGTCCATTCTGAAGGAGATCAGTTCTGGGTATTCTTTGGAAGGACTGATGCTAAAGCTGAAACTCCAATACTTTGGCCACGACATGTGAAGAGTTAACTCCTTGGAAAAGACCCTGATGCTGGGAGGGATTGGGGGCAGGAGGAGAAGGGGACGACAGAGGATGAGATGGCTGGATGGCATCACCGACTCGATGGAGTTTGAGTGAACTCCAGGAGTTGGTGATGGACAGGGAGTCCTGGCGTGCTGCAGTTCATGAGGTCACAAAGAGTCAGACATGACTGAGTGACTGAACTGAACTGAACTGAACCCCCATTTCACAAGGTGAGGAATCTGAGCCACAGAGAGGATGTGACTTGTCCAGAGACACTCAGCTAATATGAAGTGGAGCAAACTCTCACCTGCCAAAGCCCAGACCAGGATTCACGCTGACACATCGCCTTGGTTCTGCCGCAGCCAGCATTCCTGCCTCTCTGCATGCAGACCCCAGGGGGGCAGCCTGAGGTGTGGACAAGCCAGTCGCCGCCAATGGCTGGTGCAATGAGCCCAGCAAAAGAGGGGAATCTTCAGGCAAATATGGGGAATGGGCATAAGCATTTATATCTGCTGCCACTTGAAATAGCATAAATTTTATGGTAAATGAATGACAAAATGATCAGTCCCCAAAGACACTGAGAGGAAGGGAAGCTACAATTCTGGAAGTCAGAGGGTGGGGGAAGGGGGGGTACACCACCGCAGGACAGACAAAGGACCTGCAGTCCCAGGGTGGAGGGCTGAGTTCTGGAGAAGGCAGGCAAGAACAGAGACTAAAAATAGAACAGTCCGGAAGCTTTCTAAAGAATAATCAGGCCTCCGAGCCCCTCTTCACACCCTGCAGAGGCAGAGCATGGCTCCTTTTCTTAGTTAGCTCAGACAGCTAGCACAAAATACCATAGACAGGGAGACCTCAGGGACAAACATTTATCTCTCAGTTCTGCAGGCTGGGAAGCCCAAGATCAAGGCGTGGCCAGTTCCCGGCCTTGCTGTAGATGTCTGCCTTCTTGCTCTGTCCTCACGCACCAGAAGAGAGGGAAACTCTCGGGTCTTTTCTCACAAGGGTGCTAATCCCAGGATGGGGGTCCACCCACATGACCTCATATAACACTAATCACCTCCCAAAGGCCTCCACCTCCAAATGCCATCACCTTGGGAACCAGGCCTCAGCCCATGAGTCTGGTGGGGACACAAACACTCAGGCCATAGCACCGCCCCCCACTCCCCTTCCCCCAGTAGGAAAAGGCACCTGAGGCACGCTGGGAGGTGTGGCTGAGCCACGAGGCTGAGGAAAGGGACTGGATGATGTGTGTCTACAGAGCAAACAAGCCTTCACCCCTCCCTACTCCCCACCACCCTCTTCCAGTCTCAGACTTCAAGTGTTAGGAGCCAGATATATATCCCAAGGCAGGAGGCCAAACAGCACTCTCTCAAGAAACAGAATTCTCTGTTAACAAGCAGATAGTTCAGAGTAAATGGGCTGGTACCTTTGAGAGATGCCCCATGAAAAACCCCACCAGCACCTCCACCCCCCAGGAACACCGCCTGCGAGGCAGCATCCCACCAGGCAAGGAGCTTCACATCAGCTTCAATCTTCTGTTCTGAAATGTGGACAAACAGCAACATGGCAGTAGATTTATTTTTAAAAAGCATTCAAAATGAAGATCAAAATTAAAACAAGATTTTTAAAAAATCAGGAAATAGAGACAATAGGGAGAACAGAAGAAAAGTTCCAGAAGTCATCAGTATCGTTACAGATGTACAAAGATACTACATTCACGAAATAAGAACAGAGTGCTCTAACCCCAAATGGCGCAATTAGAGAATAAGGAAGCTCTTTAAGAAATGAAGTTAAAATTCTGAATCTTAAAATTTTCAAAAATTAGTATTAAGTAAATAGCCCAGAGGGTTCTTCTGGTGACTCCATAGTAAAGAATTCATCTCAGTACCAGAAACATGGGTTCAGTTCCTGGGCTGGGAAGATCCCCTGGAGAAGGAAAAGGTAACCCACTCCAGTATTCTTGCCTGGGAAATCCCATGGACAGAGGAGCCTGGTGGGCTACAGTTCATAGGGCTGCAAAAGAGTCAGATACAACTTAGCAAATGACAACAACAACATATCCCAGAAAGTACATTTAAAGAGAAAGAGAGGAAACAAACGAGCTATAGACAAGCTGATAGGAGAATCCAATGAGCAGTTCAGGGAGTGTAATATTTAGCTAGTAGAGGGAATTCTGTGAAAAAAGACAAGGAAAACTTGGATGGGAAAACAGTAACAAAAACGCAAAGGAAATAATATAGGAAAATTTCAGTCTGGACATATTAACATGGCCCATTTAAATACCAATGCAATGAATGGACAAAGGCCCAGAGCAGGAAATCTTAATCACAAAGTTTCATAATGAGAATAAAAATGATGGTTGAAAGAAAGGGAAAGAAAGAGAGACAGAAAGAGGAAAAGAAGAGAGATGAAACAGAGGAGGAGAGAGAGGAAGGGAGAAAGGAAGCTTGTATGTGATGAACTGGAGACCCGAATGTCATTCAGTTCAGTTCAGCCACTCAGTCGTGTCCACCTCTTTGCAATCCCATGAACTGCAGCACGCCAGGCTTCCCTGTCCATCACCAACTCTGGAGCTTGCTCAAACTCATGTCCATTGAGGCGATGATGCCACCAACCATCTCACCCTCTGTCGTCCCCTTCTTCTCCCGCCTAACCATCAACAAACTGATGTTTTCAAGGAAGAGAGTGCATAAAAGTTCTATCCTATCATGCATTATTTCCTGGGAGCTACCAAGAAGTTTCAGCAATAATGGATACATGCATACTCACACAAACATGCAAATAACACAGATGCACGCATGCATATATGACACACACACAGAGATGCATGTACATATACATGCATACTCACACAAACATGCAAATAACACAGATGCACGCATGCATATATGATACACACAGAGATGCATGTACATATACATGCATACTTAAACACACACATACATGCGTGCGCACACAAATGCATACATCCAGGAAACAAACAGGAAGAGAGAGGCAGAGAAAGAAGAAAGAAAACAAGAAAGAACAGATCCAGGAAACCAGTGAGATGGCAGAGAAACTGCAAAGAAGCCCAAGGACAACAGTCACGTGCCATGTGTAAAGAAGGCAGCAGAAAAAGTAGAAAACTTTATGAGAAAGACATCCAGGGGTAAAAGTAGAACCAATTTTTAAGCACTGTTAGTCTGCTTCTCTGGCCAATTCCTGAATTTCTAACTCAAGGAAAAACAAAAGGATGTGTAAGAGCGAAAACACACCCATAGACCAGCATGTGGTTCAGCAGTGAACAACGTTCGTAGGAACAGGATGAGCTACGCACCAACCACTAGTTCATCCAGAATGTGTGACACAGCCCTACTGAGAAGACTGAAAGGGGCGTGCTCGTGTGTGGACAGGGTGGGAGGTGGGTCAGAAAGCTAAATCTTCATCCAAGTTTATTCCTGCCTCTGGGCTGTTGCACAGGCATTTCCCTCCGCCTGGAACACTGTTTCCCAGGCAGAACATGGCTCACTCCCTTATTTTATTCGAGTCCCTGCTTAAAGGTCACTTCTTTTGCCCAAATATCTAAAATAATGCTTCCCCCACCTGCAGCACCCTTATCATCTCACTGGGCTGTATTTTCCTTTATAATATTTCCTAACTGACACCTGATGGCTCAGGTCAGGAATCCATGTGCAGTGGAGGAGATCCAGGTTAAATCCCTGGGTCAGGAAGATGCCCCTGGAGAAGGACATGGCAACCCACTCCAGTATTCTTGTCTAAAGAATTCCATGGCCAGAGGAACCTGCTGGGCTATAGTCCAAGGGTCACAAAGAGTCGGATACGACTGAGTGACTACGTAGACACACAATCGTGTATAATATGAGCCTGGCAGAATAGTGCTAGCCACATGGCAGATGCCAGATTGGTTAAATATTCTTAAAACAATGGATTACCAGGATGCAAAATCCATAGTCAACGTCCATCGCAGCTTGAACTTCTCCAGAAGTAGACTCGCAGACAAGAATTGGTACAAAAGCTCCTTTAGAGTGGTCACCAGGGGCTTGTGGGGAGGGAGTAACAGGAGTTAGTATTAGATGGGTACAGGTTTTCAGTTTGAGATGAAGGAACATTCTGGAGATAAGCAGTGGTGTTGGTTACATGGTGGTGGTGGTGGTAACACAGCAACATAAATGTGCTGAATGCTGCTGACTTGTACACTTACAACTGGTCAAAGTGATGTTTATGTTATGTATGTGTTATCACAATAAAAATGGCACGCATGCTACGTGCTAAGTTGTTTCAGTCATGTCAGACTCTTTGCAGCCCCAAGGACGGCAGCCCACCAGGCTCCTCTGTCCATGGGACTCTCCAGGCAAGAATACTGGAGTGGGTTGCTATTTCCTCCTCCAGGGGATCTTCCTGACCCAGGGGTCAGACCTGCATCTCCTCTGGCTCCTGCATTGCAGGCAGATTCTTTACTGCTGAGCCACTGGGAAAGCCCAAAACTGATATATCTAGTCTTTAAAAAAAAAAAAAAGCTTACTCAGGAGAGACAGACAACACCACAGAGAAGTAAGTAGAACAACGGGGCCACCAGCCAAGGTGTGGCCAGGACTTCCCTGGTGGTCCAACGTTAAGATTCCCAGCTTCCACTGCGGCGGGGGTGGGTTCGATCCTTGGTCAGGGAAGGTCCACATGTCTCTTGGTGCAGCCAGAAAAAAGAGAAAAACAGGTGTGTGATTAATCAGAGTTTGCTGGAGCAACTTCATCCTGTAGAGAAACCCTGGGGTGGTCAGTCCACTGGCAGCGAGGGAGTGAGGGCGTTTATACACCAAGTCCCATACATTGGGGGACTGCTTCTGGGATATTCCTCTGTCTCTCCAGCCTGCCCTGTGCACAGGAGGAGTGGTCTTTGAAGCAAGTCCCCAGGCAAAGAGATGACACATTAGCACCTAGACACAGGCCAACTTCCCTGAAGGACTAAGACCCAAGGAACACAGGTGAGCCACTGATGGGTCTCAGACAGCCTAAAATTGATAAACACCCGGAGTGCTTGGCAATGTGGAATTAAATACCCCAAGCCACAGTCCGAGGAGGGGTTGCCTCTGGGGAGCAGGACTGAGAAATGGGAAGGAGATTGCTTTATTTTGTCATAAATTCTTCTGATTTTAAAGTATTATTTCACTTCTAAACTATGTCCATGTATTATTTTGAAAAGGGAAAAAAGAGATGAATTTTAAATGAGTATGAATATCACCAGGAAGTCATCCCACACTGATTTGGCTCTAATTTTTCATGAGAAAATGTCACAAAAATGATTAACCAGCCCCCTGGAAAAAGAACTCCGTGAATGTTAATTGAAGAGAACTGTAGCCAAACACAAATCCTGCTTCTGCTCAGTCGCTCAGTCGTGTCCAGCTCTTTGCAACCCCATGGACTGCAGCCCGTCAGGCTCCTCTGTCCATGGGATTTTCCCAGGCAAGCCCAACACCTTGGAAACCGGTAATGGGTTGTAGGCAATTCTGAACACTTTTTGTTGAGCTCCTATAAGGTGCTGGAATCTGTGCCTCATGTTAGCAAGAGGAAGACCCTGGTCCCAGGGTGAAAAATCTCCCTGCAAAATCCATGTCCTCCCAGAACCTCAAAATGTTTTCTTAAGTGAATGTAAGTTTTTTTGTAGATGTAAACTTAGTTGAGAGGAGGTCACAACCAGATCAGAGTGGATCCTGAATCCAGTGACTGGTGTTTGTATAAGAAAACATGTGAAGACACAGACATGGAGAGGCGGAGGCGTGAAGATGGAGCCAGAGTATGGAAGGATGATCTACAAGACGGGGCACCAAGGAGCCGGAAGAGGACCATGGACTGTGTCCCTCCTTGGAGCCTTAGAGAGAGCGTGGCCCTGCCCACACCTTGATTTCAGGCTTCCCGCCTCCAGAACTGCAAGAGGATACATTTGTGCTTGAAGTTTGTGGCCATGTGTTACAGCAGCCCCTGGCAGCTGAGACAAGCCTGTTCCCAGAAGTCTGTGGTTGGGAAGGTGACCTCTGCCTAAGGGGGCGTGTCCTTCCCCCCTCCTTTTCCTCTTCTCCGTGGTTGGAAGGTGAGCCCGATGGACTGAGCTGAAAGAGCCGCCTGGGGTGATGAACGGAAGCCGTCCACATGAACGAGGGGGTCAACCTGGGAGAAGTCCCCGGCAGCCATGCTGGCCTGGGGCTGCCAAATCCCACGTGGCTTGGAAACGCGCACCTACGCTGCTTATGCCACTGTCATTTGGGGTCTCCTGTTACTTGCTGCTCGACCTAATCCTAGCTCATCCTGGGAGACAGATTTGCAAATGAAAAGATGCAGTTCAGCGTGGTAAATAATATGATAGAGGCAAGCCACAGGAGGCGCACCGAGGAATGAGCGATTAACCACCCTAGGGAGATGAGGAAATCAGCTGGAAAAAAGCCACAGCCGTCGCAGTCAAGGACACGCAACGGAGTCTGCCCGGCAGTCGGGATGTGGGGTGGCGGGTGGGATTCTCAGGCAGAAATCCACGGTGGAGGGAAAGAACAGCCGTCGGAGTCAAGGACACGCGATGGAGTCTGCCCAGCAGTCAGGATGTGGGGTGGCGGGTGGGATTCTCAGGCAGAAATCCACGGCGGAGGGAAAGAACAGTTCCGTGGATGCACCTGCAGCTCTGCACAAGCGAAGCAGAGGGTAGGGCAGGCAGGTTCAAGACTGCAGACAGCACAGAGGCAAGGTGGCGAGCCCCTCAGAATGCCACTCCTGGCGCTCGTCACAAAGAAGAGCTAGCTGCCGAGGTGGAACAGGGGAGCAGGGTGATCAACTTAACCTGGTAGGAAGACCACTCGGCTAGAGTGTGGGTGGATGGCCAGGGAGTCAGAGAGATGAGGTCGAAGGTCCTCGCAGGGACTGCTGGATTTGATAACGGTCAACATGAGCGTAGACGCACTGGGGACCAAAAGGAAGGGACAGCTTCAAATACGACCAAGGAGGCTGAGACGACTGGCTGCGGGGCGGTAAAGCTGCTCGGCTGGTCCGGGCGTGAACAGGTGGAGTTTCACCGGGGATCAGGAAGCTCAGAGAGAGGGGCAGGTGTGGAGGCAGATGACGGCATATTAACCGCCCGCTGGGCTCTGAATCTTCCTTCTGAATCCTGGAGACCACATTGCTCCATTTCTAGACCCACAAAGTCGCCGGGGGGCAGGGAGAGGAGTGAGGGAGAGAGGGATTGACTAGCTCCCCAGTAGGCTGGCCATCAGGGGTGCCGTTCCACCATCCAGAACCAGCCTAATGTACCCTTTCAGAAACCCCAGCACCAGCCCATCAGCATCCATCCTCAGAGCCTGGGGTCTCGGCTCTGCGGTTTCTGCTCCACGCTCCTGAGCTTTCAGCCCGGACAGCTGAGCTCTCTCTGCGTGGCCTGGGCCTCCTGGACGGGAGCAGCCTCTTGTAACCTTGTGGAGGGTCCTCCCGGTGGAGTGAGTGGGACACAGAGGGTGATGGGTGAAGCCTGAGAAGCTGATGGAAAACGAGACCAGATAGACGGATATTAGCCACAGGGCCAGAGGACAGCAGTTCTACTTCTACCTGAGGGAGACCTGAGCTTCTTCAGAAGCCCTGGGGGGGCACCACCAGAGAGGAGGCAAGGGAGACGGAGAAGGAGGTGGTGAGCTGGGAGACGAGCCTGCAGCAGCCACAGTGTCACTTCCTCTAAGGCAATGCGCCCACCAGCAAAGTCTTCCGTGTCCAACAGGCGCTGTTCTAGATGCTGGGGGTGGCAGGGAATCGGAGAGATCGAAGTCAGAGGGTGGGGCTTCCCTGGTGCCTCAGTGGTAAAGAATCGCCTGTCAGTGCAGGAGTCACGGGTTCAATCCCTGGTCTGGGAAGATCCCATGGACCATGGAGCAACTAAGCCCGAGCACCACAGCTGCTGAGCCTGCGCTCTGAAGCCCAGGAGCTGCAGCCACTGAAGCCCCCACACCCTAGAGCCAGCGCTCCGCAACAACAGAAGCCGCTGCAATGAGAAGCCTGGCACCGTGAGCGGAGAGTAGCCCCCACTTACCGCAACTAGTGAAATAGCCACCCAGCGACAAATAGCCAGCACAGCCGAAAAAAAAACAAAGAAAATCCGCAGCTGGAAGCAGGCGGCCAAAAGAGCTTCAGAGTGAGAAGCCTAAAAGGCAAAACCTCCCAGGGTCTCTGGAAGAGGCAGCAGGGTGACTGATTGATTATTTTTTCAATCTATTTGGTCGAGCATCCTGTGGGATCTTAGTTCCCCAAGCGGGGCTCAAACTCGGGCTCCCTGCAGCGGAAGTGCTGAGTCTTAACCGCGGGACCACCAGGGAAGCCTCGTGGCAGCAGTTTAGAAAGCCAACTACTGCTCTGTTTTCCCCTGAAGTCACTGACCCGTTATTGTTTGAGTGAGGTGGGAAGACCAACTCTTCCTTGCGACTGCTGGCTGCACCCCAAGTAAAGATGCTGAGCTCACCCTGGGGTCCCCTGCCTTAGAAAGAGAGGCTTAGCATGTAACTTGCTCCTCTTCTTGATACAACCTCAGCCTTCACAGCCCATGGAAATGCTTCTGACCCCTCTTTTATTTCTAACCATGAATTCTTTTCTTTTTAAATTAATTTATATTTGTTTATTTGGCTGTGCCAGATCTTAGTTGTAGCATGCGGGATCTACTTCTCTGATCGGGGACCGAACCCCAGTTCCCCTGCATTGGGAGCTTGGAGTCTTACCCCCTGGACCACCAGGGACGACCCTGACCCTGGTTTTGACTTGGATGTCTGGCAGCGCTGTTTCTCACCGGATCCTGTCACTGCGTTCATAACAGATGACTGTGATCACAAAGATGGCTCCATCTTAAAGGCAGTGACGATTACAGCATGGATCCAGATCTGAGAGGGTGTGAGGCTGTCTCAGGCAGCCCTGCATGGCCAGGCAGGGGAGGCTGGACTGCTGGGACAGCCCCTCACTGGGAGGCGCTGCTTCCCCTCGCCCTTCCAGCCCATTTGCCAAATATGCCATTTCCCACTTATGCCCCTTGGCATGTGAAGACCTGAGTCTCACAAGCCTCCAGCAGCCTCCGCGTGGACTCACTCTGACCCTTTAATCTGGCTGCATGGAGTGACCTGCCCAGGTGTCATGCTCTCTGGAGAGTGTGCTGATCTTTTTTTTTTTTTTCCTCACCATTCTTTGGCCAACTTCTACTCAACCCTTTAGCTAAATGCAAGCATCGCCTCCCTGAGTACCCACCACTCACTGCCCCTCGTGCTGGACGTTCTGCAGATGGTGCTATTAATACTGGCAACCACCATGCAGGTCAGCTACTGAGACGGGGCCCAGTGAAACTGTATGCCTCATCAACCACTCAGGAAACACCTACCAAATAGAACACAGCACTTGAGGACTCATTAAAATATAGATTCCTGGATCCCACACACATCTAGGAATTCACTGACAAATTTGGGCATCGGTTTGCTCTTGCCTGTCAGTGCAGGAAGTCAGGAAATTTAACTCGGGCCCAGAAGGGAAGTGAGGCATCTCTGCATGATAAAGCCAGCAATACTCACTCAGAAGAAACAAAATCAGAGCTGTGACTTTAGCGATCATAAATATTAGTCCCTTAAATTGTGTGTAAGAAATACCCACTTCTTTACTCTTTTAAGTCTGATTTTAAGGTCTCATCCTTCCAGGATAGCAAGAAAGAACATCCCTCTTTCATGCCTGACTCCATCCCCAGCTCACTTCCCAGAACTCAGCTTCCTGGGGTGTCCAGAAACAGTGCAAGACCACCAGTTCTGACTTAGCCACTGTCAGCACTGGCATTCGCAGTGTCCACAGCTGCAGTGAACTCTCAGAGGTCAAAGATTTGCCTCTTGCATGCTCTCGTTGGGAAATGGGAATTTTTGCTGAGGCTGCAAAGTCACCCAGTCATCTGAGATGACATCCCCTCTCCAGGGAGCTGCCGCAGTTGGGGATGGTGGCTTCCCACTGCTTGCCAGGTCCGAGGACCATCTGCCCATCCCCAGCCTCTGGAAATCTCTTCCTCCTCTCTCCCTCCAACAAAAACTCTCCCTTCTCTCTCCATGTCTCCCATCCATGAAAACTAATAAACTCTCTGCAGTGATCTCAAGCCTTGGAGAAAACAAAAGCCTGGAACAAAAGTCACATGGGCAGAGTGCTGGATGTGTTAGCAGAAGATGAGTCTGGAGACCCTTCCTCCTGTGGGCCTCAGTTCTTGGTAAGGATGCTAAGAGGAATCTAAGATCTTGCCTGTTGCAAGAAAGTTTATTAACAATAAGGGAAGAGAGAACAGGCTGCAGAGTGGATCACAACTGAGCAACTGAACACACACAAAGAAAGAACAGAGAGAACACCATAAAAGAGAGGCGGCCCACCCGAAGGGAGGCAAAGGCCCTGGAGGGCTGGGATCCAGAGTTTTCAAGGCAGGATCATTTACATAATCCAGGGGGTCATTGATTGACAGCCTTGATTGACAGCTGCACTCTATATAATAAGATGCTCTGCTGCACATGTCCTTCCCATAATTCAACCTGTTATAATTAGATGTACGTGTTCATGGAATATTTATGAGCAGTTAGTGAGTCTAATGGCCACCAAAGGTTAGTACAGGATAGTGTGAGGTGTGTGCGTGTAAACTGCTCGGTGGGATTAGGCAGCTACTCTGTGGTTAGCTAAAGGGGTCGCATCTCCCTGTTCTTAGATGACTTCCTGCCCATCAAATGCAGCGCTCACCCTGCCCTCCTCCTCTGGGGACGTGTCAGTCCCTGAAAGCAGAGACCGCTGTGATGGGTAGCAGCTGACAGGCAGCAAGGGACAATGTGGGCTGCCTACAATACCAGCAGACCTAAGAAGGGACTGAAAAAAAACAACCTCCCCAAAATGTAGAGTTTCTACTGAGAAGTGTGACAGATCCCAGGATAAAAGAAGAGGGGAAGAAAATGGAAGAAAAATGTTTCTGGAAAGAGAGAAAGTTGGAGGAACACACATTATACAATGAATGCCTGCAGAGCAAAGTAAGAGAGGGAGCCAGAACAGCCAGGAAAGAAGAGACTGGGCCGGACACAGACGCCTGATAGGAGAGGAGACACAAAGAGCTGACGAAGACAAGCGAAGATGCTGGACAGGGCACCTCACACTAAACCACGGTCCACCGTATTGGCCAAAATCTTAAAATGTGATCATAACAACTGGCGAGAACACGAAGAACTGAGAATCCTTGGTAGGAGTGGAAACTGCTACAATCACTTTGGAAAACAAATTGACATTGTCTAGGAAATATGAAGCTGGGAGCACCCGTTTAACCCAGAAATTTCATTACCAAGTACTCAACATATAGTCCCCAAACTCCTGAGGGCCCTCAAGACTCTTACAGGGGTCCTGCAAGGTCAAAGAAAAAAATATTATTCTAATACTTAGAAGTGATTGGATTTTTTCACTGTGTGTTTCATTTTCAGGTACTTATAAGTTTAAAAAAGTTGCTGTTATTCCTTAAGTGTGTGCTTAAAGCAAAGAAAGGCATTAGCTTTATTAAATCTCAACTCTTGACAAACATCTTTTTAATATTTTATATGATGAAGTGAGAAATACACCTGAAACGTTTCAGCTGCATATTGAAATCTGAGGTTGATATTGAGGAAAGAGAGATCACTTGAATTGTGAGCTGAATTGACCATGTTTTCCGTGGAACACCGTTTTTATTTGAAACAAATACTGACAGGCAAACCCAGTTGCTCAGTCTTGAACATTTGAAAGATATTTTCACAAAAATGAATGAAGTGAATCTTTCACACTTGGAGGAAATTAATATTCTTTGTTGCCAGTGGTAAGATTCCACCTTTCAGATTTCACATTGCAACTGACACTTAAGAAATTCCTGCTTGTCAAATTTTGATGTAAAATTAGAGAATACTCACAATTACTTGAAAAGGCTATTAAACTATTACCATCATTTTCAACTCCATATGTGAGCAAGGCCAGATTTTCTCCACATATTTCAACCAAAACAAGTAAAAATAGGTTGCAAGAACTCCCCTGGTGGTCCAGTGGCTGGGAATCTGCCTGCCAGTGCAGGAGACGTGGGTTCCATCCCTGGTCAGGGAACTAAGATCCCACATGCTGCACAGCCTCTGAGCCTGCAAGCCACAGCTAGAGACAAGACCAGAGTTTGGTTATACCATCAGTGAGGCCATAAACATTCTTGCAGGTTTCTCCTCTGTTCACTAGTGAGTACTTCTCTGCAACAGAACTGCTTGGAAAGATCCGCACCAAGGAAAGATCCCACATGCCACAACTAAGACCCAGTGCAGCCAAAAATAAGTAAATGAGTATTTTTTTTTAATTCAAAAAAACACAATAGTTTGTAGGAACAGACATGAAGATCCAGCCACTAAAGAGGTTTCTCTTAATGTAGAACAATGCCTCTCTTCATTAATTTTTTTCAGAAACTAGAGTCATTTTTCATAAAGATAAGTTGTTTATATCAGTACCTAATGGAACAGCAGACTGGTTCCAAATAGGAAAAGGAGTACATCAAGGCTGCATACTGTCACCCTGCTCATTTAACTTGTATGCAGAGTACATCAGGAGAAACACTGGGCTGGAAGAAACACAAGCTGGAGTCAAGATTGCCAGGAGAAATATCAATAACCTCAGATATGCAGATGACACCACCCTTATGGCAGAAAGTGAAGAGGAACTAAAAAGCCTCTTGATGAAAGTGAAAGAGGAGAGTGAAAAAGTTGGCTTAAAGCTCAACATTCAGAAAACGAAGATCATCACATCTGATCCCATCACTGCATGGAAATAGTGTCAGACTTTATTTTGGGGGGCTCCAAAATCACTGCAGGTGGTGATTGCAGCCATGAAATTAAGACGCTTGCTCCTAGGAAGGAAAGCTATGGCCAACCTAGATAGCATATTAAAGAGCAGAGACATTACTTTGCCAACAAAGGTCCATCTAGTCAAGGCTATGGTTTTTCCTGTAGTCATGTATGGATATGAGAGTTGGACTGTGGAGAAAGTTGAGTGCCAAAGAATTGATGCTTTTGAACTGTGGTGCTGGAAAAGACTCTTGAGAGTCCCCTGGACTACAAGGAGATCCAACCAGTCCATTCTAAAGGAGATCAGTCCTGGGTGTTCTTTGGAAGG
>SJYF01000930.1:1264084-1285228 GCA_006410515.1 Procapra przewalskii
AGCTGAAACTCCAGTACTTTGGCCACCTCATGCGAAGAGCTGACTCACTGGAAAAGACTCTGATCCTGGGAGGGATTGGGGGCAGGAGGAGAAGGGGGTGACAGAGGATGAGATGGCTGGATGGCATCACTGACTCAATGGATGTGAGTCTGAGTGAACTCCGGGAGTTGGTGATGGACAGGGAGGCCTGGCGTGCTACGATTCATGGGGTTGCAAACAGTCGGACAAGACTGAGCGACTGAACTGAACTGAACTGAATGTCTTTTAGAAAGACTTTATTTTTAGAGCAGTTTTTAGTTGACAGTAAAACTGAGAGAAAGGTACAGAGATCTTTCCCAAATGAGCCCTGCTCCCACAGATGCACATCCTCCCGGTTATCAACATCCCCCTCCAGATGGTACACCTGTCACATTTATTGAACCTACACTGATCCATCAAAAACACCCACAGCCCATAGTTTGCAGTGAGGTTCACTCTCGGCGTTGTTCACTCTGTGGTTTTGCACAAACATATAATGGTATGCTTCTACCGTTACGGTATCACACTGAGTATTTTCGCCATCCTAAGATCACTGTTATTTTAAATGAATTCATAAATATCTTTGAGTTGTCTTGTTTTTAATTCCTGAAACATAAATAGCTCTTTAAGGTCCTCAAAAAATTTTAGAAGTGAAAAAGCTCCTGAAGGCAAGCAGTTTAAAAAGTTCTATTGCAGAGAAATACTCACTCGTGGCCAGAGGAGAGGCACAGAAGGATATTTACGGTAGCCCTGCCGGTGTTTCCCAGACACTGGATTCAACGCACTCAACCTGAGAATGAACGATGAATAAATAGAGTGTGTTCATACAGTGCAACAGGAGTGAGCATTGTAGACACGTCCGTGAACATTAATGATTTACAGCAGAGATTAATCTCAGTAATGTAATGCTGAGGGCCGAAAGGAAGTGAATGGAGAATACAGTTGATATCATTCCATTGACATATAAGCAAAGAAAATTCCAAGCTAAAAACACAGGATTCACACTGAAACAATCCCTATTTCCTTACACAAACTCCCAAGACAAGCAATAGGATGATACACACAGAATTCCAGAAAAAGCTTCTGTCCAAGAGCAGGGCTGCAGGAATGGACTGTGGAGCAGTGCGCTGGAAGCTTCCAAGATAATGCTTCATTTTATCAACGAGGAGTAAGTAGCTTGCCGTGTGTCCTATTTTTTTTTTCTTCATACTGCACACTAAGATTCTGTATCTATTCAGTTTTTATCAAAGCAATCTAGACAAAAAAAAAAAACTCATGAAAATTAAGTCAACTTTGGAAATGAAGGATAAAGCGGAAAGACCGCCCATTAAATACACTGCTAATCCATAGGAACAGACTCAGGGCAGCACACGTGAGAACAAGCAGGCCATGGGAAGGGACAAAGGGCTGAGACAGAGTCCTGTGGCTATTTAGGAAGTTTACAGCCCCACCAGTCACACTGGAACAGGGCCCTTCCCTGGGTACAGTCTATAGGAATCTGCCTACCAATGCAGGGGATGGGTCTGATCTCTGGTCTGGGAAGATGCCACGTGCCAGGGAGCAGCTAACCCATGCACCACGGCTCCTGAGCCCCTGCTCTGCAACCAGAGAGGCCGCTGCTCCCTGCAACTAGAAAACAGCCTTCGAAAAACAACAAAGACCTAGCTCAGCCAAAAGTAAATAAACAGAAATTTAAAAAAAAGAAAAACAGGAACACACTCTTAGTGTATATAGTGTTGGGTAAGTTGGCCGAACGGATTAAGAACAGAACTAGATCTTACCTAACCCAACATTTCAAGATAGACTCCAGATGAGCTAAACACCATCTGGAGTCCATGTGAAAGATACAATGGTGATATAAACAGACAATAACAGAAGCCAATAGGTGTATGACCCAGGACTAGAAAGGGACTTCTTAAACAAAATCTGAAAAGCATAAGGAAAAAAAAAAGAAAAAAATTTAATGGATTTGAAAACCTCAAAATTAAGGAATTTGTGCAATGAAAGTTAACAAGTTAACCAAACAAGAAGAGCTATTTATAACATTTAAAACTAATGAGGGATTAACACTGACAATCTTCAAAGAACTCCCACAAATAAAAAAATCTACAAGAAAAAGTCAGGAGCCCCCAAAGAAAGTGATCAAGAGCCACNNGCTCACAAAAGGGAAATCCTGGAGGCGTATGAGAGACACTTGCAACTAGAGAAACGCAAATTTAACAACAAGGCTCCATTACTTAGCATCTCCCAGCGTAGATTAGAAAGGCGGATAAAGCCAGTGGGTTTCGAGGGTGTGGGGATGTGGAGGCCCTTGGCAGTGTTTGTGAGTGTGTAGAAGCTGCAGCCTTCTTGGGGACCATTCTCGGAGGGCTTAGACTCAACACTCAAATACTCCGAGGCCCAGCAAGTCTGTTCCTGGGTATAGATCACTGAGACGCTCTCAAAGTGCCTGAATGTGGCTGTCTTGAGTACTGGTTGTATCCATTTGGGAGGGGAAAGATGGAATAAATATGGCAGACACCCATGATGCAACACTCTGGCAGTCAGAATCAACAGACCAGAAGTACACAGACAAACAGGAAGAGATGGTACAAACACAGTGCTGCATTTGGGAAAAAAAGAAGGAAACAACTCCATTCTGTTTATGTACACTGAAGTGCTACATGCCACCAGCTATATAACCTACAACAGCACCAACCAAAATGAGAGAATATACAACAAGTACATCAGAAAGATGTCCTCAGAGAGAGAAGAAGGGTAAAATAAAAAGGAATAAATAACAGAAAGCAGCAGCAAGAGGAACCATGTGGGAATAGAGGATAGTTTGCCCAGAAATGAGGAGAATTTGGAAATCAACCTGTGACTGCCTGGCTGTCTGACCACCCATTGCTGGGTGTTGAGAAGCCAGAGGGCTCCTCCAGGGCCAACACCTCAGTCCCACCTTCTGATGAAGAGCTGCTTAAACTTTCACCGGCCAGTGTGCATTTGAATAGGCCAAGACACAATGATATGGGATATTAGTCAGTGTTCCCCAGAGAAGCAGAACGAGCAGGAGATGTGTGTGTGTGTGTGTGTGTGTGTGTGTGTGTGTGTGTGTGGCCTTTCTCTAGTAGATGGATAGATAGATAGATACAGATATAGAGAGATGGATGGCTAGGTAGATACAGACAAGGGGGCAGAGTAGAGAGGTATTTCATCTCTACTTAGAGGGAAAAAAAGATGCAGTCGAGGAATTGGCTCTTACTGTTGGGGCTGGCGAGTCTGAAATCCGTATGGCTAGCCAGCAGGCTGCAAACTCTCGGGCAGGAGTCAAGGCTGCAGCCTAGAGGCAGAATTTCTTCTTTCTTTGGGAAACCTTGGTTTTGCTTTTAAACATTCCAGCTGATTGCACTAGGTCTCCCTAGATTAACAAGAATAATCGCATGATCTCTTACTTAAAGTCAACCAACTGTAGATATGAACTACATCTACAAAAGCCCTTTACGACAACACCTGGGCTACCGTGGGTTGAATAACCAGGCACTGTAGACCAGCCAAATTGACAGATGAAACTATCACAGATGGCGTCCAGATCACACAAGAATAGCCTTTGACAACAGATTCATTACAGACAATCGGGCTTCCAGGGATATCAACTCACAAATACCATCCTGTTGGGATGAATAACCAGACACTGTAGACCAATCAAACTGACACATGAAACTCAGGTTCGAATCCAATAAGCAAGGATAAGTGTCAATAGAAAGGAAAGATGCTTCATTTAGAAAAGTTCATCTGGGGGGAAGGTGGACTCCTGTCCAGAGGCCAACTCCAAAGATTCTGCTCAACCTTGACAATTTTTTAAGGGAAAAGGGGAAAACAATTTTAGTTCATCATTAAGGCACGACATCAGATTCTTCATCATTTTTCCATCCTGTGCAGACTGCCAGCTTCTCTTGTTTTCCTTTGGATTTTCTCTTGTCCATGCAGTCCTCCTGAAGATTTGCTAAGGGGAAAGTGAGGATAGAAAGTCAGTCACTCTTGAACTTTAAAAAAAAATGTTTAATGTGGACCATTTTTAAGGTCTTTATTGAATCTTTTACAATATGCTTCTGGGTTTGGTTTTTAGTTTTTGGTTCTTTTTGGCCACGAGGCATGTGAGATCTTAGCTCCTCAATCAGAGATTGAACCTGTACCCCCTGCATTGGAAGACAAAGTCTTTAACCACTGGATCACCAGGGAAGTTCCCATTATTTACTTTCTTAATTCTTCATTCTTACTCCTTTTAATCCAGGAAAGGAATCAACAGGTTAGCTGAGGCATAAATGCAGTAAAGCAAAAATCAGGAGTTCGTTTAAATGTTACCTGAAAGAGAGTGAAAGTATCGGTCATTCAGTTGTGTCCGACTCTTTACGACCCCATGGACTGTAACCCACCAGGCTCCTCTGTCCACGGAATTTTCCAGGCAAGGATGCTGGAGTGAGTTGCTTTTCCCTTCTCCAGGGCATCTTCCTGACCCAGGGATGGAAGCCGGGTCTCCTAAAATGTTAACTAGTAATCTCATTTATGGGCTTCCCTGGTGGGCCAGAGGTTAAAGCACCTGCCTGCAATGTGGGAGACCTGGGTTATGGTTAAGGTTTAAGGGGAGCAGAAATAGACAAGGAGGAAAGGGGCAAAGGAGCTGCTTACAGTCGAGGCAGCACACGGATGGCACCTCCTCTCCATTCCTTTCTGCCCTCTCCACTTCTCAGGCCAGCACAGCAGACCTCTGCCCTGGCAAGCAGGCTGTGTATCACCTTCATTTACAAATGAGGAAGCATGCTCAGAGGGGTAATTGACCTGACTCACTCTAGGCCATCAGCTAGAGCTGCTGTATCATCTCGAGTCAGGCGGATGCCTTCTACAACAGAAATCCTGCCGTTGACACAGCACAGCTTCCTCTGGTACCATCAGCTCTCAGAATAGCCCACGAGAACCTCGGGTATAGCTCTCGCCTCTTCAGACTGGGCCTATTCAATCATCCATCTTCTTCCCCCAAATCCAGATACCTGGCCCTCCCTGTGTTCCTGGCCTCGTCTGATTCGGGCACACACTTGGTATAAGAAACAAGAGTGCCCAACGGTCCTCTTTTCCAGAGAAAACGGACGTACAGAAATGTGGGGCACCTCAGTGCTCACAATTCTGTGATGACCTGGCCTCCCTGGCCAGGAAACTGGGCCAGACCCAAACTGGGCAAGTTACATCATCTCACAGGAATCTGAAACTGGAACCAATAAAGGGCTCAGCAGTGATCAGGAAAGGATCTGAGCGGTGACCGACCCTACAGACCCCACTGCTGGAGGCTTCCGAAGTTGTCCCTGCTTCCTCCAGTCTTTAGCTGTTAATGGCAACCCACTCCAGTACTCTTGCCTGGAAAATTCCATGGATGGAGGAACCTCGTAGGCTACAGTCCATGGGGTCGCAAAGAGTCGGACACGACTGAGCAACTTTCACGCTCACTTTTCACAGAACCAAGGGCTCAAGCCAAGCAGAAATCCATTCCTTGCAAAGGGACAGTCCGGCTCGCTGCCAGCCACCCGGCCACGCTCAGTTCCAGGCGCGTCCCAAAGCCACCGCAACAAAGCTGCTCGAGCCCGGGGCGGAGGGAGCGATGGACGGATGAGCTGCGAGGTCCTGCAGCGCAGCCCAGCGGCGGAACTTTGAACTGCCACTCGCACTCACGGGCCGCACCTGAAGGAGGCTGGAGCCGGGGATGTTGGCCCCCCGCTGGACGACCACCGCCTGCATCGATGCCGCCAGCTATTTATGACGGAGGAGGGAGGAACAGCCTTGCTGGACACCAGCAAGCCCCCGCTGCTAGTCTCTGATGACTATGCCCTCTCGCCCCTAGACGAGTCAGTCTCTTTCTGTTGCTCCCAATCACGGAAACTTAGTGGACCCTGTGAGTGAAGAGTTCGTTGATGCATCCTTAATAATGTCCCCCGGGGCTGGGGTCCTGGGATTGATGAGCAGAGACTACACCTATTGCATCTGGGGTCAGAGGACAAAGGTCGGAGGTCTCATCCGATCAAGGCTTGGTCCTCCCGGCTTGGGAGAGTCTGAACTATAAGGAGGCGCTTCTCTTGGGGAGGCAGAGACTTGGATGAGAACGGGGACTTTACCAGACCAGCCCCGCCCTGTGTGAAAGGTGGGCAGAGTTAGAGGCCGGGAGTCCCTGCCGAAGACCCTTGCTCACACACAGACCCCACAGAAGGGACCAAGGGGAGCTCGGGTCTTGGTGTCCAAGTCATTGCCTCTGAAGAGTCCGGAGGGTTCTAGAGCGTGGCCCAGTTCCCAAGAAACCATGACCCCAGCTCTCCTCCAGGCCAGTCCCAAATCCGACAGAAACAGAGAGCCCAGAGGCTTTCAAAGTAGAGGCCTTGGGACTTCCCTGGCCGTCTGGTGGCTAAGACCCAGCGCTCCCAATGCAGGGGAGTCAGGTTTGATCCCTGGTCAGGGAGCTAGATCCCACAGGCTGCAACCAGGAGCCAGCCCAGTCAAAAACATAAGTCAAAGGAAATATATTTTTTAAAGGGAGAAAAAGAAATAATACATTAAAAAAAAGTAAAGGCCTTTTTCATTGGATGAGCTATTAGGCTGTTTCATTTTCCAAATACAACTCAACCCTCCCAGGTCCAGAAGGACCCAGAACTGGATGGATCAGATTCAAGGCTAAACCCACACGCCCAGCAGGGCTGCAGCCGCCACATCACTCAGGAGCCCCCTTTGTGGGAGAAGCGCTTGGGAGTTGACTCTTGAATATAGCCAACGGGGATACTCATCATTCACATATTATGGGCAGGGAAGTTTCCTTAAGTCACATGCAAGAAAATGAGAAGGAAAAGATCCACGGAGCTAAAGGGGGTGACCCTGTGTATAGGTGAAGCCAACAGGGATACTCATCATTCACATATTATGGGCAGGGAAGTTTCCTTAAGTCACATGCAAGAAAATGAGAAGGAAAAGATCCACAGAGCTAAAGGGGGTGACCCTGTGCATAGGTGAGAGGATCCTGCCAGCTGTTTACAGGGATCTTACAGGCGTGCATTTCACTCAGTTGTTCCTCTGGGCTATTCCCTGGCTATGATTACAGTTCAGCCACTCAGTCGTGTCTGATTCTTGTGAACCTGGACTGTAGCCCACCAGGCTCCTCTGTCCCTGGGATTCTCCAGGCAAGAATACTGGAGTGGGTTGCCATTTCCTTCACCAGGGCATCTTCTTGACCCAGGGATCAAACCCAGGTCTCCTGCATTACAGGCGGTCTCCTGCATTGCAGGTGGATCCTTTACCGACAGAGCCACCAGGGAAGCCGTGCTTTTACATACACTTGAGTCTCAAAGCAACCCGTTGTCTGAGTAAGAAAACCGAAGACATCTTGTATTATTTTCTTCTATTTCTTATGTTGGTCTCTTACTTATAAGTCTGGTGACCTGATCTTTAGAAATAAGAGTAATCACAGTTAACACCTGTGAGTACTGAGTCCACATCAGGCCTTCCACCATCATGCACACCATCTTATTAACACATAAGTCCCAGGCATGTACACAGCCCGGCAGAGGCACTTGTATTATTTTCATCTGATGCAGGATAAAATAGGCTCAAAACTTGCGATACAAAATCTGACCTTCACGGCATCACAGTATCTTGAGGCTTGGTGCTTTCTAGAGCTAATCTAATTCTTTCACCTTCTTCCGCCGGAAACTAAACAGATGCAGAGTTTCAAGGAGTTTCATCACCTCCTCTGGCTACTCCCACAAGGACCCGTGTAGCTTCTTAATCTTAATTGCAGGAACTTTTCTTTTTGATGCAGACACAACTATTTTTTAGCTGGAGTATATCTGATTTAAAATGTGTTAGTTTCAGATATACAGCAAAATGATCTAGCACATACATACGTGTGCATGCTAAGTCACTTCAGTTGTGTCTGACTCTTTGCAACATTATGGACTGCAGCCTGCCAGGCTCCTCTGTCCATGGGATTTTCCAGGCAAGAATAGTGAAGTGGAGTGTCATGCCTTCCTCCAGGGGATCTTCCCAACCCAGGGACCAAACGCACATCTGCATCTGCTGCACTAGCAGGTAGGTTCTTTATCGCTAGAGCCCCCTGCTGCTGCTGCTGCTGCTAAGTCGCTTCGGTCGTGTCCAACTCTGTGTGACCCCATAGACGGCAGCCCACCAGGTTCCCCCCTCCCTGGGATTCTCCAGGCAAGAACACTGGAGTGGGTTGCCATTTCCTTCTCCAGTGCATGAAAGCGAAAAGTGGAAGTGAAGTCGCTCAGTCGTGCCCGACTCTTTGCGACCCCATGGACTGTAGCCTACCAGGCTCGTCCATCCATGGGAACTTCCAGGCAAGAGTACTGAAGTGGGGGGCCACTGCCTTCTCCAGAGCCCCCTGGGAAGCCCAGTTACACATCTACATGTATCTTTTCTTTTTCAGACTCATTTCCCATGTAGGTTATTACGGAGTGTGGAGTGCAGTTCCCTGTGCTATACACGAGGCCCCTGCTGTTATGTGTCTGTATTTGTGTGAATGTTAACCCTGAGCTCCAGATTTGGCCCTCCCATCCACCACTCCCCTGTGTCAACCACAGCTTTGTTTTCTATGTTTGTGAGTCTGCTTCTGTTTCGTAAAGAAGTTCATTTGTACCATGTCTTTAGATCCCTCTTGTAAGTGATATTGTATGGTAGTTGTCTTTCTCTGTTTGACTTCCTTCACTTCATATAATTATCTGTAGGTCGATCCATGTTGCTGAAAATGGCATTATTTCATTCTTTGTTATGGCTGAGTAATATTCCATTGCGTGTGTGTGCACGTGTGTGTGCGCGTGTGTCATCTGTGTGTGTGTGCATGCATGTGTGTGTATGTGTGTGCATCTGTGTGTGTGCTTGTGCATGTTTGTACATGTGCTGTGTGTGCATGTGTCTGTGTGTGTGCATGTGTGTGCTGTGTGCGTGCATGCGTGCGTGCGTGTGTGTGTCTGTGTGCGTGTGTGTCGCATCTTCTTTGTCCGCTCCTCCGTCAGTGAGCACGGGTTGTCTCCGTGTCTTGGCTATTGGCAATAGTGCTGCAATAAACTCTGAGGTGCTCATGTCTTTCACATTCTGGTTTCCTCTGGATACGCACCCAGGAGTGGGGCTGCTGGATCATATGGCAGCTCCATTTTTAGTTTTTTAAGGAACCCCCATGCTGTTCTCCATCGTGACTACATTCCAACCATTAGCAGACATCACCATTAAAGCAGAGAAAATACCCCCCAAAATTGGCCTATAAGAAGAGACTCCAGACGGGCCCTGAGCAGGATTCTCGCCATTTTAACCTGTGCAGCTGAGAGGCATCATGCACATTTCGCATTGCTAAGAGTTCCACAGCTCTAGCGTAACTCAGATTTAAAGTAAGAGGAGGCATGGAGTAATAGCTTTCCTTGTGGGAGGCTGTCTCCTGGTATAAGTGATCTTGCTAGGGGGCCCTGCTTGTGCCCCAATGATGGTATGATTGCCCAATTCCAGATGAATCTGCGAGGTTTCAGGCCGAGTGTCCAGGACTCTCAAAGCTGTGGGTGAATGCAAACAAACATGTCTGCCACGCATTCACTTTCACGTGAAAGAAATCCAAGCCCCCAAAGCAGACAGGCCCTTAGGAGCATCTCTTTGAAAGAAATATCCAGCCTCACTGGGACATTATCCGAAGTGGGATCATCGTCAAACACCCAAACCAGGAAAGCACTTTTGTTACTGAACCAAACTTGGGTCTGCGTGCCCCCCACCATGCAGTAAAGCCAGTTTGCTGATGCCAAGTGGGGTTGAAGGGACGTGCGGGGTTTACTACAGGGCACCAAGCAAGGAGGCTAGGAGCTAGGGCTTAAAAGGGTCAAGCTCCTCAGTGGCTTTCAGGGAAAGATTTTTAAAGGCAAGACAAGGGAGAGGATTGCAGGGAATGTGACCAGCTTGTGGACAAGCTTCTGAGGGCTTGGTGGTGAGGTAACTGGGAGTCAGTATCAACAACTTTCACGTTCCAACCTGTATGGGGTCTACATGCTGTGGGCACCATGCAGTTAACCTCTCCCACCTGGTGAGGGTTTCAGTATCTGCAAAACAGCTCTAAGAACATGGCTCAGAATGTTACCTACAGCCCTTGAGGAGGAGCCAAGTGTCTCTGACTTTGTCTAATGGTGAAACTGTTATTCATTTGTCTTGCTTGACGATTTTCCTTTGTTGTTGCATTTTCTCACTTCTCTGATTAAATTTATTCTTTGGAACTCAGAGAAAGCCCTAGAAGGCTAAAGTTTTTATTTAAACAAGAAGCAGGCAGCCCCCAGCTACCATAGGGTCCTGCTCGGTTACACTTCTGGTCTTAGATAGGAAATTAGAAATCTCCCAAGGATGGTCGGACCTAGCAAGGACCCTGTGTGTTCATTTGGTCCTGACGGTTGTTAAGTTTCATTTGTCAGTTTTCCATTAGACTCTGTCTCGCACACTCCCCTCCATGCTGCCCCGCACCCCAGACAACCTGGCTTTGTTTTACATAGATGACAAGAATCCAGGATTGGATATGCCTTTTCTTGCTTCTGTCAGCCTGCTGGGATCCTCACCCAAATGCACTGGAAACCCTCATTGCTCTTTGTCAGATGTCTGTATCGCTTTTCCGTATGACTTGTTAATAGTGCTTAGAGAATTGCGATGGCAAAAAAAAAAACAAACACCTAATTTTTAAAATGCTACTAGCAGACACTTGACATTGTCAAGTCTTGCTGGTTATGATGCTTCAGCCACATTCTGTTTCTTCAGTTTGGATGCAGAAAAGATGCCACTTGAGTGGGGGACCCAGGACAGCCAGTTGTGTCAAACCCATTCCCTGGTCCCTCAACAGCCACGGGTGAGGACGGCAAATGCGTCACGTGGGAATGATGGCAACAGCTGGGTGATTTGCTTGAGAAACTTTGCTGAAGAGTTCAGTGCTGTGGAGGTGGGGGCGGGGGCTTGTCCGGGGGTTGCCAGGGTTCATGGCACAGGCTGGAGCTTAGCGTTTATATGGATGTCACATAAGATAAGCTTGCAAGCATGACCATTTCTTGATCAATTCTTGACAACCATCTGAACAATCTGATTGTGATGATAAACACACAGGCCCCATTTACAATTCCTTTGTTTCTCTCAGAACCTGCAATGAAAAAATAAAAGACTCAGTCTCAGAGATAGGGTTGACCTTCAACTTGATTTAAGATGGGGTCTGGGTTTTCTTCCCATTTCCTCCACTCATCACCTACGGGAAAGCAGGCAGGTTGCTTGTCCATGTTTCAGGTATCTGTGGGACAGGGCACAGAGGAGGATGGCAGGGCAGAAGGGCAAGGAATTGGAAATACAGCATGTATTCAGGTTCTTGTAAAATAGTTGACTTCAAAGACACCGGGGGACCTCGCAGCTTAATAGAAATCTGCAGATGTTTTTAAAGAGAAGAAATCTCTTTGCATTATTATTAATTGCTTTGAAAACAGTAAAGAACAAATAAACAGAGTTTTATCCGATCGGGTTACCAGTAGACACCTTTTGCTTATGTGGCTCTGGTGGTAAAGAACCCACCTGCCAATGCAGAAGACATAAGTGACACAAGTTTGATCCCTGGGTCGGCAAGATCCCCTGGAGGGCATGGCAACCCACTCCAGAATTCTTGCCTGGAAAATCCTATGGACAGAGGAGCCTGCTGGGCTACAGTCCATGGGGTCGCAGAGAGTCGGACACAATTGAAGCGACTAAGCACGCACATATGTTGATACGAGTGTCCCTAGGGGACACCAGCCTAGGGGCACAGGTCAGAAGTTCTGCATTTAGGTCCACAGCTCCACCCTTGACGATCTCTGCAGCCCGGCTTCCTCTTGACCGCGTTTTCCCTGCAGAAGACAGCAAGGTGAGGCTGTGGTGTATGAGGTCTGCGGTTTTTCATGATGTTAGGTTCAGGGTGCACACTGCGTTAGATGTGACTGGTGGTCCACTCAGACCCACTGTACCCCCTTCTCTATGTCCACCCATCTCCCTGCCTCTGCAAGCTTCATGTCTGAGGGCCAGCACCTGGACTGCTTCCCGGGTCTGCCCTGGGCCCCCCGAGTCAGCAGGACCCAGAGAACTAAGGGCCCTGGGGGGTTGCATCTCCTGCCCCTGTAGGCAATGGCTCATTTGGGTGGGAAAACCCAGCAATGAGGGCCAAGCAGACAAGCAGAGGAGTGCCTAGTGACTCCCACTCTGGAGTAGCGGGCCACCCCGCCCCCCACCTTGGCTTCTCCCCTCCCCTGTCTGCTCACCCAAGCCCTCCCCACTTTCTCCTAGGAAGGGTTCCCTGGTCTGCTTCTGCAGAAACTGACTTAAAATTCACATGTAATAGACACAGCAAAATTCATAGTCATCGCAAAAGAGCTGTCTGCATCTGCAGTACAACCTTACTGATAATTAAAGAGGTTCGCACCTGAAAGAAATGGGCACGTAGAACGGCACCACATACCCTGATTCTCCAGGACTGGAGGCTGAGAAGATGGTCTCAGTGAGGGATCACATCCGGTTTAAAGCTCTTCCACCTCCAAGTTGTCCTGGAGAAGCACCCATACACCCTGAGTGTGTGAGTGCAACCAACAGGGGTGGTGATGGGAGGTGGTGATGGAGTGTAGAGGTGGATGGGAGATAGAAACGCAGAGGAAGGAACCTAAGAGCCTGCGTTCAGGGCAGCGAGTGAACCAGGGTGGAGCCAGGAAGCAGAGCCTCCCCTCGCTTCTCCTCCAAATGCCCAAATCCAGTGTGGGTTGAAGGTCAAATAGCCTTTTCTTCCTCTATGGCCACCTTGCCCTTCTCCACCTTCCCCTCATCCTAGCTCCTTCCTTCTTCCCCAGAAAAGCGTGGACTGCCATGGGTCACACCCCCAAGGAAGCCCTGTGATTCTGAAGAACCCCTCCCTCCAATCACAGGGTCTGCGGTCCAGGCAGGACCAGAAGGATGTCAGTGAGGGTGGTGGTCGGAGTGTTTTTGAGGGTCTGACAGTTAGAAGGGAGGGAGTCTAGTGGTCATGTCTAGGGGTTAAAAATTATCTCCTGGAGAGGATGATCTGGAGGCAAGCCTCGAACATTGGCCACAGGGAGGAGAGAGAAGGGCATTCTAGAAACTCAAAAGCGCAGGGGCTGCCCAGAGAGTAACGCCCTGTGACCACAGAGTGTATGGTGCTGGAGATGGGGCAGAAGAAGAGATCAGGAAACTGGGAGGGAGAAGATGCGGAGGAACCAGCCTGAAGCCATTCCATTCTCAGCAAGGGTCTTGAACTTCATCCTGTACACAGCGAGCAGTGACTGTCGGGAACGTGAAAGTATAGTCGCTCAGTTGTGTCCAGCTCTTTGCAGCCCCATAGACTGTAGCCCGCCAGGCTCCTCTGTCCATGAAATTCTCCAGGCAAGAATACTGGTGTAGGGGTTGCCATTCTCTTCTCCAGGGGTTCTTCCCAACCCAGGGATCGAGCCCAGATCTCCCTCACTGCAGGCAGATTCCTTACAGTCTGAGCCACCAGGGGACTCAACTGACTGCCCTTCAAATACTTTCAAGGTCACTCAGAGGCCTGAGGTTGAGTGCCCTCAGCCTCCAAAGCCAGGGAAATTGATTCCTCTTCCCAGGACTCCCTGGTCCAACCTCCGTGCCAAAGCCAGAGGCTGCTAATTTCAGCTCCCATTAAGCTCTGCTGCAGGGCCCTGGAGCCCCTTAAGGAAGAGGAGTGCGAGAGCCTGCTCTGCACACAGGAGGAGCTGAGAACTCATTTGTAACCGTGACAGGGTGCAAGGAGAGCCAGAATCTCTCTCCAGCCAGATCGCAGACACCAGCCCTGACTTTATGGAGTCTTAATTAGATCTCCTCGGTCCTCTTGTTATTATTTTGTGTTAGCCTTAAAAAAAAAAAGGAAGAATCCCCAGTATCTCACACTACTGAGTGCACATTTTATGGTGAGAATGCAGATGGTGGGGGTCTGCTTCCCAACTACCTGCAGGGCTGAGAAGCCAGGGGAAGGGGCTTCATTCTTCTGGAGGCGGGCTCTGCCTTCTTCAGAATCGTTTCTTGTCCTGATGAGCCCTCGCTCAAGGAGCACCACGAGCTGCCTGCAAAGGATGCTTCATCTGCCTCACCCATCTGAAGCCAGGTGGCTTCCTGGGTGGGGCGGGGGTGGGTTAGAGCTGGAAGAAGTTGGGACCACCGTCAGCTGTGGGGGTGAAGACCCTTCCTTGGCATTTTCTTCTCAGGATGAAAATGTGACAAACTCAGGAGACTGGAGAAAGGCATCAAGAAGGGAGCACAGCGGGGAGGAGGGTGCAAGGCCAGGAGAGGTGCCTGAGCTCGGAGACCTGGGTTCACCGCCACGTGATGCTGGCGAGGTGTTTATCTCCCCGAGTTTGGGTTGACTTGTCAGTAAAACACAATAAGATCCAGTGGCCTTGCTTGGCCCCATCCAATTCCAATAGGCTTAAGCCCAGGAAGAAAGGGTGACATCCCAGGGGTTGCATTTGAGGTGCAGAGCAGCCTGACCCCAGCAGGACAGAAGGACATGCTTGTCCTCTGAGGACCTCCACTGGCTGCAGGTGATGTGCAGAAAAGCCAAAAGATATTTCAGTCTGGACTCTCAAAGACATATATGAGGCAGCCTGGACCAGAGCTCCCCCAACCCAACCCTTCCCCCAATTCCCTGAGGCTGGTTTGGGCCAGAGAGACTGTCAATTGGAGTCTCAGCTGAGAGGCCCAGCCTGGCTGAATTCTCTTCCTCCCCGTCCACCCCGGAGACTGACACTCACACGCTCGCCCTTGAGCAGTTCCGCTCTGTCCTCTGACTTCTCCATCTCCACTTGTCGTTGCAGCAGGTCAGTCAGAACTGGGGTCCAGCCCAGGCAGAGAACACGGCCTGCGGGTGGGGCTGGGAGTCCAGGCTTGGGTCGGAAACACAGAAAACACACTCGGCAAATAGATGCCGCACATGGAGAAGAAAGTCAGGACCCAGAGACCAACACCCAGGCCTCAAGTCAGAGTCACGAGCTCAGAGAAGGGAGAGCAAACTGCAGCACTCGGGCCAAATCCTGTCCGTTGCTGCTGTGTAAGGGATGTCTCACAGGAGCACAGCTGCCCCCGGGCACTTAGGCCTGGTCTACGGCCGCTTTTGCATTGAGACAGCAGAGCTGAGTGGTTGCAACAGGAACCACAACCCACAGAGTCGATACTGCTACGTGGAACGTCACAGGAAAGGCTGCACCATGCCTGGCTGTCAGGGTGGGTTCGGGTTGAAAAAAAAGGTGAAAGTGAAAGCCACTCAGTCGTGTCCTACTCTTTGCGACCCCATGGGCTATACAGGCCGTGGAATTCTCCAGGCCAGAATCTTGGAGTTGGTAGCCTTTCCCTTCTCCAGGGGATCTTCTGAACCCAGGGATTGAACTCAGAGTCTCCCACATTGCAGGTGGATTCTTTACCAGCTGAGCCACCAGGGAAGCCCAAGAATACTGGAGTGGCAAGAATACTGGAGGGGGTAGCCTATCGCTTCTGCAGATCTTCCTGACCTGGAATCTAACCAGGCTCTCCTGCGTTGCATGGCTCCCCTGTCTCTGCATGAAGGGTTAACCCTCCAGGTCTCCCTGCCTGACCTCCAAGCAGAGCCTCCCTTGGGATCAGGGCTGCTCAGGAAGCCCCACGGAAGCCACAGCCCCAGTTGGTCTCCTCCCGGCTCGGGGAGGGAGAGGATGGCTCTGCTCTGTCCCAGCTTCACCCACACGCTCAGCCCTGATCCTGAGTGTCCCTCAAGTCCCCAGCAGGACAGGTCAGCCCCTCATTGTGTCCAATAAACACAGGAACCTAATTGTCCAGGAGGTCACTCTGATCTGCCCACTAGCCAAGTCGAATCAGAGTGCCCATTCAGCCCCTGGGAGAAAGCCTGCTGCCCGCAGCTTGCTGTCTGCAGCCCTCAACATCGGGGCCGAAGAAATCCCTGCTCCCAATTACATATGACTCATAAATCAGTTCAGTTCAGTCGCTCAGTCATGTCTGACTTTTTTCGACCCCATGAACCACAGCACACCAGGCCTTCTTGTCCATCACCAACTCCCAGAGTCCACTCAAATTCATGTCCATTGAGTTGGTGATACCATACAACCATCTCGTCCTCTGTCATCCCCATTCTCCTCCTGCCCTCAATCTTTCCCAGCATCAGGGTCTTTTCAAATGAGTCAGCTCTTCGCATGAGGTGGCCAAAGTATTGGAGTTTCAGCTTCAACATCAGTCCTACCAATGAATACCCGGGACTGATCTCCTTTACGATGGACTGGTTGGGTGTGTGCTAAATTGCTTCAGTCGTGTCCAACCCTGTGCAACCCTATAAACTGTAGCCTTCCAGGCTCCTCTGTCCATGGGGATTCTCCAGGCAAGAATACTGGAGTGGGTTGCCATGCCTTCCTCCAGGGGATCTTCCTGACCCAGGGATCAAACCCGCGTCTCATGTCTCCTGCATTGGCAGGCCAGTTCTTCACCACTAGCACCACCTGGGAAGATTCATAAATAATGACTAGGTAATTTCCAAAAGACGTAGAAGTGGAGAAAGTGTAGAACTGTGAAGAAAGAAATTAAATATATATATATACTTAAATATGTTCATATATGTTTCTATAGATAGATATAAAGTCAACTGCAAAGATGATGTTCAGGGATAAATTGTGTCACATATGAGTGAGGGGTGACCTCTGGCTTCAGAGCATCCTCAGAAGGGATTTGTGGGCAGGGATCCTGGTGAGGTGCACATCCATGGACATGACCATTTCTATGGATGGAAGAGGCCATCAGCTCCCCCAACAGCCTCCCCGATGGGGCAGAGGGATGAGGTATAAGCCCCAGCTGGAATAAACCACTGTGTGGGCAGGAATAGGGCTTCCGCAGTGTCTCAGCAGTAAAAACTCTGCCTATGAGGCAGGAGCTACAGAAGATGAGGGTTCGATCCTTGGGTCAGGAAGATCCCCAGGAGGAGGACATGGCAACCCTCTCCAGTATTCTTGGAGAATCCTGTGGACAGAGGAGCCTGGAGGGCCACAGTCCATGAGGTTGCACAGAGTCAGACACGACTGAAGTGACTTAGCCTGAACATACAGGCAGGAATGGAGCAGGGGAGGGGTCAGGGAGAGATGTGCTATTTGTTAGGTGGGAAGAATGAAGTCAGGACGGGGTGATGGTTGTCGTGTTGGAACCAGGTATGTTGATCAGGTTTTTTCAGCAGAAGTAAGAACCGAATGACAGCTCCCGATGCTCCTGGGAAGGTGTGAGATTGGAGGGGTCTCTGGACTCCAGGGAGTCTCCCAGGAGGTGATGTGGGGAAAGTCCCCATCCTGGGGACCTCTCCCTTCAAACCAGCTCCCTGAACAATTCCTCTGGGATTTATGTGACAAAGAGAGAGAAGTCGTTGCCCTGAAGTAGCCACTATTGCTCTCACATGTAGGCGAGGCTCCTCCAAGACCACTTTCCCTTCCCTGGCCCCCGGGGAGCCTGGACAAGGTTCCCTAAGGGAGTCTCCAAGAAGCTCCACTTGGATGAGAAGTCAACTGGTGTGTCATTAGAAACCGACACGAGATTCCAATATCGGGGCTGATGTGGCTTTTTACTCCAGGATCAGGTCATTGTGGGCGAATCCCCATCCTTGTAACAATGGGTTGATGTCACTGCTCAGTAAACAGAGCTTGTCCCATTGGTCAACAGAGTCACATCTGTGGCTGACACACCTTTTCTTATAGGGTGTGGGCTTCCCAGGAGGAATGTGTGAGCCTGGATTTCCATGCACGAGCTCCTGTGTGGGGACAGACTTGGTCCCCAGGTCACCCTCCATCAGCCCTGCACCTCAGCACACGCTGGTCCTTATGCCCAGGGTCCTTCCCCATGTTTCCATCTCTCCCTGCCTAGGGCCCCTGCTCAGCTCACTGGGTCTTCAGTCCAGTTCTGAGGGCACTTTTCAAGATTCCCAAAGACACAGGCAGGGGTGCACACTCTGACCTGCAGTTGCCTCTGCCCAAGTCTACATCCCACTTGCAAGAGTCCCCTCCCGTCTGGCATCCTCCCACCCAGACTGTGCATGCCTCCAGGACCAGGCTGCGTCCTATCCATCTCCTCATCTCCAAAGGGGATATTACACAGTAAGAGACAAAAGATTTAGAAGCCAACTGGCAAAAGCCAGGTGCATCTGGCAGGAGGTCCTGACAGCGGAGACCTCCTGAAGAGCAGGATGACTGAGAGACCCCCGGAGGTGGGCATCCCAGGTGGATGCTCCATCCCCAAGCAGACTGCTGTCCCAGGAAGTGTCCTTCCTTGGGAACAGGTGGCTTGCCCCCTGGTCCCCTCCCACTGCTCCAGACCTCTGCCCCCTTAGTCTTCTCCACCCCTGCTGCCGGCTCCCTCATCCCCAGCTACTACACCCAGAATTCCAACAGCACTTCCAAGTCACAAAATCACCACCTGTCAAAGCCAGAGAGCCTTTAGAATTTCCTGGCTGGGGCCTCTGTGTGTCCCACAGAGCCCCAGGCATGGGATGGAGACTCCCTAAGAACCAGCCCCACCCTCAAACAGTTTGGGAGTACATTCTGCTTGGTAGGACTCCAGACCACCCCTCTCAATCAGAGCATACTTACTTCTGTGTGGACCCGCGATCATTATAAATTTGGCTTCCACCAGAAATATCTTTTTAAAATAATGACTCTGCTGGTAAAGCAAGATTGAAAACCTTGAAGACTGGAAGAGAGGAAGGTTCCCATATCCAAGATCACAAGATGAGGAAAGGACAGACCATGATCTGAAACTGAGGTTTTCCATTCCCTGCCCTTCCTCCCCTCTCCATCATCCACCTCTGGAGGCCACAACAAGCCAGCTCCAAACCTATCGACCCTGCAGGGCTCTGGCCTAAGCTCACCCGTTTGCTTTTTTAGAAAGTTATTTTTTATGGAAGGATAGTTGGTGCATAATGCCTTGCTAATTTCTACTGTACAGCAGAGTGACTCAGTTACGCATCTGTTTTATTCAGTGATATATTTCAAGCGCTTCGAACAGTGCCAGACTCATAGTAGACACCCCACAAATATTTGCTGTTGAATGAATGATGGATGCATGCATGCATCGACAGATGGATGCGGGGATGGATGGATGAACACAAGCTGGTCTCTATATTAAACCTCTGTCTGCACCAGGAGGTGGGCGGTCATGCACTGTCTCCTGGCTACTTTTGGTGGGGGGCCAAAGCCTTTCTTCCACAGCCTCCCCAGTATGTCTTACATGCAGCACCCCTCACCAGGTGAGAGTCCAAGCTGGGAGGTCCGGGCTACATGTGTGCCTTCAACCACTGAGCAGGTCAGGGATTCAGTACAGAGCCACGTGTCTGGTGGGCAGCAGGAGGCTGTAAACAGGAAACTGAGTCCAGAAGATGGTCCAGAGGGCAGAAGGATTCAGGGAGACCTGCATGTAGGGAAAAAATGAGGTCACGGTGTTGGGGATGGAGTCTGTGATGGCAGGGTCACGGCCAGTGTCTGTTCTGTGAGGGAGTTGCTGGCGTCCACACAAGACAGGTTTTCAGACTTTTCTCCACGAACGCAGAGACCCTGGTGGGCAGTCTCTAGAAGGGTGCCTGGCACTAGAGGGTAAATCATTTATGTGATGATTGGAGGTTTGTTGGAAGGGGTTCTGTGGGATGAGACAGTTCTTCGCCTGGTACTCATTGCAGGTCCTGGGTCTACACTGTGATCCAGTAGCCTGCTCCCCGCCTTCCACACCTGTCATCAGAAAGATCCCTTTGAGCAAGGGATGCTCATACCACGGCCGTTCTATGGACTCCCGAGACAAATCGCCAGGGTTGGAGCCCGCCTGTGTGGCCAACACACAGAGCTTCATCGATCTTTAGGGCTCCATGTCTTCATCCACACACTGGGGCAATAGTACTGCTCGCATCATAGTATTGTCAGGCCTGGTTCATATACTCACGGTATTTATTATTCCTGGAGAGGGGTCCAGAACCCTGCTCACTATGTTGCGAGTCGTTGGTGGGTCCTGCAGCCTCTACGTACATTCCTGTGAACTCACAATACCGTGGGGGCCTACTTGATTCTGGGTCTCAGACTGCATCTCAGTGCTGTTAGTTGTGACCTTCGTGCGCCCCTCTTTTTTACCCCTCTGATCTTTACACCCACCAGGAGCTCACTCTGCCCCACTTCCTGAACACTGGCCCCTTCTTGAAAAGGGCTGGTGAGTGGGCCTGGCTCAGGCCTTGGAAACCACAGTATAAAATTGACCCTAGGGCAAGGGGAGCCCTCGAGAGGCTTTGATCTGTGAAGTGACGGGACATAAAAGGCATCGCCCTTTGACTTTCCTGGTGACCCAGTGGTTAAGAATCCACCTTGCAATGCAAGGGACTCAAGTTTGATCCCTGGTGGGGGACCTAAGATCCCACATGCCACAGGGTCACTAAGCCCATATGCCGCAACCGATGATTCCGTGCGCCATGGAACTGATGATTCTGTGTGTCACAAGAAAGTCCGCGTGCCACAGTGAGGATTCCACAAGGTGCAAGCCAAGGCCTGATGCAGCCAAATTAATTAATTAATGATTTTTAAAAAGCATTGCCCTATAGGAGTAAGGATGGATAATGATGTGGTCTGGACTAGGTTGGTGACAGTGAAGATGCTGAGAAACTGGTAAATTCTAGATACCTTTTGAAGGTTGAGTCAGTTGGGCCCCTCACAGATGGGATGGATTAAAGAAATTAAAGAAGAGTCGGCAATGACACAGGTTTTGGTCCTGAGTGACTGTAAGGGTTGAGTTGCCATAAAGAGACAGGAGAGACCCCCAGTGAAGCAAGTCTGAAACAGAAGCCAGTAGTTGAGCATTTACATGGAGGGTGTGTGGTGCCTACTGACTGCCAGATGGACGTGTCGGGAAGAGAGTTGGATGTATGGGTTGGCATTTGTCAGGGGCATGGGGCCTGGCAATGAAAGCTGGGGGTCATCACATACATATGGTGATTCAAGCTATCATACTCCTGAGATCAATGTGGGAGTGATCATGTTGGAGAAGAAAAGAGGTCTACAAACTACCCCC
>SJYF01000930.1:1285238-1311713 GCA_006410515.1 Procapra przewalskii
CCCCCCCCCGCCGCCACACACACACACACACTACACCCAGGGAGAAACCAGCAAAGGAGACAGAGAAGAGGGAAGACTGAGAAAAGAGTGTGCTGTTGGAAACCAACCCAAAGGAAAACATGCGGCCAGGAGGAGAGACTGAGGGGCTGACATCTCGCAAATGGGGTGCAAGGACTGGACTTAACACCAAGGCGGTCATGGAGCTTCAGAAGAGCAACTTCCGCAGAGATGGGGAGGCAACCCAACCCAACTGACAGGGGTCAAGGAACAGAAGCAAGGAGCTTTGCTTCAAAGGAAAGCAAGAATTTGAAGATAAAGCTGGTGGAAGAAGTGGGGCCAAGAGAAATGTTGTTTTATTGACACTTTTTTGTTTTTAATGAGAGAAACAAGAGCATGTTCAGATGCCAATTGGAATAATCCAGAAAAGTAGAGGATGAGTAATCAGTGAGGGAGAGAAGGAGGGAAGTGTTGAAGTCATGAGCCTGGATGCTGAGATGGAATGGGCCATGGAGATAAGTAAGCAAAGAACTGTGGGTGGCTGGCCCATGGCCACTAGCGTGGATGCAGTGGTGGGAGTCTTTAGAAGCTAATTCCATTTTGTCAGTGTAACAGGATGGGAGAGAAGGTTGAAGATGTGTGGAGAGAGAGAGAAGTCTCTTAGATGTGTAAGAGAATGGGAAAGTGACTCCTCCACTAGGCAAACAGAACGTGAATATCCTGGAGGCCCACGGAGAGCCGGTGGTTGTGAATGTCAGATGGACAGTCTTTGTGGAGTGTGCTTTTCTCCAGCCACATTCGGCTGTCTGGATGCGGGCTCAGGCCAATTCCCCAGGACCCTCTGGACCTGCAGAGGATAGACTCTCAGTCCCTCATGCCAGGAGTTTCAGAGGCCAAAAATGACTGAGACTGAAACCTCAGGCCTGCCTCTGCCCTAAAATCCCCATCACTCCTTCTAGGTTGAGCTTTAAAAGTAACAGATCTGAAATCCAAAGAAGTGCTTCTGAGTCCTTGGGCAGACGATCTTGAAAAGGAGGCATCCAGTTAGTATTACTCTGTAGAAATGGCTACTAGGGCAAGTCTATGAGAAGCAATATTTGGCCAGACCCAAATAAGTGGGCTGTGAACAACCAGCCCTTGTCCAGCAAGAAGTCCAGTCCCAGTGCAGCTGTCATGCCTCCAGAGCCTCTGGTCTGCCTGCCCCAGACATGGGCTTCCAGGCAAGTTTTCCCTCCCTCTTTGGGTGACTGACCCTGTGTCACTTAGGACTATGGTCATCGACCTTTTTGGTGCCACAGACCAACTTCATGGAAGACAATTTTTCCGTGGAGCGGGAGGGGTGGTTTCAGGATGATTTAAGCTCCCTGCATTTATTGTGCATTTTATTTCTAATCTAATGCTGCCACTGATCTGAAATGAGGCACTGGGTTGTGCCCTGGAAGTTGGGGGAGCCCTGATTCAGGGCATATCTGCCTCTGCTCAGAGAGGGTCTCTGTGACTTCTGAGTCACTTAACACAGAGCCCCAGGAGCACAGCCACTCATGTCTGGCCAATGAACAGAGCTGTGATCAGGTGATCAGATGCCGGGGACCAGTCAGAGAAGACACTTCTCTCCCACCCTAGTTCACTGATTAAATGGAAGCAACTTCCAAAGACTCCTGCCACTGCCTCCATGCTTGTTGCCACGAGCAAGCTGCCCACAGTTACCATTCACTTGCTCAGTTCAGTTCAGTTCAGGTCAGTCATTCAGTCATGTCTGACACTTTGCGACCCCATGGACTGCAGCACGCCAGGCCTCCCTGTCCATCACCAACTTCCGAAGTTTACTCAAACTCGTGTCCATTGAGTCAGTGATGCCATACAACCATCTTATCCTCTGTCATTCCCTTCTCTTCGTGCCTTCAATCTTTCCCACCATCAGGGTCTTTTCCAGTAAGTCAGTTCTTTGCATCAGGTGGCCAAAGTATTAGAGTTTCAGTTTCAGCATCAGTCCTTCCAATGAATATTCAGGACTGATTTCCTTCAGGATGGACTGGTTGGATCTCCTTGCAGTCCAAGAGCCTCTCAAGAGTCTTCTCCAACACTACAGTTCAAAAGCATCAATTCTTTGGCACTCAGCTTTCTTTATAGCTCAACTCTCACATCCATACATGACTACTGGAAAAACCATAGCTTGACTAGAAAGACTTTTGTTGGCAGAGTAATGTCTCTGTATTTTAATATGCTGTCCAGGTTGGTCATAGCTTTTCTTCCAAGGAATAAGTGTCTTTTAATTTCATGGCTGCAGTCACTATCTGCAGTGATTTTAGAGCCCCCCAAAATAAAATCTGTCACTGTTTCCATTGTTTCCCCATCTATTTGCCATGAAGTGATGGGACCAGATGCCATGATCTTCGTTTTCTGAATGTTGAGTTTTATGCCACCTTTTTCACTCTCCTTTCTCACTTTCATCAAGAGGCTCCAGTTCTTCACTTTCTTCCATAAGGGTGGTGTCATCTGTGTATCTGAGGTTATTGATATTTCTCCCAGCAATCTTGATTCCAGCTTGAGCTTAATCCAGCCCAACATTTCCAGTGATGTACTCTGCATATAAGTTAAATAAGCAATACACAGCTTTGACATACTCCTTCCCAATTTGAAACCAGTCTGTTGTTCCATGTCCAGTTCTAACTTCCCAGTTCTATGTCCAGTTCTAGCTCATTTGTTACTTACAAGTTACTTAGCTGCTTGTACGTGAATGCTCATCACCTTTGCATGAAATTTCAAGCCAGAACCATGAAAAATAAAATACATCCACTTAAACCTCAAAAAAATAAAATGTGGTTTAAGTAAAGTGTCTGGCATAGAGGGTGTGCCCAGCAAACTGCTGCTTCAACGATCATCATATTGTGTTTTCTGATTTGTTTCTTGATTTTTTTTACATGTTCTATTATCCTTTAGACTTTAAGTAAAGGTTCACAAGGAGGGATTCCAGAATATTTTTAGTTCTTTATTTTATCCCAGATATGAAACCTCTGTATTTTTGTTGGGAAGTCATTTCTACAAGCATTCATTCAGTTAGAAAGAAAGCAGCAGTTTCAGGATTTGGGATGAGCTTGTGATGGTGAGTCCAGGAGGGCTGTACTGACAGAGAATCCGTGCAGATTCCAAAGCTGGGCATCATTTTACCAGCACAAAGGAAGGGCAGAAAAGCCATTCCCAAGTTTCTGCATGACGCCAAACAAGGCAATATTGAGGTGTTCACTACGCCACAGTGGAAGAAGGAATTGCATGGAAAGCTCTCTCTTCTGCATCCATACATATCCAGTTTCCTTCATCCCTCCCTTTCCCCTATGCCCCAGAATGCTAACATTATTTTTGCCTCATCCATTATAATAAAGATCCATTGAAAGGGCTAAAGACTTATTTGCTTTAGTTGGTTTTCCTAAGTAGAAAAAGGCCATAAACATCACCAAGAATGTATCCTGAGCATTCATTCTCTCTGATCTATTAACAGAAGCAATCAATACAAGTTAGATTTGTCCGGGAACAAATTCCTGTGCAGCCAAGGCTCTGAGCCGGGGAGGCAGGCGATGGCCAGTCAAGGGCGCCTTTTCCAGGCAGAACCTGCCACCGTGTGGCACGCATCGGCTCTGCAGCTGCCTGTCAGAAGACACCTGGGACCGCTTCCCTGGCAATGGCTGTTGTGAGCAAAGGGCAGAGGGCAAAATGTAGTCAAGAGCCCCTCCAAATGGAGATCGTGGAGAAGCCAACGCCACCATATCACCTTCAATCAGCTTAGGCCACCAAGGGGACGCGAGGATAATGGGTGCTTTGGGCTTAGAAAGCAAGACTGTAGCTCTGATTCTCAGAACAAGAGACAGGGCACCCCCATCACCCACCCCCAACTCCTCCACGCCCATCCCCCTGCCCACTTGCACTTCTTCCTCATCCTCCCCCCGACGCCAGAAAAAGCCACAGACCCTCAGGGATGGGAGCCTGCAGCTCACCTGGTTCATTTTTTTAAAGGGGAGGATAAGGATGACTGAGATGGCTCTGGCGCTGTCCTTTCTCTCCGTGGTTGATAGACATGGGAGGTTCCCAGGAGACCCCTGTCGGGGACACGCGGGTTCACAGAGTGTGGAGGGAGGTGCACTTGGATGGGAACCCCCCTCTCAGGTCAGCCAGGGGAGGCACCTTGTTCTGAGCCTGTCTGAGCTGAGGGGCCAGCGTGGTGGTCGTGGGGGACTGGGACCCCCGAGTCCAGGTGAGGCCTGGTCCATAAATCCGTGACCTCTAGGGGATGGTGATGGGGCAGGTGGCGTGGAGGGAACTGGGGGTTCGGGCAGGCCCTCTGCCCGTCCCTCTCTTCCTACCCGGTTGGGTAGCCCATGTCTGGGGTAGATGACACTTTCTCTAAAGTACAAGGAATGGGGGCTGGTGGGGGAGAGTGGGTTCCAAAGACTCAGGGGTGGGGCAGGTGGTGAAGGGAGCCAGGAGCCTGCCCTGGTCTCTCAGAGCACCTCCCACAGGCCTGGAGGTGGACCTAGAGACTGTCAGAGCAAGGGAGGAAAATGAGGTACGGAAAGACAGATATCATACGGTACTGCTTAGGTGTGTAATCTAAAAAACAGGGGCAAGTGAATTCAGTTACAAAGCAGGACTCAGAGATGTAGGAAACAGACATGGTTGCCAGTAGATAAGCAGGAAAGGGATAAACTGGGATACTGGGCCTGACATGTACACGCTGCTAGATGTGAAATAGATGACTAATGAGGAACTCGCCTCAGTATTCTGTAACGGCCTATACGGGAAAAGAATCAAAAAAAAGAGTGGATATATGTGTATGTGTAACCAATTCACTTTACTGTCTGCCTGAAACTAACGCAGCGTTGTAGATCAACTACACGCCAATAAAAAGTTTAGAACAAATATAAATAATTTTCTGCCTGTGTTGTTTTATGCTTGTGAGGATATGTTTTCAGGGGAAATTTCTAGGAATGGGATGCTGGTCAAAGGTTACATGGACATGATGGTTTGCTTGCTATTTCCCATCCATGGGAACCATATCATCCCATTTTACATACCTGCAAGCATCGTGTAGGAGTGCCCATCCTCCAGAGCTGTGCCAGCAGCCTGCTGTTAAGTCTTTGAATTTTTGCCAAATTGATAGGTGAGAAAAGATATCTCATTGTGGGTTTAATTTGCATTCTTCTTTTTACAGTAAAGCTGAAAGTCTCTGCAAGATTCAGCCACTTTATTTTTCAATGAATCTCCTGTTCATCACTTGCTCATTTTTTCTATCAATTTGATAATCTTTTATTCTCCTCAATTTCCAAGAACTCTTAGAGTGATTAGTCCAGTGTTTATGAAATATACTGTAAATATTTTCTCATAATTTATCACTTATGGCATTTTTTCACATTAAAAAATTGTTTTTAATTTCACATGGTTCAACTTCTCAGGATTTTTTTTAAAATCCCATTTGAATTAGATAATCCTTGCAATACAGTGTCATATCACAGTGGTAGGACATGTCACAGAGATATAGGCCATCCTGCCATGATGGAAAAGCCTCTATTGTTTGACCAAAATAGCATGGAGCTTGAGGACCAGTGTGTGATGATACACCCGGTAAGGTAATGGCAGAAACACACACCCACACATCATGCTGAAGAAGTGTCTATCCATTACCATTTTATTGTGTATTTGTATAAAGAACGGCTGTTGGATTGTGTTGAAGGTCTATATTCATCCACAGATATAAACAACATTTTTCTATATGAATTAATTAGGTGGGTTAAATTACTCAATCTCCTAATATTAAACCATTTATGTATTCTTAATGTCCTGAATATTTATGTATTCCCTGCAGGAGACCTGGGTTCGATCCCTGGATCGGGAAGATCCCTGGAGAAGGGAACGGCTACCTACTTCCGTATTCTGTCCTGGAGAATTCCACAGACTGTATAGTCGATGGGGTCGCAAAGAGTCAGATACAACTGAGCGGCTTTAACTTCACGTGCGTTCTTAAAGTAAATCTCTCTTGGTCATCACGTGTTGTTTTCTTAACATAGTCTAGTAAATCCTCTGCATAAGAACAAGTTCCCTTCTGAGCACTCATTTGTAAGTTCGATTTCTTCCTAAGTCCAACAAAGTTAGCTTAGGTATCCAACTAACACAATTGGCGATATAGGACTGTGCTATATGAGGTTTATAACACTTTTTTCACACAAGTAATACATAAAAAACAAACTCAAAAAAATAAAGAAAATATTTATAATCTTACACTGCAGTACCTTGAAAAGTACAGTAGTATAGCACAACAGCTGGCATCCACAGACACGTTCGTATCATTGAAAGTTTGCAACTTGAAGGTTCTTATATACGGGACTTACTGTATTAAATCGTCTCTGCTACCATTTGGGATTTTGCCTAGATATTTGTAAGTGAGAATAGTCTGGAGTTTCCTCTTTTTAATGATCTCTTTAGCACATTTAGTATTAATATTATATTGCTTCATAAAAACAATCTGAAAGTCATTGTTTTTAAGTCCTGAAAAAATTGGTTTAATATTGGTCTTTCAAGTTTTGATAGAAAGCACCTTTGAAACCATCTGGGCTTGGTGAGTTTTTCTTAATGGTGCAGTTCTTTGATGACCTCCTGTATTCCTTTCAGGGAAATTAGTCTGCTTAATAGCTTCTCTATTGAAATCAATTTTGGTAAATCGCATTTTTCCAAGAAGTTATCCACTTCATCTAGGTTTCAAACTTTATTTGCATGGTGCCTTTGTGATACTTTACTATAAGAAATATACATTTGGTCTTTGCAGGGGTGGAAATTCTTTTTTCCTTTTCTAGGTTTTTTGGCTAATACAATGACAGAGGTCAGATTAACAGGAGAAAAACAATTTTAATTTTGTCCATACAGGAGTCTCATTAAAAATACAATACCCAAAGGCAGTTGAGGCCTATATGTCAAAAAGGAATGGAATAGGGGCAGGAACCTCAGTGGGCAGGACGATGAATCACGGGAAGATACGAGCAGGGGTGTGGGAATTAAATGTTTGCTCTGCCATACAGGTAAGTTTTTCAGATTAAAAACAAATCATCTCTGGGGAACTTCGCTCATGGGCCAGTGACTAAGGCTCCAGGCTCCCGATGCAGGCGGCCCCGGTTCCAACCCTGGTTGGGGAACTAGATTCCCACATGCTGCAACCAAAGATCCTGCAAACGGCAACTGAGACCTGGTGAAGCCAAATGAATAAATATATATATATTTTAAAAAAATCATCTCTGGTAATAGCTCTCTTTCTGGGTCAGGTCCTCTATCTAGATTATTTGAGTCAGTTCAGGAAGAACTCTCAGTTCTCCTTGAGTCGGTTGGGTCTGGATTGTCTTCAGCTCAAAACAACCCACTTGCCAAAGGGGCGTATTTTGGGGTGGGCTATTCTCATCCCCACCTCACATTCCTCGCCCAGAGCTCCTTAAACGCTTGCAGTTGCCTGAGTGGCAGGGGAGATAGAAACATCTTCGGTTATATTTTCTCTTCGTCCCCAGTTCTTGGTCCAAGAGCTTCTAGGACACCAGGCAACTCCTAAATGATGGGAGAGAAGTAGGCTATAGGCAGACATTTGTCCCTTTCTTTTTGAACCTCCCTCCTACCTCCCACCCCATCCCACCCCTCTGGGTTCTCATAGAACACCAGATTTGAGCTCCCTGCCTGTTTAGGACAACTTTTTAAGTAGCAGCTTTACTGAGATATAGGGCTTCTCTCGGAGAAGGCAATGGCACCCCACTCCAGTACTCTTGCCTGGAAACTCCATGGGCGGAGGAGCCTGGTAGGCTGCAGTCCATGGGGTCGCTAAGAGTTAGACACGACTGAGTGGCTTCACTTTCACTTCTCTTTCATGCATTGGAGAAGGAAATGGCAACCCACTCCAGTGTTCTTGCCTGGAGAATCCCAGGGACAGGGGAGCCTGGTGGGCTGCCGTCTATGGGGTCACACAGAGTCGGACACCACTGAAGCGACTTAGCAGCAGGGCTTCTCTCATGGCTCAGCTGGTAAAGAATCTGTCTGCAATGCAGGAGACCTGGGTTCAGTCCCTGGGTTGGGAAGATCCCCTGGAGAAGGGAAAGGCTATCCACTCCAATATTCTAGCCTAGAGAATTCCATGGACTGTATAGTTCATGGAGTTGCAAAGAGACAGACACGACTAAGCGACTTTCACACTTACTGAGATATGATTCACATGCCATAAAATTCACACATTGAAATGTAGAATCTAGTGAGTTTTAGCATATTCACAAAGTTGTGCAATCATCGTTACTATCCAATTCCAGAACATATGGATCTGCCCATTCTGGACATTTCATAGAAATAAAATTAGATCATTTAGATGTCCTTTTATGTCTTTCTCTCATACAGAATAAATTTTTAAATATTTGCCCATGTTGTAGCATATGACATGTATCCTTCTTTTTCATTGTCAAATAATATTGAGTTATGGGGAAACAGTGAAAACAGTAACAGACTTTATTTTTGGGGGGGCTCCAAAATCACTGCAGATGGTGACTGCAGCCATGAAATTAAAAGATGCTTGCTCCTTGGAAGAAAAAGTTATGATCAACCTAGATAGCATATTAAAAAGCAGAGACATTACTTTGCCAACAAAGGTCTGTCTAGTCAAGGCTGTGGTTTTTCCAGTAGTCATGTATGGATGTGAGAGTTGGACCATAAAGTAAGCTGAGCACAGAAGAATTGATGCTTTTGACTGTGGTGCTGGAGCAGACTCTTGAAAATCCCTAGAACTGCAAGGAGATCCAACCAGTCCATTCTAAAGGAAATCAGTCCTAAATATTCTTTGGAAAGACTGATGGTGAAGCTGAAACTCCAATATACTTTGGCCACCTGATGCAAAGAACTGACTCAATGGAAAAGACCCTGATTCTGGCAAAGACTGAAGGCAGGAGGAGAAGGGGACGACAGAGGATGAGATGGTTGGAAGGCATCACCTACTCAATGGACATGAGTTTGAGTAAACTCAGGGAGTTGGTGATGGACAGGGAAGCCTGGTGTGCTGCAGTCCATGGGGTCACAAAGAGTAAGACACAACTGAGCAACTGAACTGAACTGACTGAGTACTGAGTTATGATTTTCCTCTGGTTTCTGATTGGTTTTGTTGGGAAAGAAGTCCATATTTATTGTCATTTTTCATTTTCATCTCTTTGAAGCTTTCTTTTGTTTTTTGAAAATGCCTTATATTTTCCTGGGTGAGCGAGTGCAGGTGGGCAGGGGTGAAGGACCTAGGTGACTCACCCACCGGGTTTCTTAATTCAAGATTTCACTCTTCTCTCACTATAGTAAGATGCAGGTTTGTTTATTTGTAATTAATGAGAAACTTCTTTCTGTGGGGAAGGGTTCCGTGTGTCCTTGGATCCCCTGGTGCTCTTTTGTTTCTAAAGGAGCCTTTATTTTTACCGCTTACTTCTTTCTTTCCTTTTCCCATCAGACCTTCAAGGAACACCCGCCTCTTCTAAGTCACCGGTCTGATTTGCCGCTCTCCCGAGATGGCGCCCTCACGTCCTTTCCTTTGATTCCCCAGGAGCTAGGTGTTCGACTCCTGGTCTCAGACCTGTCTTCACATTTCCCCACCCAGGTGGGCCCCTCACCTCCTGAGCGTGGTTTTATTTGAGTCCTCTCTCCCCTGGGACCCAGAGGCACTTCTGTTCAGCACAGTCTCCAGTCCTCCCCACGGTGGCAAGGGCTCCCCTCCTAGTTTCAGGGGTCTGTTCCTTACTCACTGAGGGTTGCCGCGTTCCCTGTCTTTCAAGGGTGTTGCAGACATGGCTTACAGGTGCCATCATGGCCCCTGCCTCTTGCTCTGTGTGGTTTTGGCTGAGCCCGTGGAGTCCAACTTTGAGACATTACTCTCCTAAGAGCTCTTGTAGCTCCTCCTCTGACTTTCAAAGACTCCTTTGCCCTTCAAAACTTTTTCTGAAATTCCTTAACTTGGCTTCACTAGCTTAAAAAGTGTTTAAACGTGTTGGGACTTCACTGTGGCCCAGTGGCCAGGACTCCATGCTTTCATAACCAGAGGCCCAGCTTCTGTCCCTGCTCAGGGAACTAGACCCTGCACTCATATTCTGCAACAAAGATCAAAGATACTGTGTCCACAGCTCATACCAGGCACAACCAAATAAACATGAATAAGTATTTTTTTAAAAATCTAAGTCATTAAAAAACATAAAAAGTGCTGAGCATTAAACAAGGAAGCTATAAAAGTGATCAGACTCAGCCATTCCCTAACCTGAACAGAGGTGAGAGACACTTCTATCTCCACAATGTTTGGAGGGTCTGCTGCTGCTGCTAAGTCGCTTCAGTCATGTCTGACTCTGTGCGACCCCATAGACCAGGCTCCCCCGTCCCTGGGATTCTCCAGGCAAGAACACTGGAGTGGATTGCCATTTCCTTCTCCAATGCATGAAGGTGAGAAGTGAAAGTGAATTCGCTCAGTCATGTCCAACTCTTAGCGACCCCATGGACTGCAGCCCACCAGGCTCCTCCGTCCATGGGATTTTCCAGGCAATAGTACTGGAGTGGGATACCATTGCCTTCTCCTTGAAGGGTCTAAAGACCCTAAAAGGATCCTATATCATCACAGCCTTTTGTTTTCTGCTTCTTCCTTTCTTGTGGTCCTCCCAGCCTACTGACATTTACCCCATCTGATAAGCAGGACCACATATTCTACTCACAAGGAAGTCAAATAAGCAGATGACCCACATACAGTCTAGGGCCCCAAGACAGGCCAGAACCACCCCCTCCTCCAGCCAGGTCCAAGTCCGGAGGATAGTCCTGTGTCTCTCTGAACTCAGCATCTGCATCTATAAAGCCCAATAGCTGTCTCACCTCGGGAGACTGATGAAACACGAAGATGCTTTAAAAACATTTGTATCATTTCTTTTTCAATTGCATATAGAAAGGATGTCATACACTTTCTCCTTCTCTGTCAGACTTACTTCATGCAGTATGACAATTTCTACTGCTGCTGCTAAGTCGCTTCAGTCATGTCCGACTCTGTGTGACCCCATAGACGGCAGCCCACCAGGCTCCCCCGTCCCTGAGATTCTCCAGGAAAGAACACTGGAGTGGGTTGCCATTTCCTTCTCCAATGCATGAAGGTGAAAAGTGAAAGTGAATTCGCTCAGTCGTGTCCAACTCTTAGTGACCCCATGGACTGCAGCCCACCAGGCTCCTCCGTCCATGAGATTTGCCAGGTAAGAGTACTGGAATGGGGTGCCATTGCCTTTTCCAATGACAATCTCTAGGTTCATCCATTTTCCTGCAAATGGCTTTATTTCATTCTTTTTAATGGCTGAGTAATATTCCATTATAGAACTGTACCACATCTTATTTATCCACTTGGAAGGTGACATCTATAACCATTGGACTGCCAGGAAAATCCTCCTTGGGATCTTGAAAAAGATTTTTTACTGTTTCTTCTCTTTCCCATCTTTATTTACTCTAGGGAAAGAAAACAGAAATTGGAGAAGCCAACAGCCTCTTTTCTGGTTCTTGGCTTGCTAACCGTTTTCTGAGTCTTAAACAAGTGAGGAGTGAGAGTGGCTTTTTATAGAATTCTGAGAAAGGAGCAGCTCTGGAAAGGCTCAGTCTCAGGGTGGCTGCGTGAGGATTATATCCACTTGGTTGGTTATAGCCCGATCTGCCTCCAGCCCTGGGCTTCCTCAAGGTCTCTGGAGGCCTCTGAGGAAGACCCCGTCTTCTCTGTCCTCTGGACTCCCTGATTTGTAGATAGTTATTACTGAGCGTCTCTGATGCCTTTCCTCTGGACAATGTCTCAGCACCTGATTTATGTTTCATAGTTTTAACTGGTCCTCCTCTCAGCTATCATCTTAGGAAGCTGACAAATGAGAAGTTACACCATATGTATTATAAATTATACATACGTATTATATGTATAAGCATGCATGCATGCTAAGTCTCTTCAGTCATGTCCAACTCTGAGACCCTGTGGACTCCAGCCCACCAGGCTCCTCTGTCCATGGGATTCTCCAGGCAAGAATACTGGAGGTGGTTGCCATGCCCTCCTCCAGGGGACCTTCCCAACCCAGGGAAGATTGAACCCGGGTCTCCTGCAGGGAGGGCAGATCCTCTACAGCTGAGCCACCTGGGAAGCCCCTGTATACAAGTATGGCTTGGTATAAATATAGTTTTCTATACTAAATACACACATTTAGTAGACACAGTTCATTATCCAACCAGTATCTGTTTCTCCTTCTTCCTTGCTAACAGATCCTATTTTGTGTAAGCATGTACCCTTTGCCTTCCAAGGGAAACAGATCCATTTCCCGGGGGGTAGATTCCACATCATCTAACCACATCTGGTAATTCCATCTCCCCAGGTGGGACCTATACCAGGGCACTTCTGAGAAGGGAGTTCTCACTCCCAAGAATGAGATGAAGGAAGATGCCTCCCTCTTGTCAGGTCTGGATACAAGGCCTGGAACAGCCCCAGCCACCGTGCTCCAGTCTGAGAATGGAGCCAGACCTCTTGCTATGTGGAATAATGAACTGTCTTTTGTTTAAGCTAGTTGTGTCAGGGTTTTCTGTTCCAGCAACTACAAACATCTACTCCAATAATGAGAGTAACATAAAGAGCTTCTATCTGAAAATTTCCACCCACAATTACTCATACCCAAGAAGTATATTTCCACCTCATTACAAAACCTTGATGGAGAAAATGTTCATTTGGTAGAAGGGGATGATTTTTATATACGAAGATTTCCCCCACAATTCCTTTATACCACAAGGTGCACAGATTTTCTACAGAAATACCTGTGTTACTGCTATGTTTAAAATGGATAACCAACAAGGACCTACTATATAGTGTAGGGAATTCCCCTCAATATTATATGACGGCCTGAATGGGAGGGGAGCTGGGGGGAGAATGGATGCATGTATATGTGTGGCTGAGCCCTTTTTGTTCACCTGAAACTATCACAGCCTTGTTAATTGGCTACACCCCAATAAAAAAAATAAAACGTTTTAAAAAATACCTGTGTTACACACTTAGGAATTTTTCAAGAGAAGCCTTGTTTTAAAAGGGTGTACTTCCCTGATAGCTCAGTTGTTAAAGAATGCGCCTGCAATGCAGGAGACCCTGATTCGCTTCCCTGGGAAGATCCACTGGAAAAAGGATAGTCTACCCACTCCAGTATTCTTGGGCATTCCTTGTGGCTCAGCTGGTAAAGAATCTGCCTGCAATGCAGGAGACCTGGGTTCAATCCCTGGGTCAGGAAGATCCCCTGGAGGAGGGCATGGCAACCCTCTCCAGTATTCTTGCCTGGAGAAATCCATGGACAGAGGAGCCTGGTGGGCTACAGTCCGTAGGGTCACAAAGAGCTGAAGCAACTTAGCACACACTTCTGATGTATAATATTTCAGTTCTGAGAAAGTAGAAGCTATGCCTTTAACTTGTCTGTGCCCTGGCTTCTTAACAAAGGCCAATGCTAACAGGAGGGAGCAGCCCTTGCCTACTTGTGAAGGAGAAAGCGGACGGAGTCCTCATCGCTGTCCATCTTATGCGTCTCTCCTCAAACAGTTACTTTGGTGTGGAACTTCCCTGGCAGTCCCGTGATTACGACTCCTTGCTTCCATTGCAGAGGACACAGGTCGGATCCCTGGTTGGAAAACTAAGATCCTGCAAGCTGCAGCCAAGATCAAAGACCCTGCATGCTAAGATCAGGCACAGCCAAATAATAATAATAATAATAATAATCTAGCTACTTTGGTGTGCCCCCAGAATCTATTATTCTAACCAGCCAACCCAGTTGTTAACTCATTGAAGATGAAAACAGAACCTAAAACTTGAGGGTTTAATGCCCCCAAATATCACCAGAAATCCTCATTTTCAAAGAAAGTAAAAGTAGCTTAAGTCACTGCCTTAAGGAAGAACATAAGAACCTTGGTGCGTCTCAGCCATGTCTTGAAAGTGGGGAGTTAGAAGTGGGCTATTTCTAGGGCTTTGGCGTCTCAGCTCAAGTGACATCCCTTGGGTTGAATCTTTCAAGACAGAGAACTGATGGGGGAGATTTTGTAATAAAATACTTTATAGGGAAGATGGATGCAGCACAGCAAGAATCTCAAAGGCAGTTTTCATATCTACACTCTTACCTGAAAAGTGGGCAGGCTGCTCGGTGACCAGACAGTTGTCTCCAAAAGAGAGAAGTGAAGTTGTTTGTAGATTCACAGTGTTATATTTCCCAGCAAAGTTTTCCGGTAACTAACAACTTAGGCTTTTCTGGTGATCCAGTGGTTAAGAATCCACCTTGCAATACAGGGGGCACCAGTTCAATCCCTGGTCTGGGAAGATCCCATAAGTCTCAGGGCAACCAAGCCAGGGCACGACAAAGACTGAGCCTGAGCTCTGGAGCCTGAGACCCACAACTCCGGAGCCCGCGTGCGGCTACTCCGGAGCCCACGTGCTGCCGCGCGCTGCAACTCCTGAGGCCGTGTGCCTGGAGCCTGTGCTCAGCAACAAAAGAAGCCACTGCAGTGAGAAGGCCATGCATGGCAGCAAGAGAATAGCCCCTGCTCTCTGCCGCTAGAGAGAAAGCCCACACATAGCAACGAAGATCAGCACAGATGCTGCAAAAAAAAAAAAAACTTAGTCCTGTTGACACAGTGGGTCTCAGTGTTGTCACAAAAGATCGTGCATCTCAGGCAGTAAGAGGGAAAGATTTGAATTCAGAGGCAAAGAGAGAAAAGGCACATGTCCTGTCACGTGGCCTAGTCTTCTCCACTACGTCCCGTCCAAGAAGGGGCCTTGTTTTGTTTGGGTTTTATGGACAGTGACTTCTGAACGAGTTCTAACGACGTGCATGCATTCATGGCAGGTGTTTTGTACCAAACCCTGGCCGGGCCTGTGTGACCGCAGGCAAGTCACACATTCTCTGAGCCTTCATTTCCACAACTAGAAAAAAATCAGTAATACATTCCAGGGTTGGTATGTGGATTAAACCACCTGACAAAGGCAAAATGAACTTAGCATGGTGCCCAGAATTGTTCAATACGTGTATTAGTTTCCTTTGTCCTTCTTCAAGGACCTTATAAAAACTTTAGAGGAGCACAGATAGCCTAGGTGACAGGTGAATAGCACTGTCAGCCTGTACAAGGCGACAAATGCCCAGTGGGCCAGCTAAGTGCTGGGGCAGCAAGCTCTGGAGGCTGGGGCATGTGGGTGTGTGGGTGTGGGGTGCTCAGCACAGGCTCCACAGAGAGGAAGGGGGCCTGCGCCAGGCTTGAGATTTCTTGGTGTTTCTCTGATTCCTACTGGGAAGAGTCCAACATGGCGTTTGCTTCAGTCCCAGGACTCCGGAGTTGCAGTGACTACCAGTATATGATTGTAGAATACAGCAAGTCCCGTACAGTGAGTCCCCTACAGGCAAAAGGGTCCCATGCCGAGTCCAGCCTGTCTGTACGTCCAACAAAGATCGCCTAGGTACCCAACAAACACCATCAGCTATATGTCTCTGCTTGTTTCTCGCCTCCTGATGTCCTGCGCTTGAAATAAAGATCCTGTCTAGGGTACTCTGCACAGCAAAGTACACAAAAGCACCGCCACTTGTAGCGGAGGCACGCGTGGCAGTGTACGCCAGACACGCGAAGTGACTTGTGATTGAACATGCGAATGCACGCTTGCATCTTGGAAAGATCCCAACTTGAAGGTTCATACGCAGGGGGCTTGCTGCACTCTCTTTACCCTCAGGTGTTCACTGTGACCCAGGCCTCCACATCTGACATAGCTTGAGGCACTGTAGGATAATTCAGCTGTGAGCAAATGGCGGAGAAAATAAGGTGTCTACATTGTAAAGTGGAGGAAGATGTTTACACTGCACGTATGCAAATACATTGAATTTAAGAGACATCATCTTTCTTCAATAAATGGAAAACCATTTCTGGATCAATGATCATAAATAAAAGATAACTTTGAAGATAAAAATAATGAAAATAAGTGCTCTATCCTCCCCACAGATCTCCCCAGGAGAATATTCTAAGTACCTGGATAAGTACCTCTTTTCCCCTCAACACAAGCTCTATCCTGAGTCCTGGGATAGAGGACTCTCTCCTTGACCTCAGTGCTTGAAGAACTACTTGCATAAACAAAGACTCACAGTGATGCCCTTCACCTGTTCCTTTTGAAGCCATGAACCCAGAGAAGGTGCCTGGCAGCCAGTCCTCCACCTTTTGCCTCCGAATCTGGTCACTTTAATTCCCCAGAACCAAAGATGCTCTCAGGCAGCAGGTATCCTGCAGCTAAAGGAGGGAGACAGAGAGAGGGATCTGAGACCCGCAGCCCGAGGTTTCCAGCCTCAGACCTGCCTCCTCCGTAAGGCCCGTCCCCCACCTGAGGACACCACTTGGCACGCCTGCGCCAGGAAGCGAAGGCTGCTGGCTCTGTATGCCTGGGAGGCACAGAGCTTCCACTTGCCCTTTATGCTCCGTTGACTGTAAGGACCCCTTACAAAACCCCACAGACTAAAACTCCAAAACCACACATGCACCCCGATGTTCATAGCAGTATTATCTACAATAACCAAGACAAGGGAGTGACCTCCATGTCCATCAGCAGATGAACGGATCGGAAGATGTGGTCCTGACATACGCTGGAATACTGCTCAGTCATAGACAAGAACAAACCTTTGCCACTTTCGGCAACACAGATGGACCTCGAGGTTATCATACTCAGCGAAACCAAAGACAAATATCACATAATACCCCTTACAGGTGAAATCTAAAAAAAGGATGCAAATGAATTTATTCACAAAACAGAAACAGACTTACAGAGAAATCAGATTTATGATTACCAAAGAGGAAGAGAAAAAGGATAGACTAGGAGTTTCAGATTAGCAGATACACACCACTGTATATAAAATAAGCAAGGACCTACTGAATAGCACAGAGAACTATATTCTATATCTTATAATAACCATACTGGAAAAAAAGCTGAAGAAGAATGTATGTGTTTATATGTGTGTGGATAACTGAATCGTTTCGCTGTGTACACCCAAAACTAACACAACAGTGTGGGTCAACTACACTTCAGATAAAACTCCCTAAACTGCTGTGAGTCTGGGCTCCTGCTCACGAGCATTCCTACAGGCCGGAGTGAAATCACACCTCAAACTACGGCTCTGTGAGAGCCGCTCTGACATCTTGGCCAGCGCAGAGTCCACCTAAGTCTGAAACACCTAAGTCTAAAAGTCTAAAACTCTAAAAGCAGGCATTGGAGGAGTCCCTCGTAGTTATAAACTGGACTGGAGGGAGGAGGCCGGCAAGGGACCAGGGAGAACCAGACCCACCAGACGTGATGGTCCAGCCTCTGACTCAGTTCAGTTCGGATGCCTTTTCGCTAAACTTTATAGAGACATCTGCTAATTCAAGAGTGACTAGAGATCAGCCTTTTTCAGAAAACTCTCTTGGGAAGGAGGGCATGGGGGAGCAGAGATTAGAGCCCCCACTGGTAGAGAAGAAAGTGGGACCCTGGTAGAATGGGAGGATGCTGAGTGCTGTTCCTAGAACCTTCCATTTACACTTCAGAATAACTCAGAAGGATGAGTATTATTAGCCGTATTGGAAGAGGCCATGGATTAACTTGCCTAAGATCACCCAGTTACAAAGCATGGTGAGTGAGTGAAGTTGCTCTGTTGTGTCTGACTCTTTGTGATCCTGTGGACTATAGCCTACCAGGCTCCTCTGTCCATGGAATTTTACAGGCAAGAGTACTGGAGAGGGTTGCCATTCCCTTCTCCAGGGGATCTTCCCAATGCAGGGATTGAACCCAGGTCTCCCACATTGCAGGCAGACGCTTTACCATCTGAGCCACCAAAATCACATCTTTGTATTTCCTCCCACACTTTCCTTCTCAGACGTTGGTGATTTGAGCACCGCTTCCCTGGTCTCACCACATACATGTTCACGTATGCTATAGCTTACTGGACATTTTCCTTCAAGCGGAGCCTTTAAAAAAAATTGGACTATAAGTTGCTTTACAATGTTGTGTTAGTTTCTGCTGTGCAAAGGCGTGAATCAATATATATATACATACATGAACTGAACCTCTTTCTTGGGCCTCCCTCCCAGCCCTCACCCCAGCCCTCCAGGTCATCGCAGAGCACAGAGCTGGGCCCCCTCTGCCAGTCTGCAGCTTCCCTGCAGCTGTCTGTCTGTCTCACGCGTGGTGGCGTCCATGTCAGTGCCACTCTCCCTGCCCTGCCCCACCCACCGGATCCACAAGTCCATTCTCGAGGTCTCTGTCTCTTTCTTTCTAAACTCAAACGCATTCTGTATTTATGTATTCAACTGTGCTTACACTGACTATATGCAAATACGTTCTACTCAAGTGACACCATCTTTCTTCAATAAATGGAAAACCACGTATGGATCAGTGATCGCGAGTCGACGAGAACTCCGAAGATAAAAATAATGAAAATCAGCGTTCCGCCCTCCTCCTGGGTCACTCCAGGAGAACACCATAAGTAACTAGATTAGGAAAGAACGATAGCACAGGTTTGGGTGGAAGAGAGACGCTGGGGGAAAACGACCTCCCTGGCCATGTGGGCCTGCTACGGTCAACGGCTTGTTTTCATGTATGTGACAAGCTAAGAATGAGTTTTCTAGCTTCGTGATTTAAAAACTGCAAATGCTTCCAAAGAAAAGAAGTGTTTTATAACATGTGAAAATTGAAAGAAAGTTACACGTCCATGTCCATAAATAAAGGATACAGCCACGCCCATCTATTCACACACGGTCCACAGTCGTTCTCACTCTGCAGCAGCTACACACACACCACCCAACCTGCAAGCCAGAAGCTAGTTTCCACCTGTCCTGCAGGCGATCTGCTGACCTCTGGGCCCAGGGCTGGCAGGCAGTGCTTTACAAGTGAGTTCAGTCTGTTGTCTTTTGAGCTGCAGGGCTCCTTTCCTAGCTGCTATCCAAACCAGTCACTGTCACTTCAAGGGACCCCTTGGGTCGAACATCCAAGCTCCGGTTGTCCTGATTCATCCCATGCCAGGGGACAGCCGTGCAGAGGGTCCCCGTGTCATACCTCGATTGTGGATGACGATGATGGTGGTGGTGATGGTGGCGATGATGAAGGGGAAGAAGGAGGAAATGGGAAAGAATAACATCAGGGCACCACAAAGAATTCATGGACACGGCTTGGTCTAGTCATCAACCCAGTGCATCCCACACCACTCCTATGAGAGAGATACTATTATTGGACCCATTTCACAGATGAGAAAAACCAAGCCTGGAGCCGGACATGTAGTCAGCTGCACAAGGGTGCATAAGGGATGGTGGCTCGGTTATCACTCAGTGTTCCAGCTCCTGAGCCTGGGTCTTACTGCTCTGTCAGAAGGCCTCCCCCAGAAGACCTTCAGAGTTCCAGAAGGCCATAAGATTCTTTGTTGCAATCATGACTGATTTTGTTCAACCCAACTGAACTGAACTGAAGTGCTTACTCACACCAGGGGAGGTCCACAGCAGAGAAAGGTGATTCTCAGAAACACTATTAAAGTTAAAAACAACAACAACAAGAAAATGTTGCAGAAAGTATGTCATCCACAGACAGTATTCCCAGAGTGACCCAATTTCCAAACCCCAAATCAAACAGTAATAAACTCCCCACCTCTGGAATCCAGATCCCTGAGCAGATCTCAGAATCCTCACAAGAGACCAAAGAATCCATCTATGCATCATGGCTTTAGAGAAATGAATAACATTCTGTATTTATCAGTGGATTTTAAATGGATTAAATGTTGTGGTTTAGAAAAGAAATGGATTTAAATGGATTACTGAGTTTGCACTATCTTTTTGTCGCTTGCCTTCCTTTCCCAATCAATAGTTACTAAATTGGGAAAACTACCATCTACAATATCCTCACCCCGAAAAGTGACTGGAGACTCTGACTGCAACATTTAGCCTGACAACAGAACCAAATGTTTACAGTTGGTGCTTTACAAGCAGACTCAGGTGTATGGGCACTGAATTCAGAACCCTTTCATTTCCATGAGTCTTTCGAATCAAATTACCTAGTTCTGACTGTGTATATCCACAGGAAATGAACATGTGCGAAACTTATTTTGAGTCCCATCCAGAGCTTCTTCTAGAAAGAGATTATATTTTTTCACCAACTGTGAAGAGGGCGCTGGCTAATATCAGATGGCTAACATCTCTGTTCTCTAATAATGTTTTCTGCCTCAAGCGACAGGGAGCGCTCTGTGCATCAACCATTAATCAGGGTCTCCGCGGATAGAATTTCCACTCTGGGCAAGAGATGCTGATAACCTCAGAGGACCATTCTGATTCCAAATCTATTATTCTAAGATAAAGCCCAGGAACATTTTTCTGAGGTGATCCCAGAGAAAATCTAATAGCTCCGGGCACACAATACCTCTTGTTCATCATTCACCTGCTTCTGCAGCCTGACCCCTAGCTATCCGTTAAGTTCATAAAGAGGAGAAGATTTGGCTTCTGAGCTGCAATTCAATATGTGTGTAAAAGTGATATGCGGCTCTTGCCCATCAAGAGGGCTGTCGTCCAAGGAACAGGGCAGGCTTTATTCGTTCCTCGTCAATTAAACAGGGAAATATTCAGGCTCCAAGAGGAACTCTGTCTCGGGGCGACAGGGAGAGATGGTTTTGTCTAAGAGAGCAGAAATCCACTGGGGACAATGGAAGCTCTGTTTCACTTGAGGAAAGGGTGGGGGTCCTTAACTCCCTTCAGTAGCGATTTTCAGTGAGAGAGAAAATCCTCTTGTGAAGAAAGGAGTAAGAAACAAGAGACCCCCAGGGGCTTTTGCAAACCCCTGTCTTTCTGCACCAAGATTCCGGCACGTCCTACTCTGAACGCACATACGCATTTTTCAGTGGGACTCTACAAAAATGTTACTGGCAGCAGGACCTTCTAGACCCTGACACACTGGTGCAGAGTGGAGAACCGCAAGCTGGGACAAGTGTGTGTTCCCTAGGGAGTGGCGGGGCTGATGCGTATCTTGTGATAGACAGTGACAGGCAAGGACTGTAGCGAAACAATGCTTGGGAAGTTCCCTGCTGGCCCAGTGGCTAAGACTCCGTGCTCCTGCACCCTCCCATGCAGGGTGTCCAGGTTCAATCCCTGATCAGGGAACTAAGATCCCATATGCCACCACCAAGACCTGGTACAGCCAAATAAATCATTAAATAAATAAAAAATAATTTAAAAAAAGAAATGATGCTAGAAAATGAGACTGATGCCTGATCACGGAGGGTCTTGTGTGCCTGGAGAGAGGCTCCTGCAGGTTACAGAGCTGATAAGGTTCTGAGAAGGCACGTGATGGGGAGTGATGGGCATCGCTGTCAGCTAGCTCCTGGGGGCATGTGCTCGGATGCCGCACAGGCTTCAAACACCAAGGGAAGAAGCTTTGACTAGAAATAGTCATTGTGGTATCACCAGGGTATAAGTGGTTGATGAGGACATAGGAGGCCTGAGACCACCCAAGGAACGAGAATACAGGAGGGGTGCAGGGAAAATCAGGAACCTGTGCATGAGATGAGAAAGCAAGAACGAAACAGCACAAGAGCAACTCGGGAAGAGAAGAGAGCAGGGGCACCCAGCCAAGCACCAATACCTCTTTGGGGACTGATGTCGAAGGGTGCAGGGATCCAGCAAACCGAAATCCGGGGTGATGGCTTTGGGGACGTTGATTCCATTTTTGGTAAATACTAGAGAGGAGAGCAGTGATGAGGAGGCTCAGATGGTCAAGAGGACCATCAGGGCCAGAATGTTGAGTGTGACCTGACTCTGACCGTGGGACCTTCCGAAAGCCACTCTTGGGCTCCACTGTCTCAGCTGGAAAGTCAAGGGGTCGGCTGATCTGTCCTCCACTCAAATGGTAGATGAAGCCACCAGTCATCTCCCCAGCCTGCCTGGACCAGTCGCCATCCTCCCCAGCTACCAGAAATACGGAAACGGAGTGAAGCATCTCCTTCTCTACCTCCAACCTGCCGTGATGCACAAGCCCCATGTCACGCCTGGCTCCCAGTGGTACAGTAAGAATGCTGTTTTTCTCCTGGTCAATAGCAGGAACTCCTCTGGGACTCCTCTGAAGGTTAGCTTCATGCACACACGCGTGCTCGGTCGTGTCCAACTCTTTACGACCCCATGGACTGTAGCCCACCAGGCTCCTCTGTCCATGGGATTCTCCAGGCGAGAATACTGGAGTGGGTTGTCATTCCCTTCTCCAGGGGGTCTTCCCAACCCAGGGATCGAACCTTGAACGTCTTTGGCGTCTCTTGCATTGGCAGGCAGATTCTTGACCACTGAGCCACTTGGGAAGCCCCAAAGGTCAGCTTAGAATGTTTCTTAAAAGTCTTAAATGAGTCATGAGAGCATCTGCACACTCACTTTGGGGAAATGCAGTAACTTAGGGCACCTGGGGAGCCCTTTACACAGGTCTTGGCAACACGGAGACTTGCTGACACCCCAGGGGATACGATGGGGTGCATTTGTTTCTTCTCTGCCAGGAGGGTCAACTCTGCTGTACCAAGATACCCCTTTGCATGAGACACCCCTGTGCAAAACCCCCACCCCATGTCTCGAGATACTCCAGCCCAGAGCCCCTGCTGCATTCCTCTCCAGTTACTTCTGTGCAAACCTCCCCTATGTTTTGAGATACTGCTGACCATAAAAAAGGGGAAAAAAAAGTTCTTGGGGGGAAAAAAATGACTTCACTACAGATAAAGATGATCTTTGTTTAAAAAAAAAAGAAAAGAAAAAAGCCTGACCACTTGCTCAAGTAACAAAGCTCTTTCTGCATAAAATTGTAAACAGCAAAGACCACTCAAAAGTGACAAGGTTGGGGTTTTTCTCCCATCCCTTCCTCATGTATTCCCATCCCCAGTGGACAGCAGGACCTGTTTTCAGACATTGACCTTGGAGGCTTTAGCATGCAAGGCTGCAAGCACCGAACACTGAACTGGGTCTGTTATTCATTCTGTTGACGGGCAGGATAAGAGCTGAGTAAAGAATCATTTGTAGCCTAAGATTTTGATGGCAGGACTCGTTGTCCCGGCCCCTCTGTTGGTCTTGATAGGGTGGAATCACCACCTCCGTTTTTGAGTATTTCTGAGGCTTCCATCTCTTTCCATCTGAAAACATCCATGTCTTTGAGTCCAGCCTGATGTCAGGAAGAGACAAATCATGGCAAATGGCAGAGAGGGACCAGGTGGGAGACACTGTGAGCTGAGATTAGCCAGCTGTTCTGTCCCCACTGCCACTGCCGTCCCTAGGGGCTCACCCCCATCACCAGCACCAGCTCTCCTAACCGCAAGCCTGTACCCTCTCACACTGCCTACAGATCGCTGCATGGCTCCCGGGCTGGGGAGGGGGACCAGGCAGAGACCCTCCTCACACCAGAGCTACCTGCCTTACAAAGACAACTGAATTCTCTGAGGACGCAAGTTCTCACACCAGGAAGGACTATCAGTCTTCCAGCCCCAGCCGCTGAACCCTGTCCATGCCCTGATCTCTCTCTCCCACCTTCTAGGCCTCACAAATTCACTCACTTCTCTCCACCTGCATTGCTGACATACCCAGACAGACCATCTATTTTTCCTGGACAACTAAAAGCCTCCCAATTACTTTTCCTGTGTTCAAACCCTTGCCTCCTACGGTGGATTCCCAGCCTCGACAAGTGATCTTAAAATACCACTCTTGGGGTTCCCCTGGTGGTCCATTGGCTAAGACTCAGCCCTCCCAAGGCAGGGGGCCCGCGTTCAACCCCTGGTCAGGGAGCTAGATCCCGCATGCTGCAACTGAGGCCCAGCCCAGCCAAATAAATTTTTAAAAACTCTTATGTAGTCACTTGTCTGTTTGAAACCCTAGAACAGCTCGATTGGCTTTGGGACTGAGTCTAAATCTTTCACCTGACCTCGAGGCATTCAGCAGGCACTGCCTGCATCCTATCCCCCGACCTCTCTTGCCCTTATTCTCTGCTCTAGAAATTCTGCCTTGCTTTCAGTTTCTCAGTGTTCATCCTAAACTTCGTTCCATAGAGAAACTTGGCCTGTGCTTCATTTTATAATCAGGTCCTATATTTTCCTCTGTCTCTAGCGTCTTAAACTATGGCAAGCAGGCAATAAACACGTGAATGCCTGAGTGAAGGAAGCCCCCCCCCCCAATAGAATCATTGCTGTTTCCAGTGAACTTTGGTTTCCAAAGAGAACTGCGTTTATTAAGCCCAGTTTGCCCTGATTGGTCTGGCGTGTTAAGATTTTACAGTTAGCATAGCTGCTTATCATTCAAACTAAGACATTTGGGGGAGGGTTAATTAAAATTATATGTTTTTGAATATGCATTTATTGAGCAGCATACTGACTTTATTGATGGACCTATAAAACAGGTCTATTTGAGGATAAAATTATTTATAAAAGTAATTTCAAAAATAAAGCACTTCCACTTCAAAAATCAAAGCTGAAAATACCTTAAAAATGGAACTCTGTAAGTTAAGACAACAAAACTTATTTACAGTGATTATCTGAACATTGAAAACTAACGAAGGCAGACTGTCTTTAGCAGTGTTCCATGTACTTATGTTAGTGTAAGATGTATTTGCATAAATTATGCATCATTGTCTATTTCTGACCTTTTTTTCCAAAATGATCTTGTTTTTAATTCGTCTATAAAGTCACTTACGGTCATCTTCAGAGTTGCAACTTATGATTAATAGTATGAAAATGTTGTTACATCTTATTGGCTCTTCGCTGGTAAACCACAATATTTTTATCTAAGAAAACAAAAATCTCTAACAAATTGTACTAAATGAAGGGTAGTCCCAGTTCCAATTTTTCTCACACTGAAATGTGTAAATATTTCAACCTAAATATTTTCACTTTTTTTTTTTTGCCTCCATTCAGAGCAACTTTCTTTGACAAATCCTTCAGTAAGACAAAACATCAAATAAATTCCTTGATTCTTTTGAACATTTGACTGTATTTAGATGCCACAAAGTTGTGGGTCTTGTCTGTTTTGTTCTGTTCTGATAATGAATCCATACTTTCCAATCAGAAGTCAAAACTCTACAAATTGAGCCATTTCAAAGGGAAATCATAGAATTACGTCTTATTCATCATTCTCATTTACATTGCTTGATTTGTTCATTTCTCCTTGCTGATAAATTTCAATGGTTTTCTGTTTGCAAACTTTGTCCTCAAAATTGCAGCATAACAATTTGCTAAAAGTTTCAAAGGTTAAAGGTTTTCAGCTTTTCATTTATTGACTATTTTACTTAAAGATTTTAAACACCTTTTGAACAAAATGTAACTAAAATTTAATTTGTTCAAAAGGTGTTTAAGGACTCATTTGCGGAAATGTCCAAATTGTAATGAAGCTTAATTCACCAAGGCCCAGATGTTTCCAAAGGCATTGGCAAGTAAGGTGGTGGCAAGTAAGGGAGGCCTGGCGCGCTGCGATTCATGGGGTCGCAGAGTAGGACACGACTGAGTGACTGAACTGAACTGAACTGAAAAAGAAAGAAAGAACATGAAACTGCCAATGTCAAGCTATTTTGGAAGGAATTCAACATCAACTTCATCAAAACAATTTTGTACTTCAGTCATTCAGTATATATCTGAAAACAGTCACAAATAATGACACCTCTGACCTCAACTTTGGTAGAATATCAAGGACTTTTTGAATACAATTGTGAATTTTAGTGAACCACAACCAATTCTAAGTATATTTCTGTTTCATGATTTTCTTAATTAAAATCACTAGCTTTACCCCAAAACTCTGTTCTCTGGGACCTTGTTTATATCATCCCTGTAAAAATGATAATTTTATTTCAATATTGAGCTTTATACCAACATTTACAATAGCCTTCACAACAGTCAAGATTCTGCCTTTGAGAAAATAAACTGCCAAAAGCTATACTCTGATGTCATGAGTTGGATAAAGAATCGATTAATGGGATTCATGGATTTTCCTACTTGGAGTATCTGATGACATTTTATAAAACTGTCATCACTTAACTGTATGAGGAGCTCTTCTAAAGGAACCCACACACCAGCGGCTATGACTTCATTTTTTGTACGTGCCAGGAGAACTTGGGGTTCCAGATGAGTGGTGCTGAAACTCTGGAGTCAGCAATACTACAGCACAGACTCCAGTATTTGTCAAGAAGGTCGATCTCAAGTTAAGCGTTCTTACCACACACAAAAAAAGAACATAAGAAAACCTGGAAGTAATAATACATGTCTTTTATCTTGATTGTAGAGATGATGTCACGGATGTATGCATGAGTCCAAAATCATCAAATTTTATATAGTAAATATGTGCAGTTTAATGTGTATCAATTATATCTCAATAAAACTGCTTAACTTTTTTAACTTTAATGAGTGGAATTAGAAGATATAAATGATGTAAATAAATACATCAATATAA
>SJYF01000930.1:1311725-1338280 GCA_006410515.1 Procapra przewalskii
GAAAAGTAATCCTCTTCAGAGTAATTTTAAAACATGCTTTTGAAAGCTGCATATACTCTTCTTCAAATAACCCTTGGAGTAACTTCTGAAGTAGATGTTGACTTTTTTTTTTACCAGCTGAGGGTGGACAGCAGAGACCAGCAAACATTTTGTGCACATTACATGTTGTTGAAGTTGATAGTGATCAACTTTCTTAGAAACATAAATTTAGTAAACCCTTTATTTTCTATTAAATACTTATTTTTTTAACTACCATTGAGGAATTAAAAGACGTTACTCCTTGGAAGGAAAGTTATGACCAACCTAGACAGCATATTGAAAAGGAGAGACATTACTTTGCCAACAAAGGTCCATCTAGTCAAGACTATGTGGTCATGTATGGATGTGAGAGTTGGACTGTGAAGAAGGCTGAGTGCCGAAGAATTGATACTTTTGAACTGTGGTGTTGGTGAAGACTCTTGAGAGTCCCTTGGACTGCAAGGAGATCCAACCAGTCAATTCTGAAGGAGATCAACCCTGGGATTTCTTTGGAAGGAATGATGCTGAAGCTGAAACTCCCGTACTTTCGCCACCTCATGTGAAGAGTTGACTCACTGGAAAAGACTCTGATGCTGGGAGGGATTGGGGGCAGGAGGAGAAGGGGGTGACAGAGGATGAGATGGCTGGATGGCATCACTGACTCAATGGACGTGAGTCTGAGTGAACTCTGGGAGTTGGTGATGGACAGGGAGGCCTGGCATGCTGTGATTCATGGGGTCACAAAGAGTCAGACACGATTGAGTGACTGAACTGAACTGAACTGAGGGCTTTATAAGGGTTGCATTAATTGGGAAAGAACTGCTATCTCGTTAAAACTTAAGTTTTCTAATATGGGAATTAATATATTCCTTCATCTATTTAGGTTGCCTTTAATTTATCTCACTACTACTTTAGACTTTGATGTGTAGAAATTTGATACATTTTGGGGAGATAAAGTCCTAAGCATTGGACTTGTTTCATGCTACTTTAATTTTCTACCTGTTTGTTACTAAGATATAGAAGTGAAATTAATTGTCCTACATTGACTTTATATTTGTTAACCTGATAAACATATTTATCTTTATTTTCTGTGAATATTTTTACTCTGAATTTTCTATTTCATAAACATATTATCTAGGAACAATTTCTTCTTCCTTATTTCCAGTCCTTATACATTTTACTTTTTTTATTTTTCTTTTTTATCATACTGGCTAGTAGCTCCAGTACAGGTTGAACAGAATTGGTGTTGGTGACCCCTACTTAATTTTTCAGCTCATTTTTGCAAATGGCACACCCATGCAAAACATGACTTCTTAAGATTAAATCAGTAACAAAAATCACTGTAGCTGGAATGTAGACAACTCACTCGCCATGCTGACATGTCCAGCTTTTATTTCTCACACATATTTTACCTACACCCAGCCCATAATTTCTGATGTTTTCAAGTGGATGGTGGCCTGGAGGCTTCCTGCATCTGGGCCAGGGCACAGGTGTGATGGAAGGGGCCAATGTGTTGAGAGGCCCCATAGGTCCAGGAGTGACAAACACATCTCTCAGCATCACTTGAGATGGGAAGATTTACTCTCCTTAGCAGCTCCTGTCTGAGATGTTTCTACCGGAGTCTCCTAGGAAGGTGTTGGTGTCTTTTGATTGGAAAAAGGGAAAGTGTAGTCACTCAGGCGTGTCTGACTCTTTGCGATCCCATGGACTGCAGGCCCCTCTGTCCATGGGATTCTCCAGGCGAGAATACTGGAGTGAGTTGCCATTCCCTTCTGCAGGGGATCTTCCGACAAAGAGATCGAACCTGAGTCTCCTGAGTTGCAGGCAGAGTCTTTACCATCCAAGCCACCAAGGAGAGCTGAGTGGACGCTCCGGTCATCTTCCAGAAAAAGCCACTGCACACGCATCTCATAACCTACCCAGTAAGGCCACAGCACAGCAGGAGCCACCAAGAAGAGGTCTGCCGAAGCCGCCCAGGCTTCCTTCCATGGAACTATAAAATTGCATTTTAAAAGGAAGAATCTGGAACTTCTCTGGCTGTCTAGGGGTTGAGACTCCTTGCTTCCAATGCATGGGACGTGGTTTCAACCCCTGGGTTGGGAAGCTAATATCCCACATGCTACATGGTACAGCCAGAAAAACAAATGAAAAATAAAAATGAAGACTTGAACAAATGCTCAGCCAAACTGGGTACTAGGCCAATAGGAACAAACTCCCTCAGCCCTGGGCAAACTAAGACCTGTGTGCCTCTTTATTCTTCCCTGGCACCAGATTTATTCATTTTCTATTACTGAATATGAGTCAAATATGATGCAAAAAAAGATAGAAGGTGTCTGCAACAGTCAGCATTTATTCTCCATCAACAGCTGGAATATTTTCCATTTCGGAGACTTAATCCTGCTGTAAGAGGAAGAGATGGGGAATGAAAGCCAGGAAATAGAGAGGCCATCATCAGCCAAACAATGGAAGCATGCTTAGAACTTTTCAGCATTCTGTGGGCCATTAGAACAAGAACAAAAGTGAAGAGAAGCCAGTCCCCCAGGCACTGTTGAGAACTGTCTTTCTGGGGTCTGTCCTTCCCATCTGGCTGGAGACATCAGTGAGACAGGAGAAAACAGGAGACCAGAAGTGGAGGGGGTGGGGTGGCCTGTGTGCTTTGGGGCAGGAGGCGGGTAGTGTTAAGACACGAGTTTGTCATCCCTTAAAAAGCTATGATGTTCCTTCAAAATCATTGATGTTTTCCAGTCCTACCATAAAACATAAAAAAAAATCCTTTCCAAATGTTAAACTTTCCATCAGATTGATGCTTGGAGCTCAGCAAGCTGCAGAACAGAGACTAAGCCCCAGAAAGCTTTGCTCCAACTTGCAAGCTTCCAATCGAAAGGCTGGAGGTTTAGAGCTGGACTCAGGGGCCAGGAGAGAGGGTGAGAAATAACCTTGGCCTCGGGGGTGATCCAAAGTGATTTGAGGCTTCTGAAATTGTAGAAAAACATCACTGTAGCCGAACGTGTACAAGCGTCTTCTTCCGCCAGGCATTTCCCCTGAAACAATGCTTTAGTAGAGTCTTAACATGGAAATGACATGTGTTCTATAATCTACTCTCAGTGCCCAGAGCAGTCTCAAGGTGATCCAGCTGTCTCGGCAGAAGGTGCCAGCTCCTTTTCTCCCCTCAAAGTGAGACACTTCAGTTCAAACCCAGAACTGAGATGCTGTTAGCAGGATGAGACTGGGTTTCCAACCACCTAGAGTGGAAAGTCATCCGTGCAAATTTGTTTGACCCCAAACCCACCATAAGTCCTTCATCCTCCATGATGTTAACTTTGGCTGTTGTTACTAATCAGGGAACAAAGAGGGAAGAATATTGAGTTGCTGAACAATGGCTGTGATTGTTTTCTGGTCATTAAGGCCTTTTTTAAGGTTCTCTTGGGCAGGGCGGCTTCCCCAATGACTCAGCGGTAATGCACCCCTCTGCAATACAGGAGACGTGGGAGACATGGGTCTACTCTGGGTTGGGAGGATCCCCTGGAGAAGGGCATGGCAATCTACTCCAGTATTGTTGCCTTTAGAATCCTCAAGGACAAAGGAACCTGGCTGGCCCACGGGGTCACAAAGAGTTGGAGGCGACTAAGCACACATGCACACAAGCAGGGCAGTCTCATTTCCACCCTCTTCTCTGACAACTGCAATTAACACAAGGGTATCTGAAAATCAAAACAAGGAATTTGATCTCTAAAGTTTCCTATTACAGAGTGTGAAGACTTTCTCAACTGATCTTTCCTTTTCTAAAAAAAAATTATTATTATTTTATACTGGAGTATAGCTGATTAGCAAAGAAAGCTGAGAGCCAAAGAATTGATGCTTTTGAACTGTGGTGTTGGAGAAGACTCTTGAGAGTCCCTTGGACTGCAAGGAGATCCAACCAGTCCATCCTAAAGGAGATCAGTCCTAAATATTCATTGGAAAGGTCTATGCTGAAGTTGAAGCTCCAATACTTTGGCCACCTGATGCAAGGAACTGACTTATTTGAAAAGATGCTGATGCTGGGAAAGATTGAAGGTGGGAGGAGAAGGGGATGACAGAGGATGAGATGGCTGGATGGCATCACCCACTCAATGGACATGAGTTTGAGTAGACTCCGGGAGCTGGTGATGGACAGGGAGGCCTGGCGTGCTGCAGCCCCTGGGGTCGCAGAGTTGGACATGACTGGGCGACTGAACTGAATATTGTGATAGCTTCCGGGGGACAGCAAAAGGACTCAGCACAGCACATACATGTGTCCATTTCCCCCCTAACTCCCCTCCTATCCAGGCTGCCATATAACTGAGCAGAGTTCCCTGTGTTATACCATAGGTTCTTCTTGGTTACCCATTTTAGACATATCTATATGTACATGTGGTTTGGGATGGACATGTCAGTTGATCTCTCCTTATCCAACAGGAGCAATACTGTCAGTGATCCACTGATGTGCTGAGACCCTGCACATCAGAGCTGCCTCTGAGCCTACATTGTCCCCCAGAGGAGGCAGGACTCCCAGCTCTGAAGGGCTGCAACTTCGCATTGGTAGAGGTGAGGATGCCGGTAAGACAGTATTAGGGTTATTGCAGCCAGCAACCTCTGCCAGATGGTCATTTCCTTCAGGGCAGTGACCAGTGGCTTCGCCCCCATGCTCACCACGTTATCCAGCACGATCAGAGCCTGACACACATTGGAGACCCAGCAAGTGCCTCTTCTGTTGTGTTCAGAGCTACTTTCCAAAGGGCTGACCTCACAGCGCTGACTGAACACCATCTGAATAGATCTGCAATGGCTTTTGCCTCCTGACTTCAGTACACCTCCCCGTTCCTAAGAATGGCAAATTAGATGAAACAGCTCAAGCGCTTTCCAACACAATAGTTTGGACAGGATGCACACAAAATGCAGAACAGATTTCCCAACAAATTCCTCTCATCACCTTCGAGTCAGGCAATGACAGACTGATAAGGAAGCACTTGTGTAAACAGGGGGAGGAAGGAAGAGAGGGAGGGGCCAGCCGAAGGTAAACAAGCAGAGGGTGGGAACAGGAAAGGCATCTTTTTCACGATTCCCCTAATTTTTCTTTGAAACCCCGCCTAATTAGTTCCTCATCCCTTCCAAAGATTAACTTCAGTTCCCTGTTGGCTTTTCATGTGCAAATAGACTGGAAGGAGGTGGAAGGAGGGGTGGGGATGGGATGGGAAGGAATGGAGTTTTTCTTATCTTTGTAAACTCAGTACCAGGCTAGAGTTTACTTTTTCTTTTTTTAATTAAAAAGCACAATTGTCAGTGAACTTTCACGTACATTATCTCAGATTAGAATAAATGCAACTGATGCCCACACTGTTCTAGAACTCTTGGTGAAATTAGCGTTCTGGTCCTGCCAACTTAACCCCAGTAAGAACAGAATTCCTTAGAGACAAGCGGGTGAGCAGCCACTGGGAGGCAAATCTGAGGCCATGTGGCCAATGCTTTTCCAGCCACACTATGCTGCTTGCATTAGCAACACCTCAAGATCACAGCCCCCAGCCCCTTGGGAGAGAGCAAAGCTGAAATGAGAGATGCAGTTGACAGACTTGAGAACTGAACTCTGAGCCACTGCAGCAGGGGAGACTCGGAAGTCTCTGTAATTCACATAGTTCACTGCAAGGAAAGAGATGCGCATTGTTTTTGAAACTCTTCTGAAGTGAAGTGAAGTTGCTCAGTCGTGTCCGACTCTTTGCGACCCCAAGGACTGTAGCCTACCAAGCTCTTCTGCTCATGGGATTCTCCAGGCAATAGTACTGGAGTGGATTGCCATTTCCTTCTCCAGCAGATCTTCCCGACCCAGGGATCGAACCCAGGTCTCCAGCATTGTAGACAGATGCTTTACCGTCTGAGCCACCAGGAAACTCTTCTGGTAAACAATTAAATGAGGGGGAAGGCACAGAAGGGTATCCCTGGGGAAGTGGGTTTCCAGACTGGTAGAAACTGGGGGTGAGCTGAGCTTCAGAGACACCTGGACATAGACCCTACTTATCAGTCCACACCCATGAGAGTCTGGTGCTGCTGAGGACTTTGACGAAGAACCAGGGGTAGTCCCACGTTTGCAAACGTTCCTCTAAAGCTGTGGTTCTCTCCTGAATACCGGGAGAGGCTTTAGAAATGATTCATGCCTGGACTTCACTCTCAGAGATACTGTTAGGGTAAGCACACTGATTGAAACCGCCCACCCTGGCCAGGCACCGTAGTAACCATTTGCACAAGCTGTTTTATGACATGAGATCCCGATAAGGAATATGGAACTAATAAGCCACCACCAACCGGAAGAGTTCGGGAAAGGTCGAAAGGAGACGCTGCGTGTCCGTCCACTTCCCGGAATCCCTCTCGCTAGCATCCATCTTGGCTGAGCGATGCGTGCACCACCAGGAAAGACTGAATATGAACGATTGGCCAAAGACCACCCGGAAACTAATCCCGTCATCATAAAACCCAAGACAGCGAGCCACACAGCAGAGCAGTTCTCCTGGGCCCCTCACCCTACTGCTCTCCACCCGGGTGCCCTTTCCCAATAAAATCTCTTGCTTTGTCAGCACATGTGTCTCCTCGGACAATTCATTTCTGAGGGTTAGACAAGAGCCCAGTTTCGAGCCCTGGAAGCAGTCCCTCTTCCTGCAACAATACCAGTTTCACTAATCTGGGGTAAAATCTGGATATCCAGGTTGTCTTCTTTTTCTTGTCTTCTTCTTCTTTTAATCTGATTCATTTCTAAAAGATATTACATGTGCAAGGCATAGATTTTAAAATGTACCCAAGGATAATACAATAGTCTTCATCCAAACTCTGTGTCTACAGCTGCTCACTTCTCTCAGAGGCAACTTCCAGAGAGTATTTTAAAGCAGACCAGAAATCACATATATTCATCCTAAAATGAAAGTGTAACATACACTGTTCTCCATTTTGCTTTGCTCTCTCTGTATGCCTTGACCCTCTTTGCTTTTTCAAAAGTTTCCTGTATTGACAACCTCTTGCACTAGTGTGGTACATGTGTTGCAATGATATGCCAATATTGACATGTGACTATTAACTTAAAAGTTAATAGTTTCTATTAAAAGTCCATAGTTTATATTAAGGTTCAGCCTCGGTGTCATATGTTTCATGGTTTTTAACAAGTGTGTCAATGACATGTGTCCACCACACCAATCACAGAGTAGCTTCACTGTCCTAAGTATTCCCTGTGCTTCACTTATTCATCCCTCTCTGCCCCCAGCTTCTGGCAAAAAAAGAAAGACCTTTTTATTACCTTCATATTGCCTTTCCAGAAAGTCATCTATTTGGAATCATAGTCTGTTGCCTTTTCAGATTGTCTTCTTACACTTAGGAATATACACATAAGATTCTTCCACATCTTTTCATGGCTTGATAGCTCATTTCTTTGTCTAGTTGAATAAAATCCCATTTTGTGGATCCTCAAGCAGCAATTTGCATATCCATTCACCTATAGAAGGACATCTCTGTGGCTTCCTAGGTTTGGCAACTCTGAAGGAAACTGCTATAAACCCCTATGTACACACTACCATATTTAAGACAGAGAACCATCAATGAGCTACTGTTTGGCACAGGGGACTCTGCTCAGGGTTATGTGGCAGCCAGGATGAGAGGGGTGTTTGGGGGAGAATGGGGACTTTTCATGTATGGCTGTTGTTCACCTGAAACTATCACAATATTGTTCACTGGCTATAATCCAATATAAAATAAAAAGGTTTTTAAAATCTGTGTACAGGTTTTCGTGTGAACATAATTTTTCAGTGCATTTGGGCAAGTACCAAGGAGCATGATTCCTGGATCAGGTGGTAAGAGCGTGTGTCACTTTGTAAGAAACCTCTAAACTGTTTTCCAAAGTGACCGCACCATTTTGCATTCCCACCAGCAATGAGCAGGAATTCTTGTTGCTCCACATCCTTTCCAGCATTTGATGTTGTCAGTGTTTTGGATTTTGGCCATTCCAATAGGCCTATAATGCCTGTCATTGTTGTTTTCATTTGCAGCTTCCTAATGATGGAAGATGTTGAACGTCTTTCCATGTTCTTCTTTTCTGTAAGTACATAAGTCTTCATTGGTGAGGTATGTACTTAGGTCTTTTGCCCATTTTTTAATTGGGTTGCTTCTTTCTTATTGTTGAGGTTTTAATGTTCTTTGTATATTTTGGATACTAGCCTATTATCAGATATGTGTTTTACAAATATTTTCCCCCAGTCTGTGGCTTGCTGTTTCATTCTCTGAACAATGTCTTTTGCAGAACCGAAGCTTTTCATTTTAATGAAGCCCAACTTATCATTGTTTTCCTTTCATGGATGAGGCTGTTGACATTATATCTCAAAATTATCACTGAACCTAAGGTCACATAGATTTTCTCCTGTATTACCTTCTAGGACTTTTACAATGTTGCATATTCCATCTGAGACTACGATACATTTTGCGTTAACTTTTGTAAATGGTGTAAGGTCTGTATCTAGATTCGTTGCTTTTTGGTTTTGCATGTGTATATCCAGGTGTCCCAGCACCATTTATTGAAATGACTATTCTTCCTCAGTTGAGTTACGTTTGTCCTTTCGTCAAATATCTGTTTATATACCCAGAAATCTAGGTATTTGGGGGAAGGGTGTTACATCTCACCTCCAGGTGATTCTAATATGCAGCCAGCATGTGGATTGTTAATATACATTCCTTTGGGAAGGTAATAAATGCCCTGCATATAAAAGGGCAGCAGTTTAACAAGAATCTATCTGCTTTCTTAATTCTGGAGGGGAACATGTCACCAGCAACTGTGCATCCTGTTAAAACCCCAGCTCCAAGGAAAAGCCACCACAAGACGTGTTCCCTCTGCTCCTACATAAACTTGCTTTAAGAGGAAGATTCCTAATTAAATAAGTTGAGAACTTATACTGTATATGTGTGTGTGTGTGCATGCGTGCGTGTGCATGTGTGTGTGTGTGCGTATGCATGTGTGTGTGTGTGTGCAGCCTCCTCCCTGAAGTCCTTAAACACCTGAGATACTGCTCAGGGGTTGGCTATGGGCAGGTGCTCGGCATGGGATGTGGGAAGCTTGGACTCGGCACCAGAAGGGCAGCAGAGGAAGCCACAGTGAACATGGGAAGGGAGAGGATTTAAACGCTCTCAGATTAGACTTAAGTTCCCGGGGTTGTTTTCAGCTAAGAGGCTCCTCTGTCCGTGGGATTCTCCAGGCAAGAATACTGGAGTGGGTTGCCATTTCCTTCTCTTGGGCATCTTCCCAACCCAGGAATCAAACCCACATCTCTTGCATTGCAAGCAGATTCTTTCCCCTGGTGCCACGTGGGAAGCCCTTAAAGGCTTCATGCGTTTCTGTCAAATCACCCCCTTGGTAGGAACAGCATGCCGGAAGTAAGGCCCCAGTGGGGAGGGTGAAGGCAGGGCTTCCATCCTGGGGGGTCAGGGAAGAACAGGGCTGGGGAGGCCAGGCAGCCTCCACGCTGGCGGCAGCTTGAGGGTCGGTCGCTGCAGCCTGGTCCAGCCTCAGGGCCCACTGGGCAGGAAGGAGAGGACACATGGGATAGGAAGCCACGTCCAGAAACTTGGGGGAACTTAGACCAAGGCAGGAGTCAGGTGGGAGCCGATGAGCAAGGTTAGGCCCTGGAGCCGGGCGCATAGACAGCGTTCAGTAAGTGTCTGCGGAAATAATGAATGACTAAGTGAATGACTTTGCAGGTGGAATCACTCTAAATCACCTCTTATGATCACCATCACATGATATCTTTCCTTCCTGGGGTTCACAGCTGGGCTAGATGGAGGCCTAGAGGGTAAATATTATTCCCATATACTGTGCACTGACTCGTGTTCACTCAAAAAAGAGAGAACTTTCTGACTTCAAATCCCAGGCTCTGAAGCTCTGAGAGAATAAATTCCTGTTGTCTTAAAGCACCTAGTTTTTTTGGCTCTTTGTTACAGCATCCTGCAGAAACTAATACGCCACATTAAAGTGGGGGAAAAAAAACTGAGGTAGAGTGATGGTCTATAAATTGCCCAGGTTTGCCCAGGTGGGAAGGGGCATTCTTGCTACTCAGACTCCAGTCTTATTTCTCTTCCACTCTCCTGTGCAAGTGTGCTGTGAATCTCGAGAAGATGTTTCCCAGTCATGTTTAATCAGGCCCAGGAAGACACACCTCATCATTTTGGCCATGATTCTGCAGCCCAGCATAAACAGACCTTCCTCAGAGGCTGGGGCCTGCACAAAGCTTATTCCCAGCTGATGAGCCATTGCTCCCTGCTCATATATAAGGAGATTTTTCAGGAGGACACTTGACCCCATCTCATGTGTGAATGAAGTACAGAATCAGGGCATTTACTGCAACAATCATTCCCAGGAAATATTCTCTTAAAGGCAAGGTTAAAATAGGATTAAACTTAGAACTTCAAAATCAAGTCAACAATGCTCCCTCCCAATCACGAGCCTCCAAGACCACCCCCGAGGGGGACCAGCATGGAGTTTGGTCCTGAAGAAGGAATTGATACATACACATTCAGTTCAGTTCAGTTCAGTTCAGTCGCTCAGTTGTGTCCGACTCTTTGCGACCCCATGAATCTCAGCACGCCAGGCCTCCCTGTCGTCCATCACCAACTCCCGGAGTTCAGTCAAACTCACGTCCATCAAGTCAGTGATGCCATCCAGTCATCTCATCCTCTGTCATCTGCCGGGAGCCAGCATGGGGAATCCCACCCATGGCAAAATTCATGAGGAAGAGGCCTGACAGGACAAAGGCGAGATCAGGCCTTGAGGGTCCCCCTGGATTTTCTCAGGCATCTACCCCAAAACCAGAGTCTGTCTGCCTTATTGTATTATGCCTGTCACCAACTCTCTGACATTAACAGGTGGCTATCCCCCGCCACCTTTCTCTGGAAAAAGTTAACTTAGAGCTACAGTTAACAGTCTCCTGCATATAAAAGGAGTGTCTCGGCTCAAACCCTGATGGCTCTCTAACTTGCCTGACAGGTTTACTGGGACTTTTACAACTATGTGTGATTGTTTACAGCCCCCCAACCGTGAGAGGCACAAGCTTAAAACATCTTAAAGATACAGAGCCTTTTTTAAAGAGCTAAGAATTATATTGGTGAAGGGTTTCATCGTTGAGTTAATGACTGCTGCCAGGCCTCCATATCCTTTATCTTTTAGGCACCTGGAGGATATTAATCAATGTAATTGGGATGCAGATATAGGAATATAGTAGTTTGATGTTAGCAATACTAGACTTTTGAGTTAATGAATTTTCTCTTTGTTATAAATCACTGTACTCCTCTTTCCTTGTTATAAATTGTTGTATCCTTGCTATGTAAGAATGTAACCTTAATTAGTACTTTCTGAGAGTGGCACCAGATTTTAGCAAGAACAACACTTTTAGGGCAAATAAGTTTTCTGGTTGACGGACCCTTATCAGAAAAGGGCCATAAAATGCTAATAGGCCTCCTGGCCAGAAGATGATGTAAATCACCTAAGACCTGTATATACAGCTAGGTATGCAGAGAGAAAGCCTAGTCTCAATAATCGTCAGGGCTGCTGACCCTGCATGATTTTGTATTATCTATTGATCTCTATGCATAACTAAAAGTATAAAAGCTTTCCTAGAAAATAAAGGACAAACCAGTTTCTCGGAAATCTGGCTTCCCGCATGTCTTCTTTTCTTTTTCTCCTTTTCAGGCTGAATTCCTGTCTGGAACATAGAGGCTCACCGTGTCTACTTATTTGCCTGGGCTTCTAAGACCCACGCGAGAGAGAGCCCAAGGCAGGGCACCCTCAGGTATTCAAGTGGGCACCTGTGGCCTTACGTAGATGGTGTAAGCCCCTTGTCTTAGGGTTTTATTTGGCTTTCTATGTAAACCAAAGAATACAGCCTCTTTTTCTCCTCTATTTTCTCTCCTCTCTCTCACTACACTATTCTTCCCTAATCTCTCTTTAAATTGCTACTTAAATAATTTTTTCCTAATCACTGACTCCTTCCCCGCTTCGAATTACCCTGGATCCACTGGGGCTGGACCCCAGCAGTCATCCCCTTTTCCTCCTGCCCCCAATCCCTCCCAGCATCAGAGTCTTTTCTAATAAGTCAACTCTTCACATGAGGTGGCCTAAGTACTGGAGTTTCAGCTTTAGCATCATTCTTTCCAAAGAACACCCAGGACTAATCTCCTTTAGAATGGACTGGTTGGATCTCCTTGCAGTCCAAGGAACTCTCAAGAATCTTCTCCAACACCACAGTTCAAAAGCATCAATTCTTCAGTGCTCAGCTTTCTTCACATTCCAACTCTCACATCCATACATGACCACTGGAAAAATCATAGCCTTGACTAGATGGATCTTTGTTGGCAAAGTAATGTCTCTGCTTTTTTCTTTTTTAATATAAATTTATTTATTTTAATTGGAAGTTAATTACTTTACAATATTGTATCAGTTTTGTCATACTGATGTCTCTGCTTTTTAATATGCTATCTAGGTTGGTCATAACTTTCCTTCCAAGGAGTAAGCGTCTTTCAATTTCATGGCTGCAGTCACCATCTGCAGTGATTTTGAAGCCCAAAAAAATAGTCTGACACTGTTTCCACTATTTCTCCATCTATTTCCCATGAAGTGATGGGACCGGATGCCATGATCTTCATTTTCTAAATGTTGAGCTTTAAGCCAACTTTTTGCTCTTCTCTTTTACTTTCATCAAGAGGCTTTTTAGTTCCTCTTCACTTTCTGCCATAACGGTGGTGTCATCTGCATATCTGAGGTTATTGATATTTCTCCTGGCAATCTTGATTCCTGCCTGTGTGTCTTCCAGCCCAGCATTTCTCATGATGTACTCTGCATATAAGTTAAATGAGCAAGGTGACAATATACAGCCTTGACATACTCTTTTTCCTATATGGAACCAGTCTGCTGTTCCATATCCAGTTCTAACTGTTGCTTCCTGACCTGCATATAGGTTTCTCAGGAGGCAGGTCAGGTGGTCTGGTCTGGTATTCCATCTGTTTCAGAATTTTCCACAGTTCATTGTGATCCACACAGTCAAAGGGTTTGGCATAGTCAATAAAGCAGAAATAGATGTTTTTCTGGAACTCTCTTGCTTTTTCCATGATCCAGCAGATGTTGACAATTTGATCTCTGGTTCCTCTGCCTTTTCTAAAACCAGCTTGAACATCTGGAAGTTCACGGTTAACTTATTGCTGAAGCCTGGCTTGGAGAATTTTGAGCATTACTTTACTAGCATGTGAGATGAGTGCAATTGTGTGGTAGTTTGAGCATTCTTTGGCATTGCCTTTCTTTGGGATTGGAATGAAAACTGACCTTTTCAAGTCCTGTGGCTACTGCTGAGTTTTCCAACTTTGCTGGCATATTGAGTGTAGCACTTTCACAGCATCATCTTCCAGGATTTGAAATAGTTCAACTGGAATTCCATTACCTCCACCAGCTTTTTTCTTAGTGATGCTTCCTAAGGCCCACTTGACTTCACATTCCAGGATATCTAGCTCTAGGTGAGTAATCACACCATCGTGCTTATCTTGGTCTTGAAGATCTTTTTTGTACAGTTTCTGTGTATTCTTGCCACTCTTCCTAATATCTTCAGCTTCTGTTAGGTCCAGACCATTTCTGCCCTTTATCAAGCCCATCTTAGAACTCTACTCAGTACTCTGTAATGACCTATATGGAGAAAGAATCTTTAAAAAAAGTGAGCATGTGTATATATATAACTGAGTCACTTTGATGTACAGCAGAAAGTAACACAACATTGAAAGTCAGCTATATTACAAAAAAATTTTTTTGAATAAAACAAATAAATAGTAAAATGCTCTTGGGACTTTCCTGGTGATCCAGTGGCTAAGACTCTGCCTTTCAATGCAGGAGGCCAGAATTTGATCCCTGGTCAAGGAACTAGATCCCACGTGCACAACTCTGGACATTCTTATGCCCACTACCGAGACCTGGCACAGTCAAATAAATAAATAAATATAAAATAAAATACACTGTGTAAAAAGAAAAAAAAAAAGGTAGGACTGTGTCCAGGAGCTCCCCTGAAGTGATGAGAAAGGGGCACATCTAAGGAGGGAGCTCACAGAAAATATAGAAACAAAAGGTAGGGTGACACGGGGATAGAGCCAGGGGAACGGGTGCTGGACTGGGATGGGTCCCCCAAACAGCTAGGGCAAGAGGGCCCTCAGGTGTTGCTGCTAAGCTGGCGGGAGTCTGTACCAACTTTAACAGCCATGCCTGTGCTGGGTAAATGCCCTGGGGGTGGTCAAGCAGCCACTCTCTCACCATCGGAGAGAACTGCTTTCTGGCAAGAGCCATAAATTCCTCCTCCCCACTGTCCTCAGTTGCCCTGACTTCCCTGCAGTGGGAAACAGCCCAGCACTGGCGGGCAGGCAACTGGTGCTCGCTGAATGAATGGTGCTGCACAAGGCGCAAGCTGGCTAGAATGTGAAAGCCACAGAAGCACCAGTGGCGTCCTCCCAGGCTATGCTCCTTTTCACCTGAAGCTGTGAGTGGACAACCATCGTATCCAAAGGGGAAATGAATAAGGGTCAGGATTGTGCAGAGTTTATTGATAAAGTAAAACTAAGATCATCGCCTCCTGTTGCATCACTTAATGGCCAATAGAAGGGGGAAAGTGGAAGCAGTGACAGATTTTAGTTTCTTGGGCTCCAAAATCAGAAGATGGGGACATCAGCCATGAAGTTAAAAGATGTTTATTCCCTGAAGGACAGCTATGACAGATCTGGACAGTGTATTAAAAAGCAGAGACGTCGCTTTGCTGACAAAGGGACATGTAGTCAAAGGCATGGTGTTTCCAGTAGTCACGTACAGATGTGAAGGTTGGACCATAGAGAAGGCTGGGTGCTGAAGAACTGATGCTTAAGAACTGTGGTGCTAGAGAAGACTCATCAGAGTCCCTCGGATTGCAAGGAGATCCAACCAGTTGATCTTAAAGGAAATCAACCCTGAATGTTCCTTGGAAGGACTGATACTGAAGATAAAGCTCTAATTTTTTGTCCACTTGATACAAAGACCTGACTCTTGGGAAAGACTGATGCTGGAAGAGACTGAAGGCAGAAGGAGAAGGGGGAAGCAGAGGATGAGATGGTTAGATAGCTTCACCGACTCAATGAACATGAATTTGAGCAAACTGCAGGAGGTAATGAGGTACAGGGAAGCCTGGCGTGCTTCAGTCCCTGAGGTCTCAGGAGAGTCAGACATGACTGAGTGACTGAACACAGCAAGAATTTTGAAATGGAACTTGAAAATTAGAGGTGTTCTATTTGAGCCCCTACTTAGTACATAAAATTAAACCCCCATCTCTCACACACACACACACACACACACACTGTCCTCAAGCAGCTGCCTGCAGCTCACATCCTCTAGGTGAGATGGTGAGAGTTCTAGATGTCAGAAACTCCAGGTCTCTGGCTATGGGTATCTGGTGCCCAGGTCATGCTCGCCTACAGGAAGAGGAAGTGAAGGGGAGGGCAGGTGGCGCAAGGACAATCCTCTGAGGTGAAATGGGAGTCCTGCATTTGAGAAATAAGATGAGATGGGTTACGACTGGGGGTTGGGGAGAGGAAGAAGGAAAGAATGTCTCAATACTCTACTCTTCCTTCTAACCCATTTCTGACTGCAGAAAATAAACCAGATTTATGTTCCTAGGCAGCCTTGGCAACAGCGAGTTCAGCGGCGGGAGACATGTCTCCACCTGTCTAAAAATATTATCTTGTTGTTGCCAGATGTTGCTCTAACCAGAGTCAGAGCAGTCCCAGACCCCAGTTACCCGTAAAGGCTCTTAAGAGCAAATACCTGGGAGGCAGAACTTGCTGGTGTGAACAAGTTTCTGTCAAAGTGTAGAGAAAGATCTGATATCTTTCTGTTTGGACAGAGGCAGCCAGGTGGCAAAGAATTCAAGCAATAACAAAACAAAGAGGGAGAAAAGGTCAGGGAGGAAGAGCCGCAGACACTGAAGTTTCTGATTCAGCATTTGGCTGACAACCGATTCCATTTCCAAAGGCAATTTGAATGCTTTTGCTCTTCGACTTTTCCTATATTTCTAGCCTCTCCCTCTTTGTGTCAAAGTACCCCAGCTTGATGGATCCCCTCTGCCTTCTAAGCCACATGACCGTGAGGATCTATCTGACAGTGTTCCTTGCTCTGCATCTTGTACTGTACTTTGGGCATATTAACCTCTTCTCTCAGTAAATCATGAACTCCTTGCAGGTAGGCAGGCTCGGTGCCTAACTTCTCTCTAAGATCTTTCAGGGCCCAGCAGAGTGAGCCGGAGGGATCTGTCCTCGGGGACCCCCAAGATGACCCTCAGGTTCAGTGATTCTCCAGAAGGACTCACAGGTCTCAGAAAATCGATTACACTCACAGTTCAGTTTATGATAGCAAAAGGGCATGGGTTACAATCGAAAAGTAAAAGGCAGAGAAGGCAGAGCCCAGAAGAGAGAGGCACATGACCTTGTAGTTGTCCTTGTCCCCACGGAGTCACACACAGTTAGAATTCTCCTGGAAAACATGGGACAACACCGCAGAGCACTGCCAGCCTGCAAGCTCACTGGAGTCTTGGTGTCCCGGACCTGTACTGGGGTCAGTCATGCCGGCATGGAGTGTCCGCATCGTCAAGTTTGGCTTCTTAGCCACTTCTTCTCCAGCCACTTCAGAGGTCAGACTGATGGTGTGTGGTCCCAGGTCTCTACCATAAATCACATCTTTAGGATAAAGTATCTAAAGTGGCTCAGGGCCCCAGGTAAACAGAGATATCTGAGATCAGGATTTTCCAAGGGTTTAGAGTTTATCTCCCAGCAGTCATCAAGGGCCAAAACTTGTCTATAATGTGTGACGCTTGGACACTCTGGACCTGCTGAGTCAACCTTTTGCTGTACAGGACTGAAGGAAGATAAAATTCTTCACCACAGATTCATGTTCTGACCAACTGCATGGGATTTCTAAGCAGGCCCACCTAGACCTACAAACGAAAACGAATTCTGCCCGAGTGTGGAGTTCACCTAAATGAGAACAGATAACTTCTTAATGCTGGACTTTTTAAGAGATGATATTTAAGAAAGGAGCATGTTTGCAACAACAACAACAAAAATTCTCTCTCATCTTTAAGTTGAAACTTATGACTTTCATGACTCTTGGGTAGACATTTAAAAAGTAATCTGAAGGCTTGTGTTTTCATACGCCAAACATACTTGCTTTCTCAAAGTGCAATGGGATGCCACTGTAACAAGGATTGAAAATATAAAATGGAATAATCTAGACCAAAAAGAGAATTTGAAATATCTTTGAAAGCAAGTAGATGGGAGTTAGTTGATGAATAAAGGAAGCCAAAATGAAGGTGACCTGCATGGAAAGTTCTCAAAATGAGGGCTGTCTACAATGGCATTATTGTATTTTCACGATAATACTAAGACCCTATTGGCCCTTTCCACTTTGCTGACATTTGCACTGATGGTCAAAAAGCAATGATGATTAAAGCTGCAGAGGCTCCATCACGAATCCAGGCAGAGGTTCCACACTGCCCAGCAGTCATCATATTATTCACCACCACCTCTCACACACAGGAAAAAAGCCAACTTCACCTGAGATGTTACAATTGTTACAGGTTGAAACCATAAAATTACTGATTATATTACTTTTTACCTTTAAGTTTTGCTATATAATAGAAGAGTCCCTTGGACTGCAAGGAGATCAAACCAGTCCATCCTAAAAGAAATCGGTCCTAAATATTCACTGGAAGGACTGATGCTGAAACTGAAGCTCCAATCCTTTGGCCACCTGATGTGAAGAGTTGACTCACTGGAAAAGACCCTGATGCTGGGAAAGACTGAAAGCTGGTGGAGAAGGGGATGACAGAGGATGAGATGCCTGGATGGCATCACTGGCTCAACGGACATGAGTCTGAGCAAGCTCTGGGAGATGGTGAAGGTTAGGGAAGCCTGGCATGCTGCAGTCCGTGGGGTCGCAAAGAATCAGATGTGACTGAGCAACTGAACAACAATATAATACAATATCTATACAGAATTATCTAGAAAGGCTACTAAAATACCCCTCCCATTTGCAATAATGTGTCATTTTCTCTAATACTTCAAGATTGAGTGCAGAAGTAGATATGAAAACCCAGATGCCTTTTATTAACCCAGATACTAAAGAAATTTGCAGAAATGTAAATCAACGCCACTGTTCTCACTAAACTGCTTTGATTTGGAAACTGTAGGTACTGTTCATGAAAAAAAATATGCTTTTTTTCTATTAATATGCAATGAGCTTATTACTGATACTTTTAAATAAATCAATAATTATTTTCAAAATGTCTTAGTTTTGATGTCTGATTTGGTAATTGAGAATGTAGAGTCCAGGGACCAACACGTCTGAGAATATCTAGCCTAGATCACACTTCTGTCTGTTCATCAGTCCACCTGGAGATCTTGAGGGCTGAGTCACCTCAAAGGGTAAGACCGAAATGAAGCTGAAAGCCTAGGATTAATTACGGGTCTATATGGGGGACAGTTCTGTCCCACCTACTCCTTCCTCATGAAGCATAGACAGATCTTTCTAGAGAAACCACTGCTTCACTTTGCCCAGGATGTCCTGGATTTTTACTAAAAGTCCCATCATCTGGGAAGTCGCTCCTGGATGTGAAAAGTCTTGGTTTTCCACTGTGAGTGCAAGAGATCTGGGAGAAAATGTAAAACCCATGCAGTGCCCCCCAAAACAGAGACCGACAGCAGCTCTGTCTCTGTCGAGCGGACACGGCAGAGATCGTTTGCACAGAGGCCGTCATTGTCAGCCATTCACTTCTCCTGCCCGCTGCTGTTGGCCACCACGGTTGGTGGTTCCCCTGTAGTTTTACCCCCGAGCAGTGTGATTTGAGTGTGCAATCCAAATGCAGTGGAACTTCAACTTCGCCATGAAGGAATGTCTGTGCTTTGTATTGAGATCGTATTTGTTTACCTTTTCACACTGTGAATATTGTGATCACGTTTCCTAAGAGTTCACGTCATCAGCGCGAGAACAATGAACAGCTCACACCCACATGACCCAGACATCACTGAACCAGACTAAACAGCCGCATTATTTTCCTGACAGACAGAAGGACGCACACAACTAGATCGGGAAATGAATAACCAAAACCGAGCATACTGCATGACATGCCAAGAAACAGTTTGGTCATGGTGGAGGAGAGGATGTGAAAGTTCCCCTGGAGACTGCTCTGGGCTCCCCAGTGCAGGCGGCCTGGACCTCAAATGTCTATGATGAGAAAGGCAAGTACTTTTAAATCCATCCAAAGCCTTTTGTTTCCCTAAAGACTCCAATGTGCCGTCAAAAATAGCTGAATTCTCTTGAGTACACCATGCAAAATTCCTCACAGTATTGCATTCCTCTTTTGATTACTCTGAAACGGAGAAAAGTAGTAAAGTTACATTTGCTGACCAAGAAGATGCAACTGTAATGACCTGTGGGCAAACAAAAGGGAACATTTTGATCTGTTCTGTGTTGGCCCCTAATACTGCAGGACTCCGCTCATTCTGCAAGATCTTACCAGGGCTCTCCATTGTGTAGCAAATGAAGCATCGAATTGCAGCAACTAAAAAATTCTCCCCCTAGCTCCTAGGCACTTTGATTTCAAAAGTGGAACTTCAGATCATCTTAGTCAACAATCCTGTCCAAATAAAACACTCTGCTCCTCTAGTCGCATATTTGGCGGACAACACAAATGTAACTTTTGGCAAATTCCATTTTGTTTATAAAGTTCTTTTTTTGAAGCATTATTTCTTAACTTTTATTGGCGTATAGCTGCTTCACAATGCATGTTCCCACCGCAGAGCAAAGTAACTCAGCTCCATGTACACGTTTATCCCCTCTTGCCTGGATTTCCTTCCCACTTGGGGTGGTCCATGTGTAAAGTTCTTAAGTTCTTACCAAAGAAAATGAAAAAGCTCAAGTGTCCTTTGCACCTTGTACAGAATAGCTCTTTAAAGAAAAAGAGAGGTATGGGGCTTCCCTGATGGTTCAGGGGCTAAGACTCTCAGTGGGGACTTGGGTTTGATCCCTGCTCAGGGTACTGGATCCCACATGCCACAGCAAAGATTTTGTAGGCCACAACTGAGACCCAGAGCTGCCAAATAAATATGTTATTTTTTAAGATGTGATTTTCTTACTTGTGCAATACTGAAACCTTTAAAAAGGTTTTTTAATCACTTTTCACATTCTTCAAAACATGCAAAAGCACTTAGATTTTTGATATTTTATAGCAAAAGGAGGTCTCTTCTTGCCCACAAGACTGCTATTTTTGTTACCAGTCACTGAAATTAAGTTAAAAGTTTGGCTTTCCATATAATCATGTTTTCTAAATGTGGGAGGAGAAAAATGTGGAAACACAAGGATGTCTGGAAACACACTGGGGAGGAGAAGAGAGGAAAGGATTACCAGAGATTTATTTGCTGTTTCTACCAAGAGCCCCCAAGTGTCCTAGAAAAGGATGCCTTCACTGCATTTGAGTTGTTTCATGTGAAATGTAGGTTGCGATGAAACTCAAACAATAAAAAGAAATGACTCCTTTTTTTTTTTTTTAGAAATAAGACTCAAAAACATGGTTACCCGAAATGAGCAGCCAAGTTAAAAAGGAGTTTCTCAGTTTGTTTACGCAAATCATAACATTTGAAATCCAGTTTTAATTTCACAAATTCAAATTCTTTCTGTGCTTTTGAAACGCTTTCCCCCACAAAGAGAGATTTAATTTATGATGGCATCCAACATGCTTTGCGGTGTTTTAAAATGCTGGACATGGCTAGCCTAGATGAAATTCTAGATGCAAAGGACTTGATTAGCAAAGAGGTGATCTGCCAGGAAAACCCATAGGTACAAAGTGAATGAACATTTTGGGAGAGCTGTCAACTAAGTCCTACAAGTCTACAGCCAGCTAGTGCTAGGAAGCAAAAACCCTGTCTATCTCATGGCCAAATGCCTTTGTTAAGGGGTTGTTTGGCTTGAGGCCATTACATTGGCCCCCAAATCAGTATAACATGGACGTGGACTTAACAAGAGCCCTGCAAGGCAGTGAATTTTGACTGTGTGAGCTTGTTCAGTTTTACTGCTACATAAAAGAAAAGAAGTCTTCTTCTTTTTTTTTTTTTTAAGCTGTAAGCAATTCAAAGCAACATTATTGGAAAAGAAAACAGTAAAAATATCCAACTGTAAAGGGACATAAAGCATACATCATTGTCATTTTTTATTAAATATAGTAATAACTACTTAATTATTCCTATTGTATTTCCCCTTTTTTAAGTAATGTTATTTTTTTTTATTTTTGGCTCTGCTGGGTCTTTGTTGCTGCTTGAACTTGTCTCTAGTTGCAGCAAGCAGGGCTACTCTCTGGTTGCAGCAAGCAGGGCTACTCTGGTTGCCGTACGTGGTCTTCTCATCGCGGCGGCTTCTTCTGTCTCTAGAGCACACGGGCTTTGGTAGTTGCAGCAGTGGGCTCAGTAGCCGTGGCCCCCGGGCTCCAGAGCACAGGTTCAGTAGCTGTGACACAGGGGCTCAGCCGCTCCGTGGCATGTGTGATCTTCCCAACTCGGGTCGAACCCAAGTCTCCTGTATCCCCGGCACTGGCAGGCAGATTCTTTACCACAGAGCCACCAGGGAAGTCCTCAGGCTTATTTCAGATTCTAGTTTTCCACGTGCATATCTGGGGCGAGAGGTCAGGATCAAGAGGCCTGGGAGCTGGGAGTCCTCTGCCACAGTTCTGGCTCTGCCATCCAAAGCTCTGAGACCTTTGGTAAGTGCCTGAACATTCCTGGGACTGTTGACCCCCTCAAAAATGCCCGGCTGCTTATTAAGTCATGTCTGACTCATTTGTGACCCCATGGGCTGTAGACCAGCAGGCTCCTCTGCTCATGAGATTTCCCAGGCGAGACTACTGGAGTGGGTTGCACTTCCTCCTCCATGAGTTTCTTTTTTCAAAATCTTCACATTTGTGCAACTTTGGAATACACAATATAGCCTAAAAAAATGAAAATATACAGTAAATAGTTTCCCAAAAGGGTTAAGATAAATTGTATTGAATGAGATAAAAACATAAGTAAAATATTAAGATACTATCACTTTGTTGTACAGCAGAAACTAACACAACGTTGTAAAGCAATTCTGCTCCAGTCAGTTCACTTGCTCAGTCACGTCCGACACTTTGCAACCCCATGGACTGCAGCACACCAGGCCTCCCTGTCCATCACCACCTCCCATGATGCCATCCAACCATCTCATCCTCTGTCGTCCACTTCTCTGCCTGCCTTCAACATTTCCCAGCATCAGGGTCTTTTCCAAGGAATCAGTTCTTCACATCCGGTGACCGAAGGATTAGAGCTTCAGCTTCAGCATCAGTCCTTCCAATGAATATTCAGAACTGATTTCCTTTAGAATGGACTGGTTGGATCTTGCAGTTCAAGGGACTCTCAAGAATCTTCTCCAGGACCACAGTTCTAAAGAATCAATTCTTCAGTGCTCAGCTTTCTTAATGGTCCAACTCTCACATCCATACATGACTACTGGAAAAACCATAGCTTTGACTAGATGAACCTTTTTGGTAAAGTCATGTCTCTGCTTTTTAATATGCTGTTTATTGTCATAGCTTTTATTCCAAGGAGCAAGTGTCTTTTAATTTCATGGCTGCAGCCACCATCTGCAGTGATTTTGGAGATCGAGAAAATAAAGTCTCTCACTGTTTCCATTGTTTCTCGTCTATTTGCCATGAAGTGATGGGACCGAATGGCATGATCTATTTTTTGAATGTTGAGTTTTAAGCTAGCTTTTTCACTCTCCCCTTTCACTTTCATCAAGAGGCTCTTTATATTATGCTCCAATAATAAAATTTAAAAATATAAAAACTCTATTTCTTCACACAGTATTTATTTAAGCACTATCACTTTTAGCTATTTATTATTTGCTGTTTTCACTGTTACCTACTGTTAACTGCCACAGTTAACTAGTCCTATTGTTATTTTGTTTAAGTAACACCATGTAGGGAATAGAAATTAAATATTACAGAATAATCTCTAGTTGCAAATAAACTTCTGTTTGTCATATTTCTGTGTTAAATTACAACGCATCTAAGTGTAATGATTTATATTATACTATTATGGGGATTTGGGGTTTTGGTTTAATACAACTGCATCCCATGTTGGATTTTAAAAAAGAATTGATGATCTACCTTCATCTTCAATACCACACTATCTAAATATTCTCTAAATAAATCAGGGAATTTGCAGGGGAGGGGGGGAGTTATGTTTCTAGTGGAAATATTGGTGACCCAGAATAAGGTCCTTTTCCAAGATGGAGATGGAGGAGGCCCCAGTCTCAGTGCGCTGACCCCTCTCACTCAGTTGACTACCATCTGCCAGTTCAAAAGCCCAGCTTTGCCTCACACGACAGCCCTGGTAATAACCCCTCTTAGACAGAGTCCTCACCTGAATCCAGACTCCTTCCACAGCACCAGAGGAAGCCTCCCCACCTACACAGCCCTTTTACATTGAATATGAACAGAAAGCCAGAGAGCACCAGCTTTATGAAGAAAATCGGGTATCTTCATTCTGAATCAAATTGAAAAAGAAGAACCTGAAGAAATAGACACAACTCAGGAAACAGGGAAGCACCTTGGAATCATCCTACCCAGAGGGGTTTCCCTGGTGGCTCAGGGGTAAAGAATCCACCTGCCAGGGCAGGAGACAGGAATTTGGTCCCTGATCTGGGAAGATCTCACCTGCCACAGGGCAACAAAGCCCACGCGCCACAACTGCTGAGCCTGCACTGTGGAGCCTGGGAGCCACAATTACTGAAGCCCACACACCTTAGAGCCTGTAATCAATCCACAGCAAGAGAAGATGCCAACAGAAGCTTGCTCATGCCAACTAGAGAGTCGCCCCTGCTTGCCACCACTAGACAAACGCTGCCCCCAACTGTCAGAGAGTCGCTGTATTCATCTCTATTTTAAAGGGAGATTTTCTTCAATTTAGATTTGCAGAATAAAAATTTTTTTTAAGATTTTCCAGAATTTTTAAAGGGAGATTTTCTTAAGTTTAGATTCACAGAATAAATTTTTTTAAGTTTTTCCAGAAGTTTATTTTACTTTATAGTTTAATTTATTTATTTTAATTGCAGGCTAGTTACTTTACAATATCATAGTGGTTTTCGCCATGCATTGACATGAATCAGCCACAGGTATACATGTTTGATTGGAACTAGCCCTTTGGATCACTGATTCTTAAGTTTGGACCAGTCCCTCTGATATACGGCCATTCTCTCTGATATACGGCCATTCTCTCTGCCGTGTATGTTGCCACTTCGTATCGTTCCCCTTAAGAGTGTTTTATTCTGCGTCCCCTGAGCTTGACTTGGAAGCTAGAGTGTTCTCTCTGACTTTTCCCAGCCAAGAGGCACTGATTGTTGGAGTCTAGGTCTGGAGGCAACCCACTGCCTGTTTGAGGACCTGAGCTTTGTTACTAACTCTCCCAGATCCCCTGTGACTGTCTACATTCCAGCTCCTTTCTATCGCGTCGCCTTTGTGGTTCTGAGACCTGCCACCCAGCGCTGTCCGTTTGGGATCGTGGATCGGTAGGTCCATGACTGAGGGCAACTGAGAGGGTCAGCCAATTCTCAGTCACGCCACAGAACCTACCAATAAAGTTAATCCAGAGGATCAGACAACTAGATTTTTTTCAGTTGACTCTGGGGCAACTTTTCCTACCATCCACTCAAAAGAAGCTAGCGATCACAATCCCTTCCTCTTCCCCTGTGCTTCCCAGGTGGCGCTACTGTTAAAGAACCCTCCTGCCAGTGCAGGAGACATAAGAGACGCGGGTTTGCTCCTTGGACTGGGAAGACCCCCTGGAGGAGGGCATGGCAGCCCACTCCAGTATTCTTGCCTGGAGAATCCCATGGACAGAGGAGCCTGGTGGGCTATAGGCCATAGGGTCGCACAGAGTCGGACCCGACTGAAGCGACTTGACAGGCACAAGCACGCCTCCTGCTCTATAAGATGCTGTCTTCTACCACCCAGAACTATCTTCTCCGGGTCTCCTCTCAGTAAGTGCCAGTTATGACCCTCCCTCCTTCTCGAACTCCTGCCAGCTATATGCTCAGTCACTCTAGCATCAGCTGTCTGTTCCCTTTCTTATTGGCTTGAGTTATTGAGGATAATTTAGAACTTCAATGGCTTCTTTGAAAAAAACGTAATACCTCTCAAACTGGATCCTCCTAACCCCTTCTTCTTCCCATTCTGCCTTTAAAATTCCTGTAGTCTCTTGAGCTTTAGGCTCTCTGCTTCAGCAAAAGCCTTCAAGGGACTTTGTGTGTATGCTCAGTTGCTCAGTTGTATCCGACTGTTCGCGACCCCATGGACTGCAGCCCACCACACTCCTCTGTCCATGGGATTCTCCAGGCAAGAATACTGGAGTGGGTTGCCATGCCCTCCTGCAGGGGATCTTCCTGACACAGGGTTCAAACCAGGGTCTCCCGCATTGCTGGTGGATTCTTTACCAGCTGAGCTACCTGGGAAACCCCAAGGGACTCAGGGACCCCCAAAATCAGCCACCCCAAGCTAAAGAGACTAATTGAAAATAGACTGAATATTTCATCCACTCAGATGAGCCTGGGAGACAGCGCGACAGCTGTGTGACACCTCCTCAGCCTCTGGCCCCAAATTTAGTCCACAGCCTCCATAAGATTACATTATCAGGGCAGAGGAAAATCCTAAAACTCTCTTCTACAAATACTGGTTAAAAAACTTTAGCCCTTGTATTGAGCAGATGGAAGATAACTTCTTCCATCTGCCAGAAGCACAATTTGAATAAAAATGTAAAACGGAGCAAAGATGAGAATGAACTCGTATATACACTAGTGAGTTTTGTGTAACTGTGTTTATGTCCAACTCATGGTAAACTTTTAGAATGAAAGTCAAAGATATCTGTTTGCATCTGTTTGTATGTTTACATAATTGTGTATATGCGATATTTTCTTATCTCCAGATGGCATGCAAATTAAGAATCTTTTAAAGGAGCCGTATTCTAATCTGCTTAGAGAAAAATAAGCACTTATATAAATAAAATATTCCTAAAATTTTCAGAAACATAGAAATTAGTCTAAATGCTTTCTAAATTCACATGATTTGGGTAAATAAGACGAGTCTGATATCATTGACTTAATAAAAAAACAGGTGTGTCTTCAGAATTGCCAGCATTGTATATAACCCAAGCATACATCTTTATTCTGTGTTTATTAGTCAAATAAGCTAACAGTATATCTACTAGTTGTTCAAGATTATAAAATTTATAGATTTACATTTAATCAAATTGAGTCATTGTTCTATCAAACTGTATTTGAGAAATAATTATGCTTCATCATATCTGCTATTGCTAAAACATTTATTATGAATATCTAAATATCTAACTTATGTTTAGATATTTTTACTTCTTATTTTTGCAAAGAAGCTAGA
>SJYF01000930.1:1338760-1351928 GCA_006410515.1 Procapra przewalskii
GTTCTCATGTCCTTGATCTTTTAAAAGAAACAAATTTTCTTACCATTCAAAGAGCTAAGTTATTTTTTAAATCAAAAATGTCACTTCCTTAAGTGAGAAAGAGAGACAAACACCTTATGATATTACTTACATGCAGAATCTAAAATATGACACACGTGACCCTATCTACGAAACAGAAAGAGACTCACAGAGTGAGCAGACTTATGGTTGCCAAGGGGGAGGGAGGGAAGGATTGGGAGCTTGGATTAGCAGATGCAAGCTAGCAAATAGAGAATAGTTAAGCAACAAAGTCCCACTATATAGCACAGGGAACTAAGTTCAGTATCTACAATAAACCAGAAAGGAAAAGAATATATATATAGTCTATGTTATACATTATACATATATATGGGGCTTCCCAGGTGGCGCTACTGGTAAAGAATTTGCCTGCCAGTGCAGGAGACATAAGAGACAGATTCAGTTCCTGGGTTGGGAAGCTCCCCTGGAGGAGGGCATGACAACCCGCTCCAGTATCCTTGCCTAGAGAATCCCATGGACAGGGGAGCCTGGTGGGCTGCAGTCCATGGGGTCACAAAGTCGGACACGGCTGAGGCGACTTAGCGTGCACACACACACACACACACACACAGTGTTATACGTTAGCATTTGAATGACACACCACCAGCACAGTGAGAGTTCCTTTTTTTATTTTGCTGTGACAGTTCTGAGGCCAGCCACAAAAAAGTGAGCATGAAACCCCTGTTCTTTCCCCAAAAATATCGGCCTAATCCCCCCACTGACTAGCCCAGAGATTTCCCAGCCCATGAAAACTAACCGTGCCATATTTTGAGGCTCTGTCTCTCCTTGTTAGATGGCCCACACCCTACCTGTGGAGTGTTTCTTCTAAATAAATCCACTCCCTACCTACCACTTCGTCCCTGAGTTCCTTTGTGACAAAGCAAGAACCTTAAATTCCCCAGCAACGTATATATGGGAGATACCCAGAGGGAAGTGAGTAACTCTGAGATGGTTTAAAATTCAGGCTTAAATACTATCTCCACAGGGCAATAAAAGGCAGAATATAGACAAGTGACTATTAGCAAAGATAACAGGCCCTTGGAAGAACAGAGAGGAGATACTATACTTTGTAACAAAGTTTGGGTAGGGTGTTGTTTGCAAGTCTTTTCTCCTATGATAAGAATCCCTCTTCCTTGGGTAGATAAAACACCCAGGAGGAGAATTTAAGAAAACTGAGCTCCTCTTGAAGGATCTGTCTGTAGACAGGTGAGGGAATTCTCCCAGCATTTGCTGTTTTTCAAGTTCCTGCAGCTAAATAGCCAATATGCCAGAAGTGGCATACTTTGGGGTAGCATGTCCTGAGGTCCTACGGTTACATTTTGGGGTGACACATTCTGTTACCATCTAGAGGCAACCTCAGGACAAAAAAGGTTCAAAAAGATATGTCATCACCAAAAGGAATCGGTATAATCATATTGAAACTGTGAACTGTTTTCAGCTAGTGATTCACAAGATGAGTAAATCACAAGGTGTCTGACAGATGTCAGTTCCCCCAAATCTCACAGTATCCCTCAGTCTCCTATGGATTCGTTGCTGGGTGCCATCAATTTTAAAAAAGAAAAAAAAATCCAACGGCAGAGTTGTGAGTTAAGTTTTATCTGGGGCCAAATGAAGACTATAGCCAGGAGACAGCATTTCAGAGAACTGAGAAATTGCTCCAAAGACGCAGAGGGAAAGTGGAATACACATGATCTTGGTGAAGGGGGTTCAGGCTATCAAGCACTTTTTTTTTTCTTTTTTGCAGTAGTTTCTATTGGTAATTCAGTTGGTAAAGGATCTGCCTGCAATGCTAGAGACCTGGGTTCGATTCCTGGGTTGGGAATATCCCCCGGAGAAGGAAATGGCAACCCACTCCAGTGTTCTTGCATGAAGAATCCCATGGACAGAGGAGCCTGGTAGCCTGCGGTCCATGGCGTCGCGAAGAGTCAGACACGACTGAGCGACTTCCCTTTCACTTTTCACTTTCATGCATTGGAGAAGGAAATGGCAACCCACTCCAGTGTTCTTGCTGGGAGAATCCCATGGACAGAGGAGCCTGGCAGGCTACAGTCCATGGGGTAGCAGGAGTCAGACATGACTTAGTGTGTTATCTTTTTTTTTTTTCTGTTAGTCACAAGGAACAGTCATCACCATGAAGGATTTTATTGCTTTTCTAGATATGAGGAGATACAAGAACAGGGCTCATAAAATCAGCTCCTGTACATATCTCTCTGAAGACCCGTTCTGCCAGTTTTCCCAGAGTACAGAGAGCCTCATTCCTGCTCTCACCTTGAGCTCTCTTCAGGGGTTTGTTGCAGATCAACAGCTTCAGCAGCACGCGATTTCAGCCTTGCAGAGGTAGACAGCAGGTGCCAGTCTGTAGCTGACAGTGCGTGGATTACAAAACCACCTAGCCAAAGCTGAGAATAGGCTTCTGAAAAGTGAAAGTCGTCCAGTTGTGTCCAGCTCTTGGCAACCCTATGGACTATACAGTCCATGGAATTCTCCAGGCCAGAATACTGGAGTGGGGAGCTTTTCCCTTCTCCAGGGGATCTTCCCAAGCCAGAGATCGAACCCAGGTCTCCCGCACTGCAGGCAGACTCTTTACCAGCTGAGCCACAAGAGAAGCCCTCTGAAAAGTTAGGTAGGTGATAAATATTAAGTGGAAGCTGATGGGAATTTGGAGACTTCATCTCAACACAAAATAATTGGGAATTCCCCCCAAATCTTTACATCTGAACTTGAATGCCATCAGAAGACCATTACTGCAAAAACTGCCAGAATAGTCAAAATACTTCTTGTTCTAGAAAGTAAGACCTCAAAGATTGCTTAAACTAGGAGGCATGATGGAGATAAGGTAGCCCATTTCCTCCATCTTTAAGCAGAGAACTTAATAACTAACATTATTTAGCTCTTACATATCAGTACATCAGTCACTATCCTAAGTGCTTTACTGCACTAACTCAGGTATCCATACCACAATCCCACGAATCACTACTACTGTCTTCATTTTATAGATGAGTAAACTGAGGCAGACAGAGGTCCAGAAATTTGCTCAGCAGGTGGAGAAACTGGCGTCAGTCTCCAGAACACCTGGTCCTGAAGTCCAAACCCTTCCTCGTATGGAAAAGAGAATTGAAGAAGATTCTTCACTAGACTGAGTTCAGTAGTTGACAATTTACAACATGCTTTCAAATCAGTTACCTTTTCCAAGAGTCATAAAACTTCAAAGTGCATGGGAAGAATACTGTACACAAATTCCAACTGGGAAAACTGAGGTTGTATCCAGTCCTAGGTCAAGTTGCTACTGAGTGATTGTGTGGCAAGCCCAGTTTTCTGGTGAAACCACAGTTCAGTGATTTTTTTTTCTTCATACATTTTCTAAGATAATACGTGGCATCATAGAAGAAAATTAGAAGACTATCACTGTTCACTAATCTTCAGAGGGGTTTCCCAGGTGGTGCAGTGGTAAAGAAGCCGCCTGCCAGAGCAAAAGATACAGGAGACACTGGTTTGATCCCTGGGTCGGGAAGATCCCCTGGAGGAGGGCATGGCAACCTACTCCAGTGTTCTTGCCTGGAAAATTTCATAGAGGAATCTGGCAGGCTACAATCCATGGGGTCACAAAGAGTCAGACACAACTGAGTAACTGAACGCGCATGCACACACTTGCACAGAGTCCAGAAAAAATAATAATAGCTTTAAGCATTGTGTCAAGCTCTCTACCTCAACAAGTCCTCTCCACATCCTTATAGGGTAGACACTTCCCCCATTTCACAGATGAGGAAACTGAGGCTCAGAAGCCCCACTTCACCAGGTCCTTCAGCTGGTTCTAGAGCTAAATCTAGTTTTTAGAGAAGACTCTGAAAACTAACATATGCTTGATCATTGTGTGGGTTTTACAAAATCTGATTTGGTGAAAACGACATGCTTCAATTTCAGGAAGTACAGAGAGTGTTTACTGGCAATTCTGTTTCCTGGTGGGGAAAAAATTTTATCTTACAAAATATAATTGTGACTTTACAATCACTCTTTCCTGTTTTCAGAAATGGGTGAAAGCAACTGGAGTGATAGCATGCAGAGGTCAGGAGACAGAGTCGCTGTTTAATTTGGCTTCACGTCTAAGTAGAGCAATGGAATTTAAGGAGATAAAAAAACCACCGAAAGCTAGAATTGCAGACAGAGTAGCTTGGGAAAACAGAGGAAACGGACAGAAGTTAAATCCCTATGGTGCGCCACAAGCCTGAGCCTGTTTCCTCCTCGCATCCCCCAGTCTAGTGAGCATTTTTACTTGTTTATAGGTGAGGAAACTAAGTCTGGGGAGGTTAAGAACTATTAACCCAGCCATGGTGTCATAGGCCTGGGGGGCGGGGGGAGGTGAGGCTTGAACTCCCAAACCTAAGCTCTTTCTCCTGACACCCGTTCACCTGTTCTTCTTACACGGCCCTGCAATACACCTTTGCCCCAGACTCCAGCGTTTCAGTTTGTTTGGCCTCACTGTGCCTGGCCACACACACTTTCCTTGGATAACATAATCTCTCCAAATCAATGTTGCTATTATTGCTACTATCACTATCATCATTCTGACACCCATCGGTCTACACTGACATCCTGTGCAAGGCTCCAAAGCCAGAGCCTGCGATGACAGACAGCTCGTGGGACTCGAGCTTAGCTCGGCATCACTTTGCCTGTCACTCCAACCAAGGGAGCCTGCCAGGCCGGGACTTCTCGTACAGCAGACTTGGCTTCAGTTTGCAAAATTCCATTGTCACCGTCGGAGACACATTCGTAAGTGCCTGAGTATTGAATCTGAATCCAGCTTTTGGGTTGTTAAGAGTAAGTCACTACTGTGTTGAACTTGAAAATCATTTCTGGTCTAAACTTAAATTTCCAAAAATGTACAACAAAGAGTAACCTAAAAAAGATTAACTTGGTGACGTCTGTTTTTATTTCTGCTTCTTCTGAGGTTAAAGACTAAGTTCAAATAATGTGTGAAGGAAGCACAAGAATAAGGAGGAAGCGAGGAAGACGTCACCATTTAATAAGAAGCCTGGCAGTTTTTAGCCTTCCCTTCCCTCAAAGTAACCTGTCTGTTATATAAATTGGAATTCTGAATGCACTTCTGACAGAGACCAGAAGGCTAGACGTGTATGTGTCATCTGATGCAATAATTAGCCCATGTAATCCTTTCTCTGGTGGCTCAGTGGTAAAGAATCTGCCTGCCAATGAAAGAGGCTTGGATTTGATCTCTGGGACGGGAAGATCCCCTGGAGAAGGAAATGGCACCCCACTCCAGTATTCTTGCCTGGAGAATCCCATGGACGGAGGAGCCTGGTGGGCTGCAGTCCGTGGGGTCACGAAGAGTTGGACAGAACTAAGCAACTGAACAACAATAGCAACACCACGACCCTTTCTCTATGATTCTTTTGATTCTTAGTGCTTCCTCCTTTGCGGAAATTGAGTTTACTAATTTATCTCCCTCACCAGGCTGAAAACTCCTTGCTGTGCTTAGTCGATTTATTCATGTCCAACTCTTTGCAACTCTATGGACGGTAGCCCACCAGGCTCCTCTGTCCATGGGATTCTCCAGGCAAGAATACTGGACCAGGTTGCCATGCCCTCCTCCAGGGGATCTTCCCAACTGAGGGATCAAACCCAGGTTTGATTGCAGGCAGATTCTTTCCTGTCCTTCTTAGAAGTAGAGATTATTTTAACTTTGTACCTCCAGAGTGTTCTCGTTTGTGCTTTAGGACATAATAGCCTCTTGATGACTATTTAAGTGGATAAGTTAAGCATACAATGAGTATTTAATGAATATCCACTTATCTCTATAGTCCTATCTTGACACTGGGGGATACAGAGAAAGATAAGAAGCCATTTCCATCTTAAAGGAGTTTAGAATTGAATAGGATAGATAAGATAGACAAGACTTAATACAGACAGATAGATCAATAGGTGAAAAGTTACAATAAATTCTTCATGTTCAAGGTTGATGAATGATGAAGGGGAAAATGGTGATTTGGGGAGGGCAGGCACCCTGCCTTGTCCCATTCAGGAAATCCCTCACACTGTCTAGTATTGTGGCTGCTGTTGCTCCTGCTGCTAAGTCACTTCAGTCGTGTCCGACTCTGTGCAACCCCACAGACGGCAGCCCAGCAGGCTCCCCCGTCCCTGGGACTCTCCAGGCAAGAACTCTGGAGTGGGTTGCCACTTCCTTCTCCAATGCATGAAAGTGAAAAGTGAAAGTGAAAGTAAAATTGTGCCCGACTCTTGTGGCAGGGGGGATCAAATCAATGAACATAGTGTCAGAAGCCAGATTTGAAGGAGAACTTTGAGTTGATGAAGTCTCACTCCTCATTTTACAGACAAGACTTGTTCTTTAACAGGGTTCCTCCCACTTTGAGCACCCTCCATTTTTTCAGCTGCCCCATCACACTTCATCTTCTCGGCAAGAAGATGCTTTTCTGACTCTCTTTCCTGACTCCAAGCACAGTGACCTCGCAGCATTTCATAAACCTTGGTTTCTTGTATCGTCTTTGTTTCTTTTCTTCTTCCTGCTGCCCCCCCTTCCTTTCTTTCTCATTTCCTTCCTTCTCTCCTTCCTTTTCTTTTTTTAAATTTGTTCATCTTTCTTCCTCCCCTTCTTTCTTGTCCCTTTCCTTCTTCCTTGTCCCTTTCCTTCTTCCTTTCTTTCCTTTTCCTTTCCTTTCTTGGGTCTCCATTTTATTAGTTACATATTATACATACTATTAATTTGCAGTTTTCTAGATTTTGAAACACTCCAATGCAACAGTGAAGTAAAGGAAAAATGATGGAACAGAACCAAATACCCACTTTCCCGGTTTATCAAAAGTTCACATTTTGCCACATTTGCTTCAGCTCTTCATTCAAACTTGTGTCCTAAAGATGTGCTTGGAAGGATAGACTCCAACCACGCTGCAGTCCTTACATCAGAGACTGGAGGAAGTGGAGAAGCAGTGGGATGGGCTCAAAGTTTGGGTATTTAGCTATTAACTTCCTTCGAGAAACTGACAACAGCCAAAACATCCTGGAACCTGGTTTCTGCTCCCCCTGCATGCGCCATCTCCTCTTCCAATGTCGCAGTCAGATGCTTCTTTTTCTCTGGCTAAGGCTCAGGCACTGTGATACACCTTCTCCAAGTCTTGTCTGAACAACCAGCTTGTTCCAAGCTCCTGGAGGGTATACGAGCAGCATCATACTCACATTTGTGTTCCACACAGTGCAAAGCCATATGGAACACATTGGAAGCTTATTTCATTTTATTAAACCGTACAGTTCCTATGAATGTGGCATGTGCAGCTCATTTGTTTTATTTTAATAAGGGTTTCTCTCTCAAATTATTAACTTTGCAACGTCTTCATTCATCATCTCATGCCTAGTCTGCCCAAGAATGTTGTAAATGGAACAAGTCAAATTTACATATGAACTTGTTTCCAAGGGATTCCCACTACAACAAGAATGAAAAATGGCCACAGGCGGTTTTCAACCCCATCTGCACACACCATGCTTTGGGGACTCATTAAACACGTTTTCTTTGCTTATTTGGAAGATAAACTCTTGCAGTGTCTCCGTGGTGGGACAGACGTCATCTTCCCTGGCTGGATCCACCGCCAAAGCTCAGCCACCCGATGGAGCTGAATGTCTCAGAGGTCAATAACTCTTCCTATCATTTTTCATTAAAGGGTTTGGAACTGGCAGATCCTCAAGGAATAATTAATTACTTGGAATCTGGCGTACGATTCTAGTTCACCCCCTGGGTTAGCCTTGAGCATTCCAGCCCAAAGCCAGCCCTTGACAGGTTTTTGTGGGAGTCTCACCTCACACCTTGGAACAACTGAAATGTCTTAGGAAAACTACATTTCCAAAGTGAGAGTTCCCGGGCTGGGTGGGAGACACAAAACACCCCCCAAATCACCATGCACCAGGGTGGGCTGACTCCAGATGGGGAAGGGGAAATGGGGAAAGGAGGAGCATCCTCATCCTGTTGGCTTCATGAAATGGCTCGTTTCAAACCTTGATTTATGATAGGTTCACGAAGAGAGGAACCAAGCTGTTATTATTCTAAATGCCATGCTCTGGTAACAGAATCCAGCTCTTAAGTACAGCCTCAGCCTGACCCACACATCTTGGGATCTCAGCTGTCCTTCTTGACCAGCAGAATCTCATGGTCCAAATCTAGTTCCCGTGGCCAGAGCTCAAGTTCCCACAAGCCAGAGGCAGAGTGAGGGTCTGGGGGCAGGTATGAGGGAGCCAGGGGATCTCAGCCTTTCAGACATGAACCACTGGAAGCATTGGGAGCATTCTCGGACAGAGACACGGAAGCATCTGTACATCACCCTGGGGACAATTTGGATCCATTGGTTTATCAATGTGTGCTCTGGTTTATAATTCAGTGTGCTCTGGCTCGGATAAACCGAAAAGGGAAGAGGATGAAAGAGAGCTGGATCAACTCAAGCAGGAAAAGACAGCTGAATCACAGCCCACGCCTGCTGAGGCTAGTTACCATTCAGCCCCAAGGGCCTCATGGAACTTTTCTCCACAGCAGTTTTGTTCAAAGGAAACAAAATTCCAACCACATATATGTAATTTCCAGTATTCTAGGAGCCACACTAAAAAAGAGAGAGAGAGAGAGAGAAGGAATCCATTTCAATAATATATTTTATTTAACTTGATGGACCCAAAATATTATCATTTCAACATATAATTCAAAGAATGAGATATTTTAAATTCTCTCTTTTTTCGCACTATGTCTTTGAAATCCGCTGTCAGCTTTGCACTCACAGCCCGTCTCAATTTGCACAAACACTCGTAGCCTCTGTAGTTTTCATGTGTTGAGCAACACAACTCTGGGGTGGCGCCATGGGTCTAAATTATTACCAACAATTCTTGATATCTGTGCATCTGAGCTCAAAATTCCAAATTTCTGGGAGACAGAGATGAAAATGGGCTGCCCACTGGATCAATTAGCCATGTCAAGGCAGGACCACCGCACACTGACATGGTGGCTGAAGGTCCAGACTTGGAGGTGGGGATGAGGATGGGGCCATGAGCAGGCAGCCCCAGGAAGGGGTAGCCAGAACACATTTGGGTGGGCAGAGGGGGTTTTCAGGGCTTCCCAGGTGGCACAGTTGGCAAAGAATCTGCTTGCCAAAGCAGGAGACATGAGAGATGTGGGTTCAGTTATGGGGTCGAGAATCCTTGGAGAAGGAAATGGCAACCACTCCGGTATTCTTGCCCAGAAAATTCCATGGACAGGGGAGCCTGGTGGGGTACAGTCCATGTGGTCACAGTGAGTCAGACACGACTGAGCACACATGCACGCGCCTTGCTAGCGTGTGAGACGAGTGCAACCGGGTGGTAGTTTGAACCTTCTTTGGCATTGCCATTCTTTGGGATTGGAGTAAAATACTGACCTTTTCCAGTCCTGTGGCCACTGCTGAGTTTTCCAAACTTGCTGACATATTGAGTGCAGCACTTTAATATCAGCTTTAACAGTAACAGGAAGTTTTCAAAGTCTCTTGGGAAATGTACAATGGAGGAGACTTGGGATTCACTGGCTGTTACCCCTATTTTTGCAGGCAAGAACTGATCCCAGAGCAGCCTTGGAACTAGTGTAAATATCAGCCTCTTTCCCTGTCGTGGTGCTGTGGTTTCAAGGTGAGAGGCAGGCAGTTTAGATGATACTATTTCTTCACTCACTGAGAAGGTCCTCTGGGAATGCTCCCAATCTCCCGAGGTAGGATTGGCCCTCCCTAAACCCATAGAATTAGGTAGCTTTTATTATGAACCCCGATACTTGAAGACACTGCCTAGACCTCCTCAGCCTTTCTTAGCCAGCCTTTCTCCTTGGGTACTTTCTCTTAGCTTCTCTTCTGTCTCTCTAGGGAGCTCTGATTTATAGCACCTGCCAATTTCGGTGGTGTAGATGCTCCCACCGTGACCAGTTTCAAGCTACCAGCATGGTATCAATCTCCCTACAAAAATCCTGAAAAGTTTCATGTTATTTTTTTTCTTTTCTCTTACTAAAGTATAGTTGATTTACAAAATTGTGCCAACTTCAGCCATGCAGCAAAGATTCTATTATACATAAATATGTCTGTATATTCTTTTTCAGATTCTTTTCCATTACAAGTTGTTACAAGATGTTGAATGTAGTTCCCTGTGCTATACAATAAGTCCTTACTGTTTATTTTATAGATGGTAGTATGTATATGCTCATCCCAAGCTCCTAATTTACCCTTCCCCGACTCCCTTTCCACTTTGGTAACCACAAGCTGGTTTTCAATGTCCATGAGGCTGTTTCTATTTTGTAAATAAGTTCATTTGTAATCATTTTTTTTTAAGATTCCACATGTAACTGATATATAACAAAGACACACAGATGGCCACCAGGCACGTGAAAACATGTTCAACATCATTAATTCTTAGAGAAATGTAAATCAAAACTCTAGTGAGGTAACTTACAGAGCTCAGAATGGACACCATCAAAAAGCCTACAAATAATAAGTGCTGGAGAGGATACGGAGAAAAGGGAAGCCTCCTCCACTGTTGCTGGGAATGTAAATTGGTGCAGTCGCTATGGAGAACAGTATGGATGCTACTTTCAAGAACTAAAAATAGAGTGACCGTGTGATCTGGCAATTCCAGTCCTGGACACACATCCAGAGGAAAACTTCCTTCCCAAGTATGCATACACTCCAATGTTCATTGCAGCACTATTTATAACAGACAAGACATGGAAGCAACCTAAGTGCCCATCAGCAGACGAATGGATAAAGAAGATGTAGTGTATCTATATACACAATAGAAAATTACTGGAAATTTAACAGTCAGATCTGGTGACCTGAGAGCAAGCTGGGTCCAGCATCTCACAGCGGCAGAACTAGAGCCCTAACCCCTCGGGGCCCTGTCTACTCTCCCCCTTCCCCATGTCCCGCAAGCTCTGCGGAAATGTGCAGAGCTGGTCAGACCATGGCCTGCCTCCCGGGTCAGTCTCTTCCTCCCAGCTGGATTCTCTGACATTTGGGATCATGTTAAGTAATTCTCAGGACAGTGGTGAAGATTAGAGAAAATCCTTGCAAAGCCTACTCATAGGCAGTATGCCACAAATGCCACCATTCCTATTTTCCCCTTTCAAATTTTCAACAAGTAAACTCATGCAGCGAGCCAGGATGGAGCCAGATTTGAACACAGGGCAGTCCCTCCAAAGATTTCAAATTAAACCACCGACACTGCCCAGTTTAAGACGGCGTAGACACGGATGACACTTGCATCCTTTGGAGCACGCGGAGGGAGGGTCACGGAGTGAGCGGTGAAATTGCCATTAGGATTGCGACGACACAGAAATGAAAGATGAGACTTCTCTGGTGGTTTCCATTGCAAAACCACCTGCCAACACAGAGGACACAGGCTCAATCCCTGGCCAGGGAGCAAAGATCCCATGTGCCACGGAGCAACCAAGCCCACGAGCCACAGCTCCTGAAGCCCGTGCACCCGAGAGCCCGTGCTCCGTAGCAAGAGAAGCCCCTGCAATGGGAAGCCGCTGCACCGCGACAAAGTAGCCCCCGCTTGTTGCAACAGAAGAAAGCCTGCATGCAGCAACAAAGAGCCAGTGCCACCAAAAACAAAATAAAAACGTAAAAAAGATGAAAAATAGTATTAGGTCCTGTCATTTGTCTCATAGGACTGCTGTAAGGAAATACTACCACCCGGGTGATTTACAATCAGGGAGTTCATTCACCTAGTTCTGGGGGCTTGAAGTCTGAAATCAGGATGTCAGTTCTCTCCAGAGTCTCTGGGAGTGGATGCCACTCTCTGCTTCTGTGTTTCCATGGCACGTTCCCTGTCTGTGCATCTCTCCCAGCCTCACCTTACAAGGACACCATCATAGTGGATGAAAGGTCCCGTTATCTTCAGTTGACTGCGTCTGCAGAAACTCTGCTTTCAAATGTGGTCTATTCATGTGCAGGCTGTGTACTCCATCACTTCAGTCGTGTCCGACTCTTTGTGACGCTATGGACCGTAGCCCACCAGGCTCCTCTGTCCGTGGGGATTCTCCAGCCAAGAACACTGAAGTGGGTTGCCATGCCTTCCTCCAGGGGATCTTCCCAACCCAGGGATCGAAACCAGGTCTCCTGCGTTGCAGGTGGACTCTTTACCATCTGAGCCACCAGGGAAGCCCAAGAATACTAGAATGGGTTGCCATGCCATCCTCCAGGGGATCTTCCTGACCCTGGGAGCAAACCCTCATCTCATATCTCCTGTATTGGCAGGCAGGTTCTTTAGCCCTATCGCCACCACAGGCAACTTTTTTTCAACATGTGTTTGCTGCTGCTGCTAAGTCGCTTCAGTCGTCTCCAACTCTGTGCAACCCCAGAGATGGAAGCCCACGAGGCTCCCCCATCCCTGGGATTCTCCAGGCAAGAACACTGGAGTGGGTTGCCACTTCCTTTTCCAATGCATGAAAGTGAAAAGTGAAGGTGAAGTTTCTCAGTCGTGTCCAACTCTTAGCGACCCCATGGACTGCAGCCCACCAGGCTCCTCCGTCCATGGGATTTTCCAGGCAAGAGTACTGGAGTGGGGTGCCATTGCCTTCTAGAGTGACACTATTACGATCATCCATCATATATCAAACTATACATTTGATCAACTGCTTCAAGTCTAGTCTCACTTCCGTTGAAGGCTCAGTCACATACTTGGTAATACAAGAAATAATAATCTTGTGAACAAGCAAAATACAATGGTATAGTTGATAACATTAGTGGAATTAAAAGTAAATATTTTAGCCATGAGCCTCCCACACCAGTTTTGTTTTTTTTTTTAAGATTGTCAAGATTAGGGAAGGGTCACTTAAAGCAGATTTTTCATGTGGTTCAAATGTGTTACATTAAAGGATTTATCAGGTACAAAAGTACAGCATTCACCCTGAATTATAGCTCAGACATCTCTCTGAGATGCTGTCAGATGTCAAGGGCCTTGCAGTTGTGTAGCACTGCCTTTATCATCATAGAGATCTCAGAATTCAATAGGCTAATAGCCCGGTTACTATCATTTAAAGCTTATGAAAGTTGTCAAGGTCAGTTACATCCTCCAATCCCATTGAAGGCACACA
>SJYF01000930.1:1351950-1365351 GCA_006410515.1 Procapra przewalskii
CACACAAGCTGCTAAATGGTCATACAATTAGAATACAGATCTTTGACCCATTGGGATCATACCAATGGTAGATTGGTTGGGGTTACCTGTAACTTGTTAACATGGATGACCTTAAATTCACGGGAATCCCAGGCTACACCTTCATATCATCCCTGTAGATGTCAAGGCCATAAATTAGTGCCACAAATCCACTGAGTTCCATATCAACACTCTCTCTAAGGGTAATAACGGTATAGTTCACAAAGCACCCAGCCTTGTCTCATAATTACCAGGTTGATCATTTTTGTATGATTTAAGCATTCCCAGCATAGAGGAGCCTTTAAACTTAAATGACCGTAGCCTGGTGTTAACCATGTAGATCCTCCCCATAACTGCAGTTTTTCCTTTTAATAGATGAGAAGTTAATTTTTTATTGAGACTTAGCTCATCACTCCAATTGAGTTTAAATGACCCTAAGAGAAAACTTAAATCCATGGCCAGCCTCAGAGCAGGTATTTTTAATTGGCCAGGTGAGAGGATCCCATCTAGAATGATTAGGAATAGATAGAACAGAACTGAACACTCATCTAAAACAAATTTCCAACATGTATTTAGGAGGATACAATTCAGCCACAGCAGATCCTTTGTAAGACGTGGCCACTGAACATCAAATCCCTAAAGGATGTTTTCAGCCCTCCAGCCTCCTTTCTTCAATGAATAGAAAAGTGTTTTGTCTGTTTATAAGTTAAACAAATATATTGTCTAACTCTGTTGACAACACGGAAGGATGGGAGCCTCTTCTCCCGGTCCATCAGCCAAGCTTAATTTGGCAAAACCTAGTCTGCAGGCCTGTTCTCAGCAGGAGGACGCTGAGTGCACAGACTCCAGACTTCCCCGGTCACACAGCCTTAGAGCCGAGTCCCAGCGCTCAGACGTGTGGAGTGTCTTTTGCCCAAAGCCAGCCCTGACCCCTCATTACACAGGCGAGAAGCTGAGGGCTCAGAGAGGAGAGGCGATTTGCCCCTCACCATAGACAGAGCGTGAAACTCACGTTCTTCTCCTCTGTTCCGGGGTCTCATGCACAGGAACAGTTGGAGTCAAGTGCAACCAGCCCCCTCCGTGGGGACAGGTGCGCAGTGCAGGAGGCAGGGTGGCTTGGCATAGAGAGGAGCAACGCCACCTTTGGAGCTGACAAGCCACTCCCCAACCCCTCTCCTTGGGGGTTCTGGAGACAGAACCCCGGACATGGATCAATCTAGCTTTGTGTCTGCCACCCAGAATCCCAGGGGTGATTCCAATCAGTGTCTCTGCAAAATGACAGATGTCCCAGACCTTCAAAGTCACGCTCTACTGTCTGGAACCACAAATATGGAAACTGCCAATATTAAACATTACTGAAATTAACCACCCCACTAACCACTTATGCAGCCTCCAATCAAGCAGAGCCCAAGGGCCCTTGAATTTAACCGGCCCTTGATGGATCTGAGTGACCATCTCAGGGCAGTATTTTTTTGGCCACTGTTCCCCAGCATCCCACACCCCTTCACTGGTGATGCTTCTGAAAGCAGAGTGAAATTTGCCGGGGAAGGACAGAGAAGGAGGCTCTTGGTGGAAAGAATTCCCCGGGGGCCGGGAGTGAGGTAGGAGTGGAGGATGATGGCTGGAGGGAACCGCCTGTGAAGAGTCTAACGGGTGAGTTAGTTCCGAGAAGAAAAGGCCACTCCGTGTGCCCTGGAGATCTTGCTTCTGGGCACTTCTGCCCTGCAGGTGTGTGTCAGTTCACACACCTGAACCATCTGCTTGCTGATGGCAGGGGAGTTTAGAGGAAGGTGATTTCTTGGTGGATGGCGGTGCCCCTTCCTAAAGTCCCAGGGGTGGAGTGGGAGTTGGGGGGAATGATAGGGGGCTCGCAGGTGATGGGGGAGGAAGGGTCACCTGGTGAAGAGGGATGCTGCCAAGGAGATGAGATCACTGAGCTTCCCCCACATACATCTGGGAGGCTGGATGGGGAAGGCACAGGCAGGGCCCCTTCATCCCCTCTCGGCTGGATGGGTGGGCTCCTCGGTGCCCTTAGGGCGCAGATTGCAGCAGTCACGGGCAGGAGGGGTGTCTGTGCTGAGTGGGCAGAAATGGGCTATGCACCCTGCCCCCTTTGTCCTGCGCACTGTCTCAGAGGGGCAAGGGTGCAGCACCATCACCCCGGCTCACGGTCCCCTTAGGAGACCTTAGGGTCACCCCATCATGCCATGTGTGTGCTCAGTTGCGAAGTCATGTCCAACTCTTTGCGACCCCACAGTCTGTAGGCTGCCAGGCTCCTCTGTCTGTGGGACTTCCCAGGCAAGAAAGCTGGAGTGGGTTGCCATTTCCTTCTCTAGGGGAACTTCCTGACCCAAGGATCGGACCCACCTCTCCTGTGGATTCTTTACCCACTGAGGCACCTGGGAAGCCCATCAGCCCACAGGCTGTCCTAAGATCTCTTCCAGCTCCAGGTCACCTTGCCATGCCTTCCTTCCAGCTGTCATGCAGGAACAGTGACAGTGAAAATCACTCAGTCGTGTGCGACTCTTTGCAACCCCATGGACTATACAGTCCTTGGAATTTTCCGGGCCAGAATACTGGAGTGGGTAGCCTTTCCCTTTTCCAGGGGAATCTTCCCAACCCAGGGATTGAACCCAGGTCTCCCGCATTGTGGGCAGATTCTTTACCAGCTGAGCCACAAGGGAAGCCCAAGAACACTAGAGTGGGTAGCCTATCCTTTCTCCAGGGCATCCTCCCGACCCAGGAATAAAACTGGTGTCTCCTGCATTGCAGGCGGATTCTTTACCAACTGAGCTATCCGGGAAGATCATGGAGGAACAGGGAGGCTTCTAACCCTCCCACTGGTGTCCGTCCAGGGAGGCTGGGGAGCTCAGCAGATGCATCCTATCCTGATTTACAGTCTTTGAAAGCTGGATGCCTGTGTCCCTAAAAGAGCTTCAGAAACCTGAGGGTCCCCCAGGCCTGCTCCTCCCCTCCACCTGCCCCTCCTCCAGCATCCTGCTTGGCCTTTTCCAAGCGGCCCCAGATTGCAAGCCGAGGAAGATAGGGGCGGGGGGCATGCGCTGGGCTCTCAGCCCTGGAGCCTCGCCAGGCAGCGACTCATCACCCCACTTCCGGCTCTTCACTCTCCTCTCCCGGGACAGACGCAGTTGTTCAGGCTTTCAGAGTTCCTGGAGAGAGCGTGGTCTTCAGGGCTTTTTCTGCGCAGGGATCCAGATAAGGGAGGAAAACATCCCAAAGCCCGAACAATGAGGGCCTTTGTCGCTGACAAGTCTGGGGACCACGGCTCTCTTGTGGGGCCTGGCTGGGCAGGGTTGGCAGGCTTTAGGAACAGGAGCCCGACTTCCCTCTGCAGCAACAATAACTTGGGAAGGAGCCTGGGGAGGGGGCAGACAGGACGATGGGGGTGGCATGACGGTGCTGGCCTGTGGCTTCTAAGAGCAAGGCTGATTGTCACTCCTTTCTGGCACTGACTGTACTGGGACTAAAGGACAGGTTAGGGAATTTCCACGATTTCACATTTTTAAACATTGCTTTTCTTCCTGTGCTCTTTCTTCCGCTCAACAATTATTATTTTTAAAAAAACTTTCTCTTTTATGTTGGAGTATGGCAGATTACAGGCTTCCCTTGTTGCTCAGATGATAAAGAATTTTCTTGCAATGCAAGGGACCCAGGTTGGGAAAGTGCCCTGGAGAAGGAGATGGCAACACACTCCAGTTTTCTTGCCTGGAGAATTCCATGGACAGAGGAGCCTGGCAGTGGGGTCGCAAAGAGTCAGACGGGACTGCGCCACTGACACTTTCACTTTCATATACCAGATTACAATGTTGTGACAGTTTCGGGTAGACAGCAAAGGGACTCCGTCACACATGTATCCATTCTCCCCCAAAATCCCTCCCATCCTGGCTGCCACATAACTCCGAGTAGAATTCCATGTGCTATACGAAGGACCTTGTTAATTATCCATTTTAAACACAGCAGTGTGTCCATGTCCATCCCAAACTCCCCGACTGTCCCTTCCCCGCACCCTTCCCCCCTGGTTACCATAAGTCTGTTCTTTAAGTCTGCATCAACTCAGCAATTATGGAGTAACTATTACCGGCAGTAAGGACTGTGGGAGAGGAAAGATAAGAGCTGGTTCGTGATGGGCTCTGGGGAGATTAACCCTCAATTACCTGAGAACACAGTCAAGGTCTCCCCTGAAACAGGTGCCTCACAGGACCCTGTTGATTCCACTCAGGACACACCCCCAATCCCTCTTTGACTTTAGAACTATAACTAGATTCAACCCCAAATGCCCAGACCCGGAGAAGAGCACACGTTACAGCTCAAACCCAATAGTCCGTCTCGCACAGGGAGGCCAGTCTTGCTCCCTTCAGGCCGTCAGCTGATTGGGTGAGGCCCACCCATGCTAATCTGCTCTACTCAAAATCCATCCAACTGAACTTCAACCTCACCCAGAAACACCCTCACAGATGCACCCAGAATAATGGTTGACCAAACATCTGGGCATCACGGCCCAGCTAAGTTGATACATAAAATTAATCCTGAGGGTCCACTCTCTGTGTGAGCTTTGCACCCAGACATTGTTCCTAAACCATGCTTAATCTCCAAATGAAGACAGTAACGTGGTTACAGCCACCCCCCCCCCAATATGACACCACCAAAAGTATGCTAGCTACTCCCCCAGAAGAGGGTGCAAAGTCCTTGGGTGATGTCGTACTTCCCCTTGATACCCTGTAACCCAAATATGATGGCGCAACATTAGCAGTACTTAAATACTGTGATACAAATTCAACACATCTTATGTTACATAAGGAGATAAAAGAGGAAGAAAATAAAGTATTCTGTATACACACATGTGCACACACTAATATATTCATTACAAAATAAGGAGAAAACACTCATGACAATTGGAGTCCTCATTCCTGTGACTGGTCATGTGGTCATAGCTGGTATTCATAACGACCTTCTTCCACTGTTCATTCTGTATTCCTTTTGCCCTCAGCAAGCACCTCAGCTGGTTGTGGTTCTTAACTTGGTGGAGTGAACCAAACCTTCATTCCTCAAGCCTCTGGGCCATTACTAGTCCTGTCTGGAGGGGGTTGTTGTAGTTTTCCATCAACCTTAATTTCAGGGCATGGCAACACTAACAGGCGCCCTAATGGATCTCCTCTGTTTCTGGACATACTCTTCCTCACCTCTGTTGTGAATAATTGTTCAATTTCTCCTTGGCAGTCGACCCATCTAAGTAGTATCCATGCCCAGCCCCACTGCAGACAGTTGAGACCTTGTATTTCGTGCTGAGAAATTGAAGCTTGAATGATCTCTCTGGTTAGCTTTAATATGCATCCAGGGCTGTGATCCATTAACCCAGTGGGAGAGGCAGCAAGGAAGCAAGCAGAGGGAAACACCTTGGGGTTAAGGGTGGAGCAGGTGGGCAGGAAGGACAGTGTGTGTAGTTATATGTGCCTGGGTGTCTTGGATGGGCTTGGTGGGAAAAGAAAGACAACATCACAAAATCTATCAAATGGAAGGTTTCCATCAAAACTCTACCATGAGCCATAATGTCACAAGAAATTCAACATAGGAAATAATTTATGAAAGAAGAAAACTAGCCCTGAACTTGAAGACTGTGAAGGTCAAGGAGACACTTACCAGGACCTTGATTCAGAAGATACTCCCACAGTAGCCAAGAGACCTTCAACTAAGGTCCCTGGAAGCTGCATTTCCTCCAGATACAAGAAGAGACAAGTATATATTGAATTTACTCCTCACAGCTGATAAGGCTTCACTTCTGTTGACTAACAAGTATGCAAGATGTTCCATTTCCCCAGTAAGCAAAAAGAAAAAAAAAAGCAAATTTTAAGGAAGACACTAGCTCCCACTTCTCAGAGTCGTCAAAGTCAGACAAGGCTCTTGCACGCGAGAACCGGGACAGCTGCCCAGAGGCACCATCTGGCAGGGAGTCTCTCACATCAGAAATGCATATGGCAGCAGGTAGGAAAGCCCTCCCTTGGGTGTGTGCTCCTAAGAACACACACACACACGCACATACAGGCTTGCATATCAAACACATGAGATTAGGTGCATGTAGGAGAGGGGATGGGAATAGGGATGAGAAATGAGCAGAGAAAATTAACAAAACAAAGTGAGCGAGGAGCCCTACAAGACCACTGCCGGGAGCATGCCACCAACTTGGAGTGCAATTAACTAGATGTGCTCCATCTGAAGTCCAATTTCATTAATTACCTAATTAATTAATTACCTTGACTCAGCCTCTCAGGGCCAGCTCATCCTTTGGCTCTGACAAAAGGCAAGTCTGAACCTTCCAGGCAGGAGCCAGTTTCAACCAAGGCCTGCCTTGAATGATGTCATTATGCATTGTGAATGCAAATCATCTCTACAGGTAATATTTTTTTTAAACTTTTTGTCATTCTGATGAGTGAAGAAGGTACAACTGCATTGTGAAAGAAACACGAGGATTTAGAAATTCAGATCTTTCTTCGAAAGTCAAATGCATTTTATTTCATAAAGTGAAGATTTAGTGCCCCCTGTTGATGCCCAAGAAATCCCAAAACTATCACCAGATGGGGCTCTGTCAATGTGGTAGACAGGATCACAGCCCCCAGATGTCCGCGTCCTCATTCTCAGGACCTGGGACTGTGTTGCCTTAGGTGGTAAAGGGACACAGCAGATGTGAATAAGATCAAGATCTGGAGACGGGCGGGGAGTGGGGGGTGATCGGGGTCTTCCTGATGCCTGTGTAGTGATACAAGTCCTGAAAAGGCGAGAACCTTTCCCGGTTGTCATCAGAGAGGGAGATGCAACTGCAGACGGTCAGAGAGTTGTGACAAGGTTGACATCTTTAACAAATTTTTATTGGAGTCTAGTTGCTTTGCAGTGTTGTGTCAGTTTCTGCTGTACAACAAAAGAATGTGATACAGATACATATATCTCTTCTTTCTTAGATTTCCATCTGATTTAGATCACCACAGAGCACTGAGCAGAAAAATTCCCTGTGCTGGACAATAGGTTTTCCTTCATCATCTCTTTTATATGTAGTAGCGTATATATGTCAATCCCAGCCTCCAGTTCATCCCGCCCCGCTTCCCTCCTTGGTATCCACGTTTGTTCTCTATTTCTGCTTTGCTAATAAGTTTCTCTGTACCGTTTTTCTAGCTTCCACATATAAGCGATATTATGCAATATCTATGTTTCCCCTTCTGACTTACCTCACTCTGCATGGAAGTCTGGGTCTATCGACGTCTCTGCAGAGGGCACAATTCCATTCCTTTTATGGCTGAGTAATACTCCACTGTGTATAGGTACCACATCTTCCTTATCCATCCCTCTATTGCTGGACATTTAGGTTGCTTCCATGGCTATTGCAAATACTGCTGCAATGAACACTGGGGTGCATGGATCTTTTTTCAGTTATGGTTTTCTCCAGGTATACAGTAGTGGGATTTTTGGTTTATACAGTAGCTCTATTTCTAGTTTTTTGAGGAACTTCCATACTGTTCTCCATAATGAACCACATAGTGGCTGTACCAATTTACCTTCCCACCAACATTTCCTTTCTCCACATCCTCTCCAGCATTTATTGTTTGTAGATTTTTTATGTTGAACATTGCCAACTTTGTAGACAGAGGAGGAGACCAGAAGCTAAGTTCTGTGGCTAGCCTCCAAAAATCAGCAAGGCAGGGAGATAGAATATTCTCTCCTGGAAAATTCAGAACCTCCCCCATCCCCCCAGATTTGTATGTTGAAACCGAATCTCCAATGTGATGGTATTGGGAGGCGGAGTCTTGAGGAGGTGATTAGGTCCTGAGGATGGAGCCCTCATGAATGGAATGGTTATAAAAGATACCCAGAGAGCTCCCTCATTTCTTCTGCTATGAGAGGATGCTGCAAGAAGACAGCCGTCTATGAGCCATGAAATAGGCCCTCAGTTCAGTTCAATTCAGTTGCTCAGTCATGTCCAACTCTTTGCAACCCCATGGACTGCAGCACGTCAGGCCTCCCTGTCCATCACTAACTCTTGGAGCTTACTCAAACTCATGTCCATTGAGTCGGTGATGCCATCTAGCCATCTCATCCTCTGTCATCCCCTTCTCCTCCTGCCTTCCATCTCTCCCAGCATCAGGGTCTTTTCCAATGAGTCAGTTCTTCACATCAGGTGGCCAAAGTATTGGACTTTCAGCTTCAGCATCAGTCCTTCCAATGAATATTCAGGACCGATTTCCTTTAGAATGGACTGGTTGGATCTCCTTGCAGTCCAAGGGACTCTCAAGAGTTTTCTCCAACACCACAGTTCAAAAGCATTAATTCTTCAGTGCTCACCTTTCTTTATAGTCCAACTCTCACACCCATACATGACTACTGGAAAAACCATAGCTTTGACTAGATGGACCTTTGTTGGCAAAGTAATGTCTCTGCTTTTTAATATGCTGTCTAGGTTGATCATAACTTTTCTTCCAAGGAGCAAGTGTCCTTTAATATCATGGCTGCGATGCCTTTGGAACCCAAAAAAATAAAGTCTGCCTCTGTTTCCATTGTATCCCTGTCTATTTACCATGAAGTGATGGGACCAGATGCCATGATCTTAGTTTTCTGAATGTTGAGTTTCAAGCCAACTTTTTCACTCTCCTCTTTCATTTTCATCAAGAGGCTCTTTGATTCTTCTTTGCTTTCTGCTGGCTATAAGGGTGGTGTCATCCGCATATCTGAGATTATTGATATTTCTCACCAGACATCAAGTCTGCTGGCATCTTGATCTTGGACTCCCAGCCTCCAGAACAGTGAGAAATAGATTTCTGTTGTTTATAAGCCACCCAGTCTATGGTATTTTGGGTAGCATCCATAGAGACTAAGATAGATGCTATTTTTAGACTATAAGTTTAAAAATAGACTCAAAGTATGCAGTGACTACCAAAGTCAATCTTCAAGGTGAAAAAGTAAGTCCACCATCATACTGGAATATTTTTCTTGATAAAAAGAACTCCTTTATATTTGAATGATCCAAAAGACAAAAAAAAATACAGATATATATCATCAGGGATTTAGAAGACTTGTAAAACTCAGTGAACAAGCTAGACCAAATAGACATGTGATTCTGCACCCAACATTAGAGAAGTCATATTTTCCCCCTCAAGAATGCAGGGTAGATTTCTAGTATTTTATTATGGAAGCCAGTCAGCCTTTACCTACCCATATAAATATACTCTTTTTTAAAAAATTTTATTTTGTTGAAGTATAGTTGATTTCCAATGTCATATTAATTTCTAGTGTACAGCAAAGTAACTCAGTTATCCATATATATATATATATTCTTTTTCATTAGCTTATCACAGTGTATTAAATATAGCTCCTGTGCTACACAGCAGGACCTTATTTATCCTTTCTCTACATAATAGCTTGCATCTGCTAATCCTAAATCTGTCCCCCTAACCTTCTCCCCCTTGGCAACTGTAAGTCTACTCTCTATGTCTGTGAGTCTGTTCCTGTTTCATAGATACGTTCTTTGGTGTGGTATTTTAGATTCCACATATAAGCGATATCATATGGTATTTGTCTTTTTCTTTCTGACTTACTTCACTTGGTACGACAATCACTACGTCCATCTGCATTGTAGCAAACGGCATTATTTCATTCTTTTTCATCTACGCACGTGTTACTCTTGCTTTGTCCTGGCAAGGAGGTAATGAGAGCCTTGATAAGTAATGGCGTATTTTTAAAAGGTCCTGTTGGAATAGAATACACACTTGGAGTCAATAGGCCTGGTTATACCACTTGCGGGTCATGTGATTTTTTTTAGTTCTCAAGTCAGTTGCTTCATCTGAGCAATGAGACACAAACCTCACCCCCGACATCAGAGGCTGATGATGAAGGCCAAGTGAGATTGGGTATGGGTTACCATCGTCCTTGTCATCTTCTGATCCAGCCTCTCATTTTCTAGAGGAGCACTCCAAGGCTGAGCAGTAGGAGTGACTTGTAAAGATGGCCAACAAAGGAAATTCAGGATGTCAGCACCCTCTAGGCTAACTCTGTAGCAGCCGGCGTTACTCTTGCCCAGAGAGAGAGAAGCATTCCCAGGCAATTCAGGCAAAGCTTTCCTTATTGTTCTTAAGGGACAGTGAATCTGCAGCACCTCAGGAAGAAAGTCTCCTGATCTGGTCTCCTTGCCAAAGGAGACAATATCCTTATTTTTCCAAATGAGCATAAATGTCAGGACCAGTGATTTCAGAATTGTGCTTATTACTTTTTCATGAAAAGTTTGTTCTTCTGATGTTGCAGCGAAGATCGGCTTTCCTCGAATAATGGAACTTCCATGGGAATTGTTGAGCTAATCAATGAATCTGATTGACTTTGTATGAGCAATTGGCAGTAAAAATTTTAAAAAGTGACTTGCTTATCCAAAAGAGCATACATAATATGAACAAAAATAACTTGAAATGTGTATAAAAAAGTTAAGACAATCAAATAAATAAATAAACCAGAAAACAGTCTGTCATTGTAAATTCTCCATAGGAGTTGACAGAAGCTTTATTAGTTGGTGTATTGTTACTCTTGTAATAGAAAACCCTATTCATGATTTTTAACTTTTTTTACCAACTGAAAATCACTTATCTGTGACTTTATCTGATAAAGTAAAAGAAATGGTCAGACAACACAGAGAAGGGGAATGCTTCAAAATATTAGGAAGGCTTCCCTGGTGGCTCAGCGGTACAGAATCTGGCTGTGATGCAGAAGACGTGGGTTCCAGCCCTGGGTTGGGAGAGTGGCAGCATTGTCTACAGGGTGGGGAGTCTTTCCACATCTCTTCCTCTGTGGCTGCAATTCCTGCAAAGAAGCCAGAGCAAGTTGAGGGTTAAAATAAGTAAGCCGGACTTGGAGGATACCAGGGGGACAGCAGAAAGAAAAAGGCCACTTAGCGTGTTTCCCAGGCGACAGCTCCTGAGGGGAATCCCTGCTCCACGCTTTAACTCCCTTCCTTTGCATGAAAGATCGGTGTTTTTCACATTGTTGCTGCTGTTGCCCAGCTCTCTGTGACCCCATGGACTGCAGGACGCCAGGCTTCCCTGTCCTTCACCATCTCCCCGAGCTGGCTCAAACTCATCTCCATCACATCGGTGATGCCGTCCAACCATCTCGCATCACATTTCATAATGAAATTGAGATCCTCAGCAAAACAGTTCATCTCAAAACGCTGTCATCCCAGTCTCTTCCCTGATTCCCTCTACCCACCCCAGGACAGACCTCAGGGACATTGAAGTAAAGGCAGGTATTTCTAGGAAACGAGGCAGTGACTGACCTTTATCCAGCACCAGTCTATTGCCTCACTGGTTCATGAGGACAACTCGATGCGCCAGCGTCTCACCATTTGACAGTGTGTGCAAAGGCCCTGTGGTGGTGGGGGGGGACATGGCTTATTTCAGGAACTAGACGAGGCCCAGGCTCCTGCCAGGTGGCTCGGAAGTGGCGGAGTTAGGAGGCCAGCCCACTTGTCAAAGCCTAAGTTGTCTCCGGAGCTTCTTAAACTTTCTCAGGCGTGAAATATCCCTAACAAGAGAGATGCATTCACGCATGTTCCCAGGTGCTCTGGGCTCCATCCACACGCCCGGTGGTATTCAGTCTGAATGGAATGTTCCTCCTGACCATTTACTGGGCAAGTTCCCTGTCATGCTTCCAAATCAGCCAGTCATCAAGTCCTCCCAGGTCTGGCTCAGTTGCCTCCCACAGGCTCCAGGATCACACTCAACGCGGGCGCTCCCCTGGGTGCCACCACTTGGTTATTTGTCTGTGTGGCCCCACGCGAGGTCACGGACCACGTCAGCCTTATGCATCTCCGCACAATGCTCAACACAGTAGAACTGCCCGATTAGTGCTTGTTGAGGAAGTGTTGACTCCAGCTAAACTTTCTAGTTCTAGCCTCTAGGACAGCTCTGCACGCATGGCAACAAAACGAGAAAGCGGGGACACCCCACACCACATCCGGTCTGCCCCACGGTGTTTGCACTCCAGCCATGCGAGCCCTTCTGAGTTCCTGAAATAAGCCACGTCCCCTCCACCACAGGGCCTTTGCACACACTGTTCCCTGAAAGTGGGTGTGTGTGTGCTCAGTTGTGTCCAACTCTTTGTGACCCTTTGAACTGTAGTCCGCCAGGCTCCTCTGTCCATGGAATTTTCCAGGCAAGAATACTGGAGCAGGTCGCCATTTCCTCCTCCTGAGGATCTTCCCAACCCAAAGATCGAACCCACATCTCCGGTGTCTCCTGCTTTGCGGGCAGATGCTTTACTACTGAACTACCACGGAAGCCCTGAAGTGTGCCACTTCCTCTCTGTCTGGACCTCTGCACTGTACGCGTCTGCCTCACATCACGTAGCGTGAGATTCAGGTCTGATTGACTCTTACACAGTGAAGGCAGGCAGGGGACCTTTCTGTTCCTTTGTTTGTTTACCCTGGTGACTCGGGCACTTATCACAGAGGCTGGCATGTGATAAAAGCTCCTTACATTGTGCGTGAACAGTGAAGAGAGGCTTCAGTGGAGACCTGTGTGGGCAATTCCTGAGGAGAGAGAGGCATCATCTGTATTTAGAGCCAAGTGGAGTGCAGAATGTCTGAGCCACAGAGAATGAGGGGGTGAGTGTCACAGGTGAGGGTTCAGGGTCTTCCAATGCATGGTAAGGCCTTGGACTTGACCCCTGGGGTCATGGGAAGTCAAGGGGTTTGAAGCAAGGGGGTTATTCTCCTGTTCCTCACAGGAAACCTGTTCATCCGTGTCATCACACAACACTGCGCCTTTGAAGTTGGTCTCTGGACCAAAGGTCAGCATTATACACACACACACCCGTAGTACCTCTGTGTCTAACCAAGTTCATTGTTCTCACCTGCCAAGGTCATTTTTCACCTTTGCTGTACTATCTTGCCTTTCAGCTCAGCTTCAAAAGCAATTTGGGGTAATGGAAGAAGTCCCTGCCATCAGGAAACATTAGAAAAACGAAGGCAGATATTTTCCTGAAGGCCTCCCTCCAACTCTTGTGGTATCATGAAGGCCAGCCTTAGATTTCTTGGGATGTGACCCTTGTCTGTTACAGAATATGAGATAGCCAGCCTCACCCCTCCTTACGCTATAATTTTATGTACATGTCCCTTTATTTCTTTATTCCCTTTTCTGCTCCTTTCAGTTCAGTTCAGTTCAGTCGCTCAGTCGTGTCCAACTCTTCGGGACCCCATGAATCGCAGCACACCAGGCCTCCCTGTCCACCACCATCTCCCGGAGTTCACTCAGACTCACGTCCATCGAGTCCGTGATGCCATCCAGCCATCTCATCCTCTGTTGTCCCCTTCTCCTCCTGCCCCCAATCCCTCCCAGCATC
>SJYF01000930.1:1396652-1412895 GCA_006410515.1 Procapra przewalskii
GTTTAGATCTAAATGAAAGGCATTTAGAGGGAAGGTTTTACAAGCCTTTTCCAAAAACATCAGTGACAGACGTGCAGAGAAGCTCCTGATGGGAAGACTTGGGAACTACAGGCTGATTGAACACTCTCCCCAGTGATTTCTACATGACCTGGGGAGAAGCTGCTCTTGAGACAGCGCTGGCCGATACAGACTCTGGAGCCCACAGCTGAGAAATCACCATTTAACCAGACCCCCCTGGTTAACCTGGCATTCCACCAGCCTTCCTTCCCTCTACGCCCCGGAGCCTTTCTTCTGGGCCTCCCAACTGTGCATTCGCTTCCTTGGAGCCTCGGAAACCAGCTTCCGGGGAGATGCTGAGCCTGGAAAGGGTGGCTACCTGAGGGCGCCATGTTTGACCGGCCATCACTGGGGCTCGCTCGTGAATGCAGTGTGGGCAGAACACGGGCTATCTCCTAGGTTTCCAGTCGACAGCATCATCTACCCCTCCGTCTTCTGGAAACCTAGATGTGGGGTTTTTTTATTTACCTTCTGAAGAAAATCAGTTCCAAGCATAGAATTGGCGGGATTCCTAAAATCTGTTAATATTCATCCTTCACCATGTTATAAATCTTATCTAATGCGTCCCCTTACGAGAGCCAAACAGACAAATTTCATATTCCTCTCTCCTTCCTCTTCTCCCTTCTTTCTCCTCTTCTGCCTCCTCACCTCCTTCTCCCTGCTAGCAAGGGGGGAGTGCGAAGGGGCACGTGGGCCTCCAACTTTCTGTTTGTGCATAGGAATTACTCTCAAGGCAACAATTTTCCCAACAACGATGTAATTATGAAATATTACCCAACACATTGGGTATTATTGAATGTGCCATTTCTGGATCCTGGCCAAAGGCTTTGGCAGAAACGGGACTCAAAGGAGGCGAGGAGGGAGAAAAATTATGCACACGTCTCCCTTTCCGCCCTGCTGTTGAATTAAACCACATGTAAGTTTTGCAGCCGCGCACAGCAGAAGGGAACAGCTCCAAAACACATGTTTCGGAGCAGAGATCTTGTCTAGGGGATTTTGAAAATTAGCGGCTGAAACAATAGAACATGAAGTCAGGGCATGTGGAAGTGATTGAGGGCCGCTGCCATGTACAGTAAGAGCTGTTAATCAGCGCCTCACTACTGGCTGCTTGGAGACAGGATTTGAGTAAACACGGAGCTCTGCTCAATCACTAAGCTGAGGGTCACAAGGACCCCGGTGTCCGGGATCCCATTTACCCTTGGGAAGGAGGTAGAGTTGGGACACGACGAATTCCTTAGCAAAGCAAACCCTAGATGGATGCTAGAGCAGAAACCTCATCCACAGGGTAGTAATTACATGTGCTCGGGGCTCCGAGGAGTCCTGGCACTTTTTCCAGCCTCGAGTACCAAGCCATCGCCAAGAAGCACCCCCAAAGCTAGGGTGTGTACGGTCTCCTTATATTTCAGTCATTCACCCATTGGTTCATTTATGAATGCCTTCATACATACGTTCAAGCAGTACTGATTGGACATCTACTACAAACACTTACTGTGGACCGTGTAAGAATCTGATCTCTACTCTGAGAAGACCTACTACCTAATGAACACAGAAAACCTATCATTACAAGCAGCTAAATTAACAATAGAAGACATGGGCTCTCCCCTGCTCTCTCTTCGAAAGGTCAAAGCAATGCGGATGGTAGTAACTAGAGGGCATGGCCTCCACTGTGAGCCTCCCCAACAAGCCAGGGGGCAGATGACCCTGGAGGAGCCGCGGGAGTGGGAGGAGGAGGAGTTGAACGTGGAGTTGAACGGGGAGTTGAACGTGCTCACGCAGTCAGTCAAGAACAGCACCCAAGGGATTATCAACCGCCGCAACAACAGAGCGCTCCTGGGCTGGGTGAGGGTGTTCAAGACGTGTGGGAGAATTTGAAGGAGATGTGGACCCAGGTCCCCAAGAGTGGTAAAAGCAAGAAGTCCAAGCCAGTCAACAAGGACCACTGCATCTCAAAGACGCTCCTGTGCAAAGACTCAATCACCGTAGTCTCACAAAACCCACACATTGCTTGCAAGTAGAGGCCCCTTCCCTGCCATCAGAACTTGCCCTTTGTTTTGTGAAGATCTTCCCTTTGTACTTGGGATAATAAAGTCCTGAGTTAAAAACAAAAGAAAAAAAAGGAAGACGTGACATCAGGAAACATATATGGTGAAAAGTAAAGGAATAATGCAGACAAGAAACTTCCAAGGAGTTTAGGAGAGGGTGCTGAGATTACTGTGGTCCAGGGTCACCTGAAAGGGATGAGGTTGGAGCCAGGCTGTGGATGGGAGGGAAGGAGGAGAGGAGGCACTCCAGGTGAGATAGGCCAGCCTGAGTGGGGCTGAAGTCCTTCTTTTGTTCCATTCACAGGTAAAAACCACACAAGAGCTCCGCCATCCAGGACGGGGCTGAGCAGAGGAGGCTGACACTAACAAGCGCTGCCAGAAAGGATGGCCAGTGATGCTTCTATTCGGGTGCACCCTAATCTACTCTGACTGGTAGTCTTTGTAAGAGGAGGAGCTTAGGACCCACAGAGAGACACCAGAGGTGCACAGGCACTGAGAAATTATCTTGAAGAAGCAGCGAGAATGGGGCAACTGCAAGCCAAGGAGCGGGGTCTCAGGACACACCACACCTGCTCACACTCTGGTCTTGGACTTCTGGCCTTCAGAACTGTGAGAATATTAAGTACCACTGTTTAAGCCACCCCGTCTGTGGTATTCCATAACAGCAACCCTCACAGACTAATACTTATGGCTTTTCTCATTGCATTTGCTGATGTAAAATATATTAACAAATTTTAAAATGGTAATTCATGCTTGCATTCTAAGGATAAACCAAAGTGATTTAGGATGACTTAATATTGCTTTTTAAAAGCATACTTCTTTCTTCTTGGTTGCCGTGGGTCCTCACTGCTGCACGTGGGTTTCCTCTAGTTGCAGAGAGGCCACTCTCTGGCTGTGGTGCACGGGCTTCTCTCTCTTATTGCAGAGCATGGGCTCCAGCGTGCCATATCAGTGGTTGTGTCACTTGGGTTTAGTTGCCCCAAAGCATGTGGAATCTTCCCGGACCAGGGATCGAACACGTGTTGCTTGGCAGGTAGATTCTTAACCACTGGCCCACCAAGCAAGTCCTAAACTATATTAATCAAGACAGAGAAGTGTTGGTACAGGAAGAGAGAGAGATAAAAGGGATTAGACAGTCCAGAAATACATTGAGACATTTATGGAAACTTGTTTCATGACAGAGAAAGCATTCATCCTTCTGGAAATAGGAAAGGGTGAACAAAGTAAGACAAATTCCTCCAGAGAAAATCTGAAAAAAGAAAATCCAAGTGACCAATAAATGTATGAAAAATGCCCAACCACATCAGCAGTCAAGGAAATAAAAAAGACCACAGTGAAATACTATTGCGTAACTTACAATGTCTGACAATGTGATGAATCGGCAATAATATGGAGCAACGGGAACTCATATTTTCTGTCAGGAATTTAATCTGAACAACCACTTTACAGATGGACTTAGGGATATATATTCAAAAGCAGAGACATTACTTTGCCGACTAAGGTCCGTCTAGTCAAGGCTATGGTTTTTCCTGTGGTCATGTATGGATGTGAGAGTTGGACTGTGAAGAAGGCTGANGATGTTTTTGAACTGTGGTGTTGGAGAAGACTCTTCAGAGTCCCTTGGACTGCAAGGAGAACCAACCAATCCATTCTGAAGCACATCAGTCCTGGGACTTCTTTGGAAGGGATGATGCTAAAGCTGAAACTCCAGTACTTTGGCCACCTCATGTGAAGAGTTGACTCATTGGAAAAGACTCTGATGCTGGGAGGGATTGTGGCAGGAGGAGAAGGGGACGACAGAGGATAAGATGGCTGGATGGCATCACGGACTCGATGGACGTGAGTCTGAGTGAACTCCGGGAGTTGGGGATGGACAGGGAGGCCTGGAGTGCTTCGATTCATAGGGTCACAAAGAGTTGGACACGACTGAGAGACTGAACTGAACTGAATAGTCAAGCTGAAGTTGTACGAACTCTGTAACCCAGCTATTCCATTTGGGGAATGGAAAACTGTCATGGGGAAAACTGGATATTTTGTCTAAATTTCCATCAATAGGCAAATCTCTGCCTTGCTTCTGAATTCTCAACACTTACAACAATGTTTGATAATACTGCTCTAGGAATATTTGTTGCATCAATAAATCAGTGTAAAAGAAAGATGTTCCCAAGTCCTTCCATTCATCAGGAATCTAAGTGGGAAAAAAGGGCTTTCAATAGAATTTTCCGTGTTGTCTCTTAGTCTGCGCAGTCTGGGGTTCACCTCCTCGGGGCCTAGCGATTCGTGCTTTATCTCTTCTATAGCAAACTGAAAAGAAGGTTCTTGTAGCCTCTCATTTTTCTGCCTCCACTATTGCTACTAAACAGCACCATTATGGCCTTCTGGAAAAAGAGTTCTCTCCCCTGTAGGCTTTGTCAACTACTGGAAAAATATTCTCTACCAAAGCACATCTCCACCAAAGCAAGCACGTTTTCTAAAATGTGACATAGCTCTCTCTGTATCTATCTATCCATCTAATCTGTATGTATTAATGTATATTCTTGCTCATGTAATGAGATATCAGTGCTTCTGATGCCACATTTGTCAACAAGCCTGAGTGATTAGCATGAGTCCCTGAGACTTGGAGCCTTGTGACACTACGAATCCTAGGTAACCGTTGAAAAACTTCCATGGGGACATTGATGCTGGAGGCCACCTTGATCTGTTCCTTCAGGATAATCCATTACAGAAGCTTCATGAAAGCCCTGGCCCCAGGGTCTCAAAAGGGGTGCAGAGAGTTGCTGCCTGATACAAGTCAAGCTATCCATCAGCGATCCACATGAGCTATCTGCTCACAGGGCTTCCTTTTGTGGGAAATCACGTTGATATCCAGAAGACTGGGCTGTACTGTATGCAACTTTTCCAAGAATTCTTCACATGAAAGATTTGGCTAGACGCTCTGTCTGGTAGCCTGGATTTAATCCTGAAATGAAGAAGAAGGCAGGGGGGAATGGGTTTGTGCCAGACTAGCCAAGGGAGGTGATCAAGATGCCGGGGCTAATCACCCATATTTCTTTCTCAGAAATCATATCTGGGGAAGAATGTCTTGGTTTTGACCTTCTTCTTCTCCAGAGCTCTCCTGATTGCAGCTGATTATAGCTCCCTGGGCATCAATCACGACTCTAAGCCAATTAATTGCAAAACACTGATAACCAGACGTTAGGGTTTCTGACTGCGGATCTGGTTTTATTGTGTGGATATATCTCTACACGGCCTGCATTGTTCCCCGAAGTCTTTACTCAGATAGTCTTAAACAAAGGTATTGCAGATGTTCTTATATCAATTAATTAAAGGAGACTAGACAAGAAAACTTGTCTGGTTTCTCATTTCCGATATAACAAGTAAAGTCATTCTTGTTGAACTACTAAAGAGGAAACATCTTAAATCTTGCCTAATATTTCCAGTCAGACTCAGATAAGACCTTACAACACAATCAAGGATGTATTCTGAATGTTTATTAATGAAGCTTTTTCTACAACTGCTTTATTCTCCTTTTCACCACCAGTGTTGGCATGGTAGGAACCATGGGGCTTGAATCAAGAAATGGGCTTCTCACCAGTCTATGTTCAGTACAGGATACAGGATGCTTGGGGCTGGCGCACGGGATGATCCAGGGAGATGGTATGGGGTGGGAGGTGGGAGGGGGCTTCGGCATTGGGAGATCGTGTACACTTGTGGCTGATTCATGTCGATGTATGGCAAAACCAATACAGTATTGTAACGTAAAATAAAGTATATTTTTTAAAAAAAGGGGGATTGGAGGTGGAGAAAAAAAAAAGAAAGAAAGAAATGGGCTTCTGATGCCAGAGTGATGTGAAAGTCAGTGATGTGGAAATCCAGAATCAGACAGACTGATGTGGCATTGCCATATAAAAGCTATTTGGGGTGTTACTTTTCATAATTTCTCCCTAACCTACACATCACTACAGTACAGAAGTGAGCTTGGAAAGATGGGAAGTAAACTTCCCAAGGTACAGCTGCTAAGTAGAGCAATAATCCAAACCCAGATCTATCTGTCTTTCCCCCAAACCCACTGCGCTAAGCAGACCATTCTTCAAAATGGCGGCTGAACCATGGCCCCCTTTTAAGAAAACTGCTCAACGCAACACATTCATATGGAGAACAAGCCTGAGATGCTTTCTCGAATGCACTGTCTTGCTGAGGTCATTTTTACCTCTGGCCCATCTGAGTGGAGCAGGGGTGACCCCTGCCTCTAGCCTGCTCAGTTGGCCAGTCCACAGGTTGACCAGCTGCCCTTGAAGCAGCTCGGCCCAAAGCACCTGGCCCAGAAAGGACAGTGGCAATTCACTCCGTCCAGTCAAATGCTCCTTCTATTGAACTTGAACAGAAGAGACAGGAAAGAGTCAGTAGCTAGTTTTGTGGGGGATGGGGACGCAAAAAAACACACAGAAAGAAGACAAACCACGAGGGCCCAAGAGTGAGCAGTGTTGATGAGAAGCTGCAGACCTGAGACAGCAGAATAAATCACATAAAGAATGGAGGGCAGTGGTCCGTTGGTGGTCACCTGTGTGCCGGAAGTGGAGAGGAAGGCATTCTGCGTCACCGGAACTGTGGGGCCCGGGAAATCATAAGGCCGGCCAGCAGCAGGCGGAAGGCGGAAGGCAACCTGGTGACCAGAGCTGCGTAGTTCCGGTTCCCAGGCTATGTTCCTGTGTCTTTGAGGCCAGCTCGGCACCTCTTTCTGAGGATGCTGTGACATCCCCGCATTCCCTGTTACACATGTATTCTTGCTCTGAATCCACCTCCCTGAGGATCAGGGGATGCAAGCTGACCAGTACCCTCCCTCCCTTATGCCATGCTCCTCCGGGGGACGAGCGCCTGCTCAGCTGTCTCCTCCTGCTGTGGCCGGGCCAGGGGAGCAGCCGAAGCATCTCTGCTAAGCCGGCCAAGTCTCAAGTCCTCACCGGTACCCAAGAAGGGCCTCTGGTCACGACTGCTGGCGATGTAGACCCCGCGCATCATGTGACACAGGGACAGCCTAGAAACAGTGTGAAATGACTTCACTAACGGAGACGGGGTGGGTGGTTCCCCACCTGCTGTTTGCTCCCTTCTGGGACTGTGGGAACCTGCTGGTCTGAGATTCCTGATGGTCTGTGCTTTGGAGAGACATGCTCAGGGGGGCCTCGTGAGTTTTGCCTGAACTTGAGGGTCTGCTGGTTTCCTGCGTGTCTTGCTACTTGCGTACAGCCAGAACTCAGCAGATGGTTTCTGATAAGGAATAAAGTTGAGAGGAGGGAAATGAGGAAGGATCAAAAACTCCATTTGAGACCCCAAAAATCAGGGGGCACAGTCATAAAAGAACATGCTTGTCCTCCTCCTAAGGGCCCTGGATCTGCCCCAGAAAGAGGATCCCCCTCTGCCCCGACTTGAATGGGGAACGGCGGCCAGCAGCACACTCAAAACAGAGGACCAGGCACGTCTTTTGAACATCAAAGAGCCCACGGGCTTCCGGGTGACCTTGGCGGAGGGAAAGAGAAACAGGGAAGCCCCAAGCCCGGTGTTGATGGTATAAACATCAAACGGGACCCAGTGGAACATAATGTTTCCCTTTATCTCCCGACTCCAGGAGTCTTCAAACTGCCCGCTGTGCCCTGAAGCTGGGGAATTAGGAAGGAATTGAGATGTCTTTCTTCATTTGGAGAGAGAGAGCAATGCAGAAATTATAACTCATCTGAGGAAAGTCTCCTAAGGGATTTTCACCTTCCCTGTTATGGGGAAAGTTTTTCTTCCAAGAAATCTCACTCCCATCGTTGCAAACCCCCGGCTCCCTGCTCTGGGGTCTCTGCCTCTCTGTCGCTTTCATTGTCTCGGGACTCAGCGCCTAGCCCAGGGACTTGTCTTGAGACAGCACTAATAAGTATTTGCAAAATAAAAGCATAATGAAGGAATGAATGAGTAGCAGATGTCTTGTTGGAGGGGGCAGAGTATAAGCACAGTCGGTCCGTCAGCATTTTATCATTGCACTCAACTTTGGTGAATCTATGCTGTACACCAGCCAACTGCCTGTGTGTGTAGGGAGCAGACAAGAAGAGCCTTAGACATAGGACCTTCACTCAGGAACCTTCAGTCTGCCTAAAGAGAAGACATATGGGCCCAATTACAGGAATGTGTGCAGTGTCTCAAACTATCACCCAGGGAGCACTAGTTAAAGTTGCAGGTTTCCCAAGCCCCACTCACCAGGGCTTCTGATTCAGATAAGGGCCCCCAAATTGAACATTCGAGCCAAGTCTGTATGTAATTCAGAAGCTGATAAAAACCAGTCTACTCTTGGAGAAACACTGACATGTGGGGAGAAATAGAGCCACTGGGAAGGTACTGAAGCTCTTGCCTGGTCTCTTCAATGTCCTCCCGTGACTCCTGAGACCTCTCCAGCATCCTCCCTGCCCACACTACCCAGCCCATGATGACTCAAAGCTCTAAACCCTGTATTAAACGGATGCACTTGGATCTCTGTGCTCTCGTCTCTGGCAGAAAGGTTGAGATGGCTCCGCAAAGCCCATTGCCTGGGGGCTAGGAAACATCTTGGGAGAGTCAGCTCCATCCCCCAACTCCAGACCCCTGCTTTAGCTCTTGCAGGATGTCCTAGGGGAAGAAGGAGCCGGTCACAGTGGGCTGGGTTTTCAGAAGTGAGGGACACGGGGAAGATGGGCTCTGGAAAGCCGACTTCCCTTCCCCATCCTCCTCTGAGTCACCTGGAGAGCAGTGAGTCTCTGCATAACAACTCAAAGGACCATTTTATGAAAAGCGTATAATCATTAAGAAACAAGCAGCTCTCCTCCAGGACACTTAACACTGAAGAAGGAAGAGACACCCCACTCCCCCCCGCCTAGGTCACAGCTCCCAGCCTGCGGGGGCAGAAGCTCCTGGGGGGGAGGAGGGGAAGGGGGGACATGGAGAAACCACGCCGGGGGCACAGTCATTCACCAGCACCTTCAAGGCAACCCTGGGAGCCCCCAGAAGCAGCGGGGAGGAGGTGGTATAGGGTTACAGGGTCATCAGTGGGGCGACAACCATTTAAATTCGTGTCAAGACTAGTTGTTACCCCCAGATGGACAAAATTCTGAAACATCTCCCAAATCCGTCTGCACATCTGCCTTATCTTTGGATAACTATTCAGCCTCCTGTTGGGTCTGCCTGTCTCTCATTTCTTCCCTCTCCATTCTACTCACTGTACTGCAGCCATAATTATCTTTTTAAGCTGTAAGACTGGTCATATTTCTTCCCCTCTGACTAGAGAATGAAGTGCAGAGTCCTGCAGACCCTCCAGAGCTTGATTCAAGCGTAAGGGCCCCCAGGAGACCACCTCTGGCACCTGGGTAGAATAGGACATCCTCCCTGGCCTCTGCTATTCTTGGTACGTTCCTTCCTTGAAGCCGGTATCATATTCCATGGGTTTTATTTACTTACCTGATTCTTCTAGACTGGAATCTCCTTGAGGGCAGGGCCTGTGTCTCTCATTCATCTCCACCACTAGTGCCCAGCACTCCACAAGTTTAACAAACGCTTTACTCATTCATTCATTCATTACTGCCCTCGTATCAACCCCATCCACAACTATTACCTCCTTGTCCTTAAGTATGCTTCCATTCCCATCACTGAAACTTTGTTTCTCTTCTTCCCCTTGCCTGAAATGTTTTCCCTTCTCTTTTCCATTCTTCTTATTTCTTTAATTTTTCTCTAACCAATCATGGCAATACAGTAGATCTTTGAGAGAATGAGCCTGCTGCTTTCGGTGATGTTTCTGCAGACTCCTCCTCACAGAGCCTTGTTTCTTTGTGTGGTTTGTAATTTGGGGTTATGAACTCACGTTTGGTAAGGTGCCCCAGGCCACTACCAACCAAGAACCACTTCAAGTTAACTTTGTAGCTTATGGTTTGCTGCATGATGCAGGTAGTATAAAGTTAAACCCCAATCCCAGGTGAGACTACCTACAGTAATACAATCCACACAGGAAACAGTTTTCTTTTCTTTTCTTTTTTATCCAGAGCCCAACTTGATAAGACAAGTTTCTCTGTTTTTCTTTGCCAGGGACCACATTCTCCTAGACCATACTTTCCCTGGGGATCTTGTTTTGTGTGTGTGAGGGTTGTGTCCATTCTATCTTCTTACCTTGTATGGGCTCAAGATCAGAAGATCCATAACAGACATTCAACTCTAAAACCCCAGATCAGAGATTGGCAAAGGATGGCCCAAGGCTCAATCCCAGTTTACTGGGGGTCAAGCCCTCCTACACCTGTTGCTTAGGTATTATCTCTGACTGCATTCATGCTACAAAGCATTGAGTTGTTGCAACAGAGAACCACATGGGCTCTGAAACCCACAAATATTTACTCTCTGGCGCTTTACAGAAGATGTTTGCTAATTCCTGCTCTAAACCACAAGCACTATCAAAAGCACCAGCAACTCTTACCTTTTTCCAAACTCAGTGATGCATTTCAAAGGAATTTTGATTCCAGATGGTTTAGCTGTATTAAACAGGGAGATTTCCTAGGATGTCTAGTCTACCACATTGCCAGAAGGTGAAATTAACCTCTTCTTTCTTTTTAGCCTTTCAAAAGGCTCAAAAGGTCCAAAGAAGAACCCCTCTCCTCCCCCAGTGAATTTAGCTCATGGTATCATTCCCAATGTTTCCTACACCCTTTGCAGAACCTATGGTTCAGCAGTTCATTGTAGGTGTGTATTCTCCAGTTTGCATCAAGCAGGTAATTATTCTCATTTATGAGGAACAGTGTTTATCATTTAGATTAAGACCTAGACTTATGAATTTAGAGAACTGAAGCAATCCACAGGGGCTACAGAACTCTAAATCTGGCAAGTTAGAAAAGCATCCTTGGCAGTGGAAAATGAGCTAAAGGCAGAAATGAGTGATCAGGCTTTGGGTTTAGATGAAATGATCCAAATTCAAGTTCTGTCACTCACTAGCTGCATGATATCAGCAGTTACTTTCTAAGTTCAGGTCACTTCATCTATGAAAAGAGAATGACATATCTTCCATGGACAACTGGGAGACTTGGAATGGATGTGCAGTATCTGATAGAAATAGATGATCGATTGGCCATTACCATGTTGTTATGGAAGCAACTTGTTTATTAATGCTCTTGACAGTACACTTGGAGATGGCTTTGACTATTCTAATACTCGATGCATCCAAGCTGGAATTTGATCTGCATTTGTATCAAATCTGTAAAACCTAGACCCTGGAGAGGGAAATGACAACACGCTCCAGTATTCTTGCCTGGGAAATCCCACGGACAGAAGAGCCTGATGGGCTACAGTGCACGGGGTCACAAACAGTCAGACATAACTTAGTGACTAAACAGTAAAAGCTCAGACCAGGAGCATGGGAAACTCAGAAACTGAGGAGCTGGGAAGGACGCATTCCTGAATCTTACAAAAATCAGACTACCAGCATCTCAGGTCTGGCCACCAAATTTCTGCAGGGCTGGCATATGAATTCACCAAACAGTTTAAGCCACTTAATCAGTGAAAAGTTGTTCAATGAGTTGTCACTGTAACAACTCTCAAAAAGTGAGGCTGACCGCTACTGTAGTTGCTCACCGATTCTTGTTTTGCATTTGGCATTGGCCTCCTTAAGCTCTGTGGGTGTCGAGACCCACCGTCCTAGCCACCCTGAGTTCTCCCATCTAGTCCTACTCTTTAGAGAAGAGCAAATTCATTCACCTCTTCTTTCCTTTCTCTTAGCATGTGTAAGAGGAGGGATAGGACCCAAGGCAGGAACTTAAGAGAAAGGTGTGGTAGCCTGAGGTTGCAGCGTCACCCCCAGGGCGACTTTTACCTACACCTTCAGCACTGGTTTGGGGCTTCTCGAAATCTAGTCTAGGGGCCCCAGGAAAGGGTTTGGACTAGAGATGGCAGGGGAAGAAGGCACAGATTTATTTATGTTACCAGTCACACAAGAGGCACGAAGCATTCGCGGGTGAGAAAACTGGTCCGTCCAAGCATAGGGCTTTGATTTTCTAACACTGGGCACATTTGCATTACCTTAATCTCAACACTCAGAAAACGAAGATCATGGCATCTGGTCCCATCACTTCATAGGAAATAGATGGGGAAACAGTGGAAACAGTGTCAGACTTTATTTTGGAGGGGCTCCAAAATCACTGCAGATGGTGACTGTAGCCATGAAATTAAAAGACGCTTACTCCTTGGAAGGAAAGTTATGACCAACCTAGATAGCATATTCAAAAGCAGAGACATTATTATGCCAACAAAGGTCTGTCTAGTCAAGGCTATGGTTTTTCCTGTGGTCATGTATAGATGTGAGAGTTGAACTGTAAAGAAAGCTGAGCACCGAAGAATTGATGCTTTTGAACTGTGGTGTTGGAGAAGACTCTCGAGTGTCCCTTGGACTGCAAGGAGATCCAACCAGTCCATTCTGAAGGAGATCAGCCCTGGCATTTCTTTGGAAGGAATGACGCTAAAGCTGAAACTCCAGTACTTTGGCCACCTCATGCGAAAAGTTGACTCATTGAAAAAGACTCTGATGCTGGGAGGGATTGAGGGCAGGAGGAGAAGGGGACGACAGAGGATGAGATGGCTGGATGGCATCACGGACTCAATGGACTTGAGTTTGAGTGAACTCCGGGAGTTGCTGATGGACAGGGAGGCCTTCTGCTAAGTCACTTCAGTCGTGTCCGACTCTGTGCGACCCCATAGATGGCAGCACACCGGGCTCCACCATCTCTGGGCTTCTCCTGGCAAGAACACTGGAGCGGGTTGCCATTTCCTTCTCTAATGCATGAAAGTGAAAAGTGAAGGTGAAGTCACTTAGTTGTGTCCAACTCTTCATGACCCCATGGACTGTAGCCCACCAGGCTCCTCCATCCATGGGATTCTCCAGGCAAGAGTACTGGAGTGGGGTGCCATGCCTTCTCTTGGCATGCTGTAATTCACGGGGTCACAAAGAGTCAGACACGACTGAGCAACTGAACTGAACTGAGCCTCTCTAAGGTCTTGCGTGTGGTGGCACAACCCCCAGATCACCTCTCTGCCCCTGACACCCTGGGACTCATCAACACTCACCTGCTTCATGCAGTTTTCTCTTCCAGGCAATGAAAGGGATTCCCACTCCATCCTTACTGCACCTAAACATACTCTGCCCAGATCTTTCTCCCCAGTTCCCAGCATCTTCCTGGCCCATCAATTCCAACTTGCTTGATTATGAATTTTTAAACCTACTTGTCTGTTCCTTGCAGTGTATAGTACAGGTGTTCTGTGTTTCTTGACTATTTCAACCATTGTTTCGTAAGATATTTTGCACCTGACAAAGGAAGTTAAGCAATCAGGAATATGTAATTTATGCAGTTTTCTTTTTTAAGAAGGTAACTATACTTTTCAAGTAAATAAAGTAGCAGTACTATGGCTTACTAAGTCATCTAGAGTGATTTATAACAAGCAATGAAAAAATTTGCAATTCCAATATCCCCAATACATAAAAAATTATTGCAAAAAGAGATCAAGCCACAGCAGAAAAATGACAAAGAATATGAACAGACGGCTCATTGGAAAAGATATAAAAATGGATTTTAAGTATAGGAAAGTGCACACAACCTCATTCATAAGAGAAAAGCAACTTCGAACTATATCATCTAACAGTGGTTTATTTTGCGTTTGTTTTTTTTCTACTTTCAGACAGACATAGATCAAAGATTTTGATAATACACCCGCTGGCAGTTTTGTGAGTAAGGGTGTGGGGAAACAGTCCAGCTCATGAGCTGATGGCAGGAGTGTCACGTGTGATTTGGCAGTACTCATAGAAATGAATCCACCTTTGTTCAAGCAATTCTTTTGCAAGAACTTATCAAACACATGTTTTCTCACATATGCATTAAATAATATATTCACAAGATTATTCATTGTAGCACTATTAATAATACCAAGGATTTGGGTATAAAACCTCAATGGTCATCAACAAAGAACATTGCTAAAGTAAATAGCAATATAGCCACACAATGGAATACTATGCAGTTGTCAAAAATAAAAGGGAGTTAGTTCTTAGAGAAACTTTTTATATTGTTACAAATATATGTTAAGTGAAAAAAAGCAAAGTGAAGGACAATTTGTAACAAACATGGTTGTCATCTGTACCCAAAATGTTGGGGAAAGGAGAATATATGCAGATACTTTTATAGTCAAAGACTATCTCTAAGGATACATAGATATTCAACATGGGTTGCCTCTGGAGAATAAAACTGGATGTCTGGGAAAGAGAGACATCTATCATTTTCTCCACCCCCAGAAGCAAAGCAAATATGGGTGGGGGTGGGTAGAGGGAAATAGATCTTATAGATATTATCTGTAACACCTTCAGTCAAACAACAATTTTAGGTAACCACTACACTTACAAAAACACAATTTTGGACAACTACGTTCTTACCAGGATTGTCACATTAAGTTCTTTTACTTTGTAGCTTCCTTTATGGACCTTTATTAGCCCAAACCCATGAGAGCTACCCTCCTGTAAATATCTTCAGCCCAGCCTGGTACCAGCCTGCACTCAGCTGTAACAACCTTCCTAAAACACCTAAGTCATGTAAGGGAGGCTGGCTGCACTGATCAGCCTGGAAAGTGGACACAACATTCAACAAGGAATTGTATGTGTGCTCTGTGAGAGTCTCTGGGCTAGGTGACCTGTAGCAGAGAGGCTCTGGCCCTTAAGGAGCCTGTAGAGTAGTAGAGAACATAAAACATTCACACCAAACAGTGGCCACGCAGGGCCCAACATGGTACATGGTGCGAAATCTGCACAGACAACACCCTGCGGACATTCACAGCAGGAAGAGGCTCCGGCTAGTTGGAGGAGGCAGTAAGATATAAATCTGATCCTAAGGGAAAAGTAGCATTTAGACCCACGGAGAAGGGAGAGGAGAGTTGGAGCCACATGAAAAGATATTCAATGTCACGAATCATTAGAGGAAAGCAAAACTATGATGAGTGCCACTTCCCACTGGGCAGAATGGCCATTCATCAAAGAGCTTACAAACAGCAAATGCTGGAGAGGGTGTGGAGAAGAGGGAGCCCTCCTACACTGTGGACAGGACTAAAAACTGGTGCAACCACTATGGAAAATCATATGGAGGGTCCTTAAAAAACTAAAATAGAACTGGCATATGACCCAGCAGTCCTGTGCTGTGCTTAATCACTGAGTCGTGTCTGACTCTTTGCCACCCAATGGACTGTAGCCCACCAGGCTCCTCTGTACATGGGATTCTCCAGGCAGGAATACTAGAGTGGGTTGCCATTTCCTTCTCCAGGGGATCTTCCCCACCCAGGAATCAAACCCAGGTCTCTGATGTCTCCTGCACTGGCACATGGGTTCTTTACCACTAGTGCCACCTGGAAAGCCCATATGTGTGTATATATATATCACACACAACGTGATATATATATATACATACACACACAATGGGATATTGCTCAGCCATAAAAAGAAATGAAATAATGCCATTTGCACAAAATGGATGGACCTAGAGACTATCATACTAACTGAAATAAGTCAAAGATAAATATTATATGATCTCATTTGTACATGGAATCTAAAAAGTAATACAAGTGAATCTACTTACCAAACAGAAACAGACTCATAGACATTAAAAACAAACTTCTGATTACCAAAGGGGAAAGTGAGTCGCTCAGTTGTGTTTGACTCTTTGTGACCCCATGGACTGTAGAGTCCATGGGATTCTCCAGGCCGGAATACTGGAGTGGGTAGCCTTTCCCTCCTCCAGGGGATCTTCCTAACCCAGGGACTGAACCCAGGTCTCCCACACTGCAGGTGGATTCTTTACCAGCTGAGCCACAAGGGAAGCCCCAAAGGGGAAACTGGAGGGAGTAAATTAGGGGTAGGTCATCTAGTCAAGGCTGTGGTTTTTCCAGTGGTCATGTATGGATGTGAGAATTGGACTGTGAAGAAAGCTGAGCACCGAAGAATTGATGCTTTTGAACTGTGGGGTTGGTGAAGACTCTTGAGAGTCCCTTGGACTGCAAGTAGTTACAACCAGTCCATTCTAAAGATCAGCCCTGGGATTTCTTTGGAAGGAATGATGCTAAAGCTGAAACTCCAGTAC
>SJYF01000930.1:1413391-1430445 GCA_006410515.1 Procapra przewalskii
TAATAGTATAAGAAATATAATTTAAAAAGTATAATACAGGAAGCTATGTTATAATATCTTGTAATAACCTATAATGGAAAACTGTCTGAAAATCTATACATATATAACTGAATCACTTTGCCATTCACCTGAAACCAACATAATACTATAAATCAACTATATTTCAATAATAATTTAAAAAAAAAAAAAGGAGAGAGAGAAGAGCTTCAGCAGAGGGGACCATCTGAAGCATCTGGATGGGACTTTGAGCCCAGGAAGAGCTTGGTGGGGGTGAGCTGGGGTAATAAGCATAAGACTACCATTTCAGTGGAGTTCTTTCCTAAAAATTGTCATGTGATGACCCCCAGACTTGGACAGTTCCATAGAAGCAACTAGGGCTCACAGAGATTGTTCGAGGTAAGTCACCCAAGGTTACTCAGTGGCAAAAGCTGGTTTTAAGTTGGGAAACTACACAGTACTTTGCATGAGAAGGCACTAAAAATGCCATAAACAAGTGCTGGTTGGCACCCCGTTGCTTGAAGCTAATTTCTAAGGTTCTTTTCCAGAGTTTTAACATTCCCCTTGAGTAAATAATTTTCCAGTATTAAGTTGCATGATGACTCATTTCTTAAGGTTAAATTTCTTCTGGTAATTGCCAAGTTAAACTTCATCCTGTACCCTCTTAGAATCATCCAGATTCTGAATTAGTAGGAAGAGAACTATTATCTATTCTTTCAAGTCAGGTGGCCCAGACCAGTCATTCCAGCCCCATCATTTTCACAGCAGGCTGTTCACTGGTTTTGTGATGGCTTCAGACTAGTTAGGACATGCACAGGGAGACCCTTTATCTGCATCTCCCTTTTTTGTTGTTGTTTTTGCTATTTCATTTTGTTTTGCTTTTAATGAGGATTAAAAGATGGAAAATGATTCTGATAACACCTTTAGGAGAAAAGGGACTGGGTTTTGTTCTACACCTATTCTGAAATTTCTCCTCACCTGATATAACTGTTGATGTAACTGAACTGGGTCAATTTCAAATAATCCCTTCCTGTGAGTTGCCTGATGTTGGGTGTGTGGCTAGGTTGCTTCAGTCGCATCTGACTCTTTGCAACCCCATGGACTGTAGCTCTCCAGGCTCCTCTGTCCATGGGATTCTCCAGGCAAGAGTCCTGGAGTGAGGTGCCATTTCCTCCTCCAGGGGAATCTTCCCGACCCAAGGAGTGAACCTGCATCTCCTCCAATGCAGGTTGATTCTTAACTGCCGAGCCAGCGGGGGAGCCCTGACGTTGGTTTGTTCTGATTCTTACATCGATTTCTATTCCCCTATTAGTGAGTGGACTTTCTATTTTGTTTTATTTTGTTTCTCTTGACCTTGCTTTATCTGGGGTCAGGGAGAGTTGCTGGGTAAATACTCTAGAGAAAGAGCTCAACCCTGGAGAGAGAAGCCTTGACTCACAGGGTCACTGCCATCAGGGCTTTCTGAAGACATTTGCTAAGTGAGAGAAAACTTCTTCACCCACGTGAACCTAGAACTTCCCAGGACTCCAGGGTTTCCTCACTTTGTTACCCAGGGTGGCACTAGGGGGCAGGCGTGTGGACCAGTTCATCCTCACCCTCGTCACAAGACCTGGATGAAAAATACACAGTCAGTTTTTATTATTCCTGGTGATGTTCTACAGGCTGTGTGTGGATAGCCCTACTGAACACTGAACCACGGCTCCCAGGTTCCTGCAAGCCTCCAGTCGCGACATGTTCATCAACCAATCATTGCATAATCTCAGTTTAGGTCTGCTGCGGTTTCAAGACAGCTTTTAAGATATTTGTTGTTGATGCATTGATTCATGGCCAACAACTGGATAACTCACTCCTGAAGGAAGTATGTCTAAATGGCATCCCTTCCAGGGGGCATGTCACAGTCTTCCTGTACTTGGGGACCCTGGACAGCACTTAGCCCTCTGCTTAGATGCCCAATCTAAACTGTGAAATCACCAACAAAAAAGCACCCAAAAGGTAAAAGGACATGGCGCTAAACAGATCACAAAAAGGACATCTGTTTACAGGAGGAAAGAAGAAGGCAGAGAGGGTCGCCTCGTTTGACCTCCGCTGGGAACATACACATCAAAGATCCCGACTATTCATCGGCAGGTCCACAAATGACCCCAAAGCACCGTGAACACTGGTTTGGGGTGACAAATTTTAGCGAGCAGGTGAGTTCACAAACTCAGAATTTGCAAATCATGAGCACTGACGGAATATTAAAATCGCCTCTGTGTGTGTGTGTGTGTGTGTGTGTGTACAGAAGGAATGAAGGGGGCAGTCTGAGGCTGGGCAGTGTCAGGCTAGTGTGCAGGCAGATCAAGGCCACGGCCACCTCTCCAGTGCCTTCCTGTGGATTAGAGGTGCCCTGTGGCAGCCTCGGACTCACGACTCACAGTTGAGGAGCAGGCACAGGAGGGGAGGAAAGGAACTCCTTCCCTGAGGGCGTGGAGCTTGGCCCAGAGTTGCCTGGACTGTGCTCAGAGCACACAGACAGGAGGCCGGGCCCCTCCCACCGTCTGGGCCCTGCACACTGCAGGCCAGATGCGGTGGCGTAGACAGGCCAACTCTGTCTCGAGAGAGAAATGAACCCTTCAAACCGGCCTGTCAAGGAACCTCAGAAGGGTCCTCTTTGTCTGTATTTCCCTCCTCTGACCTGTCTTTTGCTCCAGGTCTTAATTTCCCTAAAAGCCCCCGTTTCCAAGGGCTGTTGTAACAAATGGCCACACACTGGGAGCAGGGGGGCAGGCGGAAGTCACAGCAATGGAAACGTGCCCTCTTACTGTTCTGGAGCCCAGAAGTCTGAAATCAGGGGTCAACAGAACCATGCTGTCTATGCAGGTTCTGGGGAAGCAGGTATCTTTATCTCTTCCAGCTTCCAGTGGCTCCCAGTCCCCCGGGGGCCCCTGGCTCATAGCTGACGAGATGGCTCAGAGCTCCAGCCTCTGCCTCGTCTTTGTGAACGTCTCCCCCATGTCTCTCTCTTCTAAGAACACCAGGCACTGGGTTCAGGGTCTGCTCTCCTCCAGTGTGTGGCCTCATCTTAACTAATTACATCTATACAAACTCTTATCTCCAGATAAAGTCATATTCTGAGTTTGCAGATGGACCTGAATTGAGGGGTGTGAAAGTGTTAAAGTGTTAATTACTTCGGTCATGTCTGACTCTTTGCGACCCCATGGACTATAGACACCAGGCGCCTCTGTTCATGGGGATTCTCCAGGCAAGAATACTGGAGTGGGTTGCCATGCCCTCCTCCAGGGGATCTTCCCGACCCAGGGATCAAACCTGTATCTCCTGCATTGAGAGTGGATTCTTTACTGTCTGAGTGGAAATTATATTCAATCCACTACCGCATATAAACGAAGTCGGGGTGCATCCTGATAATAAGGACCTTGGCAGTCATCTGACCTCCTTTTCCCAGAGCTCGAGATTATTCTCAGGGTTTCCATGATCACTTCCTGCCAGTTTTAGGGGCTCTTTGGTCCTGTGTCCTCTTCAGGCTGAAGGAGTTTGAATCCATGGTAGCCCAGAAAAAGAAAGAGAAGGAAAAACAGATGGCAGCCATAAAGAAAAACACTAAAAATATTTCACCTTGAAAGTTTATGCAAATATGCGCAACCTCTTCAACAACATCTTAAAGTTTGCTGGGGCCCAAGGACAAATTCCAGGACTTTAGAATTGCAACCAGAATAAAACAGGTTAGACATTAATGACCCCTTTGGCCACAGTGTTTTCCACAGACTCATAGATAGAACTGTGGCAAAACACAGCTTCATCACACAAGCTCTGACGTATTCCCTAGGTCAGCTTGCCCGTCCACCCGCTCTGAGCATCGGGATCTTGACCATGACCTTGAAATGAGTCCAGCTGGTTCAGGTATAGTTCTGCCTACAATCTATCCACCAATATCCTTTTATTAATAAGCTTATGTCCTTTTGACAACAAAGTTATAATTTTTTGAGAATGAGTCCATCCACTGCTCTGTAAATACCAAAGCCAGTTGACTCCACAGTTTTTCAGACTACTCAGCATACTTCCACCCTCCCCCATCTGTCAGGTGTCCCAGGTAGACTTCACGTCTGCCTCCAGGCGGACAGGTAAGCTGAGCCCGACCAATCGGAGCACCAAATGCTTCAGGCCACAGGGGTTGGAGGAAAGTTGAGTATCAGACACACTGGTTAACAAGAAACCATTAACCAAGTCCAGTTTACTTGCTCTGATCCAATCATGTAAACAGATTTTTTTTTTTTTAATACACAGACTCCTTTGGATAAAAGTTCTCAGTTACTTAGAACTTCCCCCTGCTTCTCTTCTTGGGAGGGTCTTTGGATAAGAAAGGAGCTACATGCCCTGCACCCACAAGAATGGAGGGTGCCTTGTGCCTGGCATCCTCCAGAGTCTAGATGCCATCCCTATCTACCCAGGGCAAGTCTGTCATGTAGATCTCTTGCTCTCCTTGCTCAGAATCAAGTGTCTACCCCAGGCTTGCTCTGACCTCACCTTGGCACCACCAGGGACGGACACTGAGCCTCTGCCAGCCCACCATCTAGTTCAGCGCCCTACAAGTCCCATGCCAACCCCAATGGCGGGCCACATCCATTACCACGGTGGACGGCATGACGGGTCTCCTGGCTGCCAGAGCAACGTCTGCATGCCAGGGTGACCGAAGAGGAGGAAAGCCCCTAGGGCCTCCCGAGACCACCCTGTGTCACAGATGACCTTAACGTGGCGGGGTGCGGGGCTGGTGGGAGGCAAACTCTGCCTTTCAGTGTGGCCCTTCTCCAGCCTGACACCTCCACCCTCACCAGCGCGAGCCTGGGAAGGACAGGTCAGCCGACATGAGTCCAGCTGCTCCCGGTCCCGCCTCTTGTCTCTTCCTGCCCGCATCCTCCAGGCAGCACGCACACTCGGCCTGAGCTTCAGAATGCACTCACTCTGAGACTGCGTTTTCTCCTCCCACCTCTCTGCCCTCTTCCCCTGCCTCAAGCTAAGCCAGGCTGTCCCCTGTGCTGTGAGGAGCTCTCTGAACCCAGATGTCCTGATTCCATGGCTGAAATGTCAGAGGGGGCAGTAAAGAAACATGGACGTTTGTTTTCCAAGACAATAGTCTGATTTATACAGCTCTGTTATTGTTGAAGGATCGGATTCTCAAAGTCCAGGGCTGACGATTAAGTGGTTCTTCCTCTTCACATTTCTTAAATAATTTTTCTCATTTCCTCTGTGGCTTCCCACCCCCGAAGAGAAGAATGTTCGGAGCCGGGCCATCCAAAAGAATTTTCGCAAGCATGGAAACGCTGTCCATCTGTTCACTGCAACCCAGTAGCCGCTGGCCAGATGTGGCTCTGGGGCTCCGGCGATGTGGCCGGTGGGCCTGAGGATCTGACTTTGTAGTGCATTTCATTTCAACTCATTTAAAAAGCCCAGCCTGTCCCTACGATATTAGACAGCACAGAACTATAGTTCTCATTTTTAGCAAGGAAAGGGGAAAAAAGGGTTCAATAATCACCATAAAATCTGATACCCCTCCCCCCCAGGCCACTTGAAAATGGTTGCGTCATTCTGCAGCCCTCACTCCAGGGCAAGGGCTCTGTGTGTTTAATTACTTCACACCCGGAACTTTCCATCCTCACCCCGAGACACAGCTGCTGGTGTCTCGTTCTACAGCATTCCACACTCTACCAAAGTCCCAGCTCTGAAGAGGTGCAGGCCATTTCCAAGAACCAGGTCCCTAATCAAGACCCCTGACTTCTTCATACAAAAATCATCCTCATTTTTTTGTTTGTGTGTTTTTTCTTTCTGAAAGTTTTTTTTTTTCTTTCCCCCTTAGCATCAGGTTAGCCAAAACCTCAGGAACGCTTAGGAGGAAGGTCAGTGGACAGCAGGAAGCAGCTCGTGAAAGCCTGATCTCCCAGGGCGTCAAGGGGTCACAGGAGAAGGGCAGCCTCCTGGGTTGATGTATGTTCTCTGGAAAATGTCCATCATCCTGGTCTCTTTCATCCTGCAACCCTGCAGCCAGCCGTTGGCCCAGAATCCCCTCCAAAGCTGTTGGCAGGGAGAGGGTCTGTGCAGGGTCTTCCTCCTCTGAAGACCCCCACCTTCCAAAACACACCTCCCTGCCCTCTGAGTGCCCCCAAGATCTGGTGACCCTGGCCCCTTCCACATCCTACTGAGGCTGTTTCCTGAGCAAAAGCAAGGCCAGGTGGCCTGAGACCCACCCGAGGATACCTCCCCAGGAAGAGGGTGCATCAGCCTGGGGTGCACTCCTCCAGCTGAGGTGCTCTGGGAAGAGGCTCAGAGTTCCGAGAGCCCTGTGGGGGCACTCTGTGGGGCTCCCCTGACTCACAAGGCCCTCGGACCTGCTTCCCTGGAGGCTCGTGGGGAGAGGGGTGCAGCGCCCTCAGCTGAGCTGCCCCCGGTCCTTCTTTTTTCTTTTTTTAATTGAGCGATAGAGGATTGACAATGTTATATTGGTCTCTGGCATATAACACAGTGGTTCAGTATTTGTGTAGATGATACTTCATTTTAAGTTATTACCATTGCCGTGCATATACCACCACACGTACAATAGATAGCCAGTGGGAACCTGTTGTATAACAGGGAGCTCAATGCGGGTTCTGTGATGATCTAGAGGCAGGGGCCTAGGGGGAGAGTGGGCGGTCCCAGAGGGAGGGGATATAGGTATACTTAAGACACACATGTCGTTGCACAGCAGAGATGAACACAACATCCTAAAGCAATTATCCTCCGATTAAAAATAAATCGTATAATTAAGTTATTACAAATGAACTTATTTACAAAACAGACTCACAGACTCAGAGAATGAACTTTGGGCTACCGGGAGGGAGGGTAGGGAGAAGGCATAGTTAGGGAACTGGGGATTGACATGTATACATTGCTGTATTTAAAATGAATAATCAACAAGGATCTACTGTGTAGCTCAGGCAACTGTGCCCAATGTCATGGAACAACCTAAACGGGAAAAGGATTTGAAAAACAACCGATATGTGTACATACATGTAACTGAATCACTTTGCTGTACACCTGAAACTAACTCAGTATTGTTAAACAACTATCTTCAGTTCAGTTCAGTCGCTCAGCCGTGTCTGATTCTTTGTGACCCCATGAGCTGCAGCATGCCAGGCCTCCCTGTCCATCACCAACTCCCGGAGTTTACTCAAACTCATGTCCGCTGAGTCGGTGATGCCATCCAACCATCTCCTCCTCTGTCGTCCCCATCTCCTCCCGCTTTCAATCTTTCCCAGCATCAGGGTCTTTTGCAATGAGTCAGTTCTTTGTATCAGGGGGCCAAAGTATTGGAGTTTCAGCTTCAGCATCAGCCCTTCCAATGAATATTCAGGACTGATTTCCTTTAGGATGGACTGGTAAACAACTATACTCCAATATAAAATAAAGAGCTAAAAATAAAGTTATTACAAAATAATGGCTGTATTCCTAGGGCTGTATATCCTTGCAGCTTGGGTCTTTTATACAGGGTACTGTGTAGCTGTTAATCTCCTATGTCTCTCTTGCCAAGGCTGCTGACTAGGTCTCTGTAATGGGGGCAGGCATGAGGCTTGGGGGCTAGAAGGTCACAGCCACTGTCCTCGCTGGGTGAACACAGGCAGGCCAGGCCAGCCTGCTCCTCTGTCACATGCCTGCCCCTCACTCCTCTACAGGGAAAGCAGAGATGCTGACCTTGAAGCTCCTTCATCCATCCTTCACTGAGTGCCCACTGTGTGCCAGGAATTCTGCCAGGAGCTGAGAAGATGCTCAGGGCAAACCCTCAGGGCCCTGCTTTCAGAGAGCTTACTGTTCAGCTTGCAAACACAAGAAAGAGCCCGCTGGCACACACACACACACACACACACACACACACACACACACTGTCAGCTCTCCCTAAATGTTTGTTGATTCTGTGTAATTAACACACACTCAGGGCTGCTGTGAGGAGCTGCAGAGATGGTGCAGGATAAGCACTGTGTAAACACTAAGGGATTACACACACGTCCAGGGTGATACATCACTCGCAGCCAGATGGGAGCAGGGCTCAGCCAGGCAGGCAGCTCCCTGTGTCCCTGCGTCTGGTGGGAAGGACGGGCACCTGTCCCTGGAGGAGCCCTGGGACAGAGGACAGAGGTGGGATTTGCAAGGTTCACTGCAGATGCCTCGGTGAGGGGGAGGCGGGGTAGGACAGGGTTTCCCCAGACTCGGGGCAGAGAGGCCCTTTTAGACAAAGAATATACCCAGGCATGAAGAAGGCAGTTGGTTCAGGTGGTCGAAGTCTCCAAGTGTAGAAAGCAGAATTCTTTGCAATTCATATAAAGTGATTTTTTTCCTCCAGGTCTCCAGGTCTGAGACGTGGGGCTCTGGACACTGGCGCTCGCGTCTCTGCGCTCAGCACCCACTGAACGCTGTGCTCCTTTCACTGCCCTGAGGACACAGGCATCTCATTTCCTAAAAGTGTTTCATCCTTTCTGAACTCAGCTTTGACAAAAGCACAGAAACTCTGCTGCCATCCCCCAGTGCCTCGCCACCTAGGGACCTGCATTCTTTCCGGTCAAATCCCTTGCACTCAGGCGGCCACAGGTCCATTTGAGAGCTTGAGTGCGTTCCCCTTTTTCTCTGCCCCAGGCAGGTACTGGCGACCAGTCTTGGGTGGTGGGTGCGTGGATGGATCTGGGCCCACAGGGACCTTCTCATTCCACAGAGCAGTTCATCTCCAGTGAGGGACCATCATTCTAAAATCACTAATCCCTGCAAGTGAGCCAGAGCTCCAGGGGTGCCTGACAAAGACACAACACAGACACAACACACACATACTACACACACAGACACATCACACACCACACACACACACCACATACCACACACACACACCACACGCCACACAGACCACACATACACAACGCACACCACACAGACTACACACACACCTCATACACACCACACACACACCACACACACCATACAAACTACACACACACCACATATACACCACACAGATCACGCATACACCACACACAACAGACATACCACACACCACACAGGCCACACACCACACAGACCACACACACACAACACACACCACAGACTCCACACACACAATATATAGACCACACAGATCACACATACACCACACACAACAGACACACCACACACCACACAGGCCACACACCACACAGGCCACACACCACACAGGCCACACACACACAACACACACCACACAAACTACACACACATCACATATGACATACACACCACACAAACCACACATACCCATTACACATATCACACGCACATCACACACACTACACATACACACCACACATACATCACACACACACCACACATGCACACCACACACACCACACACCACACTCATGCATACATCACACACGCATCACACACACCACTTATACACACCACACAGACCACACATACACACTACACACATCATACACACCACACATACACACTACCGCACACACATATCACACATACATACATACACAGCACATCCCTCACACATACATACACCACACACAGAGCATACAATTAAGCCTCCGTGGTTCTCTTCCTGAAAGCTACCTGAGGCACAGCTAGGACTTGGGTTTGCCCTCCTGACTCAGAGCCCAGCCCCCCTGGGCCCTGGCTACAGGGGGCCTTTCCCTCTCCCGGGAGGTGACCTGCTTTGGGAACTGTGTGGCCCCGGCACCTGGACTTTGCAGAGGCCTCACAGGCCTCCGGTGAATTCAGCTCAGTCCGCGGGACGCGCAGGCAGCCGCTCCGGCCGCACTGGCCCACGTCCGGCAGCAGCAGCCACAGGCCTCCTAACAGCAAGCCCGCCTACTCCCCCAGCCCCAGGCCAGGCGCTCGCCTGGTGACCTCAGCGAGCCCTCCCCGCTCCCCTGCTCCTCTGCCACCAGCCAGCCTCCCTCCAAAGAACTGAAAAGCAGGGATGTCCCCCGAACTACCCTGCGCAAGCCCCTCACTGCCACCCCGGCAGAGCCACAGTCCTCCTGGTCCTTGGGAAGCTTTCCCAGGACCGTGGCACCAAGGCTGGCTGGACTTCAGAATTACCTGCAGGGCTGGACCCACCCCTGGGGAACAGTCTGACTTAGAGAATCAGGGCTGGGGCCCAGGCCTCTGTTCGAGAATTTCATCAGAATCAGCTGGGTGTTCCTGTTTATGCATATCTGTGTGGGGGGACGGAGGCAGGTTTAACACACCTTTACCAGTGGGGGCCCCATGGGGGAACCCCCGCTTCTTTCAGCATGATGAGATATAAACACCCAGGAAATGGAAGGCAGTTCGGTGGGCTGGAAGACAGATCAGGTTCCAAAGTCCAGCTCCTCATCCACTAGCTACTTGACCCTCAATGTATCACTCCACTCACAGGCCTCTGTTTCCTCCAACCCAGGCCCAGAGGGTCTATATGAAGCCATCTAAGATTATCCCCAGCTCTGAAAGTCCATGGCTCTTTGATATAGCGACTCGGGCCTCTCAAATAGAAGAGACAGGAAATTGCTAACTGCCCCACGCTCTTGGTGCTTTAAAATCTCCCATCTCAGTTTAAGGCCATCAGGGGAAAAATTCAAACTGCATTTTCCAAGAAACAGAAAAGATTAGAGGCCTCCCAGCACAAGAAGACAAGAAAAGGCTCTCACTTCTAGCGACTTCCACAGCCCACGTCTCAAGTCAGCCCGACAGACAGTGTTGTTAGACTGATACCCTAGATTGCCTTTGTAAAAATTTGAAATGGGACTTCGTCTTGGATTCACTGGGGTCCCTGTTGCTTCCCAAGGTCCCAGGAAACCATGGGGTTAACACTTCTGCCCTTCTTCCTCTTGGTTTTGAGTACCAAATAAATCCTAATCAGTTTTTTTTTAATTGATTTACAATGTTGTGTTAGTTTCAGGTGTATAGCACAATGATTCAGTTTTGTATACATGTATATACATGCGCATATATATATATATATATAGTTTGTCAGATTCTTTCCCCTTATATATTATTGCAAAATTTTGAGTATGTAGGTCCTTGTTGGTTACCTACTTTGTGTGTAGTATATATATATGTTAATCCCAAACTCCTAATTTATCTGCCCACCTTTACCCTCTGGTAACCAGAAGCTTGTTTTCCATGTCTGTGAGTCTCTTTCTATTTGATAAGTAAATCCATCTGTATCATTTGTTAAATCCTACATATAGGTGATAATCACATGTTATGTGTCTTTGACTTACTTCACTTAGAAGGTCCATCCAGGCTGCATGCAAATGACATTATTTCATGCTTTTTTACGGCTGAGTTATACTCATTTGTTTTAGAAGGAGCCTCACAGGTCAGAGCTGAGAACTGCTGAAATGGAGACACCTTTTCTGTGGTCGGTTTGCAGAGCCTGGGTCCACCAGATGCCGGTCACCATCTGAGGCCTGCAGAGGCTGATAAGGAGGTGAGTGATGGTTTTCTGGGGAAGTTACAGATTAGTGGGGTTTCCAGGCTGAGAAGTCTGCCCTGTCAATCCCTGGCCCAACCTCAGAGCTGTAATTGGGAGCAGATGGCCTTGTGCACCCATGGGCCAAATGGAATGGGACGTGCCCACGGCACTTGTCCATCATCAGTTTGCTCTCGGACTGGGAAACGGGGCTTGACAGGGAGGCTCAGGACTGAAAGACGCTGAGGGCTGAGTCAATTCCCAGAGGCGCCTCGGCCCAGCTAGGAGAGGATGCAAGCTCTCCAGAGGAGAGAAGAGTAGTCTCGAGAGCACTGGGGGTGAAGACCCGGTTCCCACAACCAGGTGAGGCCTTTGGGGCCGAAACCACCACACTGCCTGCAGCCCCCTGATGCAGCGCATCACCCCACGCACCTGTCTTCCAGGGTGAACATGGCTCACTGGCAGCTGGCAGCTGTGCCATCGGCACAGGCATCTTGGGGCGGGAGGCTCTGGGGCAGCAGCCCCCAGCAGCTGAGCTCATCTCCTGGCTTCAGCGAGTTCTTCCTCCCTGGGTTCCCCCCCTGACACACACAGCGGGCAGGAAGATCCTCTGCAGAACTCGTGAGATACCAGGCTCTCCCCATCATTTGGAAGCAGTCAGCCATGAGTGAGGAGGTGTCGTGGGAGGGGATGTGGCCTCACTGGCCCATTGTTAGAATCGATCACACCTCCAGGAACGACAGCCCTTCTTGGCCCCTGTGGACGGCTGGACTCTGGCCCCAGGGGAAAGGAACTTGGCTTGGGGAAAGGCAGAGTTAGGGAGCTTACACTGAATGCTGCTAACTCTTCCCACCGGGGTCTCTCTCCCTCGCTGTCCCAAGCTGGGGACACTCTACACTTTTCTCTCTTCATAAATTTGTCCCTCCTCAGAAGCCTCCCAGTGGCTTCCTAACAGAATGGATTCCAAACTGCATCCCTGGATTAGAGTCACTCAAACCTGGTCCCACGTGACCGTCCCAACGTCTCCGCCACCTCTAGGCACAGACATGGTCTCGGCTGGCACCCCACCTCACCCCACAGTCCAAGCCAATGCTCGGGTGAACCCCACCTTCTGGCTGTCACCCCAGTCATTCCACGTGTGAATTCTGCCCCCCTGGCCCCCATACCTGCCCACGCTACCCCATTCTCTTAGCCAAGTGTGAAGACCCAACTCTTCCAAGAAATGGTCCCCAACCACCCCAGCTGATGCTGACCTGCCTCTGTCCTGAAACGCTCTAGTTCTCATGGGAAGAGCTTCAAGTCCCAATGTAGGCCACACTTGAAAGTGAAAGTGTTAGTCGCTCAGTCCTGTCCGACTCTTCGTGACCCCATGGACTGCAGCCTGCCAAGCTCCTGTGTCCATAGCATTCTCCAGGCGAGAATACTGGAGTGGGTTGTCATTCTCTTCTCCAGGGGATCTGCCCGACGCAAGGATCGAACCCGGGTCTCCCACATTGTAAGCAGATTCGTGACCGTCTGAGCCCCCAGGAAGCCTGGTAGCCCAGGCTCGGTAGTTGTATGATTCCCACGAGGCTGTCAGCTTTGTTATTCTTGTTATCTTTTGGTGGCAAAACACAGCATACAGGATCTTAGTTCCCCGACCAGGGATGGAACCCACACCCCTGCCTGGGGAGAGTGGAGCCTTAACCACTGGGCCACCAGGGAAGTCCCTAAACTGTCAGCTTTGAAGGGGAGAAAGCCTTTGAATTTTTTGAAACATCATTCTTGCAAATGAAGGAGCTCCAGACTCAAGGGCAAGGATGCTAGGCCCCTGCTGTCCACTGCACAGCTTTCCGATCTGGAATTTCTGCACTAGGGTGGGATGTGGGTGGGGCTGGCCTGAAGAGAGGGGTCCTACTCAAAACCCCTCACTCTGGCCTTGCACACACCACCTTCAGTCAATCTCACCCCAATTCTTTGCCACAGAATGGCCCAGCTTGCTCCTGGGTCGAGAGCTAACCTGTATCACTGCACAGCTCGAGAGCACCGCTCATTCAGACTGCAGTGTGACTTGGAGGCCTAGTTGCAGAGCCTGCACGACCACACAGGGCAACACCGTGCAACTTCCTGCGGCCATGTGGCCATAAGTCTACATTTTTAGAGCTCTCCGACTATGGCCACTAGGAAGAAATAGGACACCAGGAGTTTGGCTGAGCATTCAGCCTGCGGCCTGAGAAACAGCCAGCTTCTCTCCCTGGCATGCCTTAGCTCGTGTGCCAGGAATCACGCTGAACCACCACCTGGCATCTGGTCTTGCCCTTCCTCCCTCCTCATGATGGAGAAACTCTGAGCTAGGCTTGGGTCCCAGCAAGGGCCCAGAGGCCATCTAGGTTCTGCTTGGGATTCTGACGATTGACACAGTCTGGTTGAAATTTTGCCCCCCTCGCCGATCTTAGAAACTCCTGAATTCCAAGTGAGTTCCCAACATCCCGGCTCCTCTTCATTTTTCTCCGCCCCAGAGAGCCTCCTGACCTCATGGGCTGCCCACACCCTTGTGGGGACCAAGCCTTTAGTCTCTTCATTAAGACTTTCCAGACAGTGTGTAAGCAGGGGCCGCTCGACAGCAGGCAGGAAATTATCAGTAGAAGTGGAAGTGACAGGGTGTTTAGCAAACATTAAACCAAGGAAGCTTAAAAGGTCTTTGAGCATCGTTAAATAAACATTTAGGATGACTGAAAGGGCAGCATATAAAATGGAAAGGAAAGTATAAACACTTTCTGTGGGTGGGGAGAACTCTCTCTTCCATCGTCTCTCGGCCGTAGGGCTGCAAGGAGGCTAGAAGGGATCTGAATGAAGCTATTGAACCCTAAAATAAAATTCCCCTTTGCAGACAAAACACTGATCAGCAGACACTGTGAGCAAAGGCATGAGGTCCGTCTCAGCAGTCAGATTTGGCTCAGGTATTTCTGCCCTGAGATGCTGGGCAGGCCCAGATCTAGACGATCCTGGGAGCCCATTTGACTCAGGAGACCTCATCCTCTGTGACGTCCCAGTTGGAGAAGCAAGGGGAAAACCAGTATGGGGGCTGGACAAGCCCTGCTGAGTGCTGAATACGTTAGTTAAGCTTCAAAACCACCCCCATGACATATGTGTTCTCACCAGCAGGAGAAGCTGAGGGGAGTTAAGGTCGCCCAGAGAGAGGTGAAGCCAGAGCTGGGACCTCAATCCATGTTCCTGCTCCATCCCCCGAATTGCCAGGAAGTATCATAAGAGGCTCCCACCAACCTCTTCCCGGGGGGATCAGGGAGGAAACAAAGACAGAGAGACAAAGGGGACATTGCGGGGCCAAGCTCCAAGTGATCAGAGCAACCCCCAGAGTGACCGGGGCACCGGGGGCAGAGATCATAGACCTGGAAGCTTTAGGAAACAGTCTCTGCTGGGCCCTCCTCGCTTTTCCAGGGGTTCTCAGTGCCTGCTTTGCAGAAGGCTGATTTCGCACATGGCTCCAGTCAACCCAGGCAAAGGGCAGAGAGAGCAAGCCTGAGTCAGAGGAAGGCCAGCCAGCCTTGCAGATGTCAGGGTGGGTCCTGGCAATGTCATCACGAACAGAGCTGGAACGTCTGCCCTCACTTTCTGCCCCGGGGGCTCAAGGCGGCTAAATAACCTTAGGGCTTCACGTGCTCCTGATCTCCTGAAGACACTGAAGACACGGGCACAGATCAGGGAGTGTGTCTGTGGAGGACCAGCCCTCCAAACACACATGCACACACACACACACACACACATACACACACACACACACACACCCCGCCCTCTCTCCTACCAACCAGGAAGGCTGAAACACCAGGCCCCCCACCTCCCCACTAAGGGCCTTTGGCTGTTCCTCCTAGATTTAGTAACTGGAGGACATAAGAACTTAACACAGCAAAATAAAGCAGAGCAAGGCAATAAATAATAATTCAATAAGTGCAACAGAAACCGCCATGGAGCCAGTTGCATCCAGCAGCGATCCCCCTTGCCTCCCCACCCCCCGAGCCTCGGCAAAGTTTACAGACTTTTTCCCCATCCCCAGCTGCTTCTCTGCCTGGCTCCCCACAGCTCCCCGTGAAACAGGGAGGAGCAAGGAGCTGCCGGCACCCTGGGGCCCTCCTGCCATCCGACTCCTGGAGCCAGCCAGCCTCTTGCCGTCTATCCCGAAGCCCAGGTTCCCTCTGCATCCACACGTCTGGGTCCCCTTGTGGGGACTTTCCCCCCTGCAGACTTTCCCCCCTGCTTCCTTCTGTGTCTTCCCAGTCTCCTCAAGGCCCTCCCCAAGGCCCAGCTCCTGCTTCCCTTCAGGAAGATTCCCACCCTGCTGCCAGCTCCAGGGCACCCCCTCCTCCCCTGAGCCCCCCGAACCTCAAGCCTGGAGCTTGGCTGTCTCCTTTCCCTCTGAGAAAATGAATTCTGACTCTTCCCTTAGACTGCCACTTCCAGGCTCAGAGGCCACAGCTGCTGCATCTCTGCCACCTGGCACGTGAGCGCTGCTTAGCTGGCCAGGAAAGGAACCTCTATCTTTTCTGTTCTGTGATAAAGTCCGGCCAGCAGCTTGGCTCTTGCCGGATGGGCCCTTCCAAGACCTAAGTAGACACACTCCGGGGACCCCGGACCATTGATGAAATCTCGGCGCCTGTCTGGATCAGCCAAGCTTCCACCTGGACCTCCAGAATCAAGCTCTGACCTAATGACCCTTGGGTTGAACTATATCCCAATGACACTGAGAGTCAAGAAAGAATTTAAAAAACAGCCTTCCCTGTGACACGCTGAATCAGTTATGAACTTCCACATACAGGGCTCCATCTCCTCCAAATTAGAGTCATTTTTATAGTATAGCACAAGGACTCGAAGAGCCTCTTGTATGATTACAGCAGCTGGCAGGATCAGTCTGAAGGCTCACACATGGGTGTTTGCTTACATGGCCTGGGATTTTTAACTCTGCTTTATTTTAAGGCAATGATACGTTTTATGTGTGAGGCGATCGCCATGGGGTCTTGTTTCAAGATGCTGTAGAAGAGCCTGGGTTGGGAACTGAGTTCCCCAAAGCATCCAAGAGGACATGTGGGGGGCAGCTGTGTGCAGGCAAGTGGCTCCCCAGTGGCGCACCGAGGAAGGGCTCTGCCACCGAGACCTGTGTGACCTTGGGCAAGTCACTGAGTCTCATGGAGTGATTATTGTTATTCCTATGAAAACCACTTGTATAAGTTTCCTGGGTGCCAAAATGCCACAAACTGGGATCTTAAAATGCCAAGAATGCTTTCTCTCAAAGTTCTGGGGGCTAGAAGTCCAAGATCAAGGTATCGGCAGGGCTGAGCTCCCTCTGACGGCTCTGTGGAAGAATCCTCCCTTCTCTTGCTTGGCAACTTCGGGTCGTTGTCCACTTTCCTTGGCTTGTGGCCATGTCATCCAATCTCTGCCTCCATCTGGAATTTGGAGGTCAATTTTATTTTTGTGTTTGATTAGGCACAATTGATTTAGTTGTCTAACGATTCAAAAGAATGGACTAGAGAGAGGTCACGGGAGAAGAGGGAGAAGACTAAGAGTCTTGGTCACCTCCCCCCACTTTTCCCACAGCCCACCGCCCCAC
>SJYF01000930.1:1445021-1462194 GCA_006410515.1 Procapra przewalskii
TTAGGTTATTATAGAGACGCGTTAACACAAATAGAGCGCTTAGAATGGGACTTGGCACATGGTCAGTTTTTATTATTATTATATATGTGTCTCTCGGATACTGGATTCAGAGAATGGTTCTCTTAAACTGGGAAAGGCTCCCCTGCTGAGAGTATTTATGGAGGAAGACTGCCCCTTCCCACAAATTCAGCTGGACCTGCCATCTAAACGCCTATGGTCTGGACCTAGGGTCCTCAAGCATTCCTGCCAGCTCTGAGGGTCTCATTCTCTGGTTCTTGCACTCGCCCTTGCCTGGTTCTACATATACTCGGCCTCTGTACCCGCAGGTTTCACATCCATGAATTCGACCATCGTTGAGCATCCTCAGAGTTTGGTACCCATGGGGATCCCAGGGTCTTCCCAGGTAGTGCTAGTGGTAAAGAACCTGCCTGTCAATGCAGGAGACGAAAGAGACACAGGTTCGATCCCTGGGTCAGGAATACCCCTGGAGAAGGAAGTGGCAACCTGCTCCAGTACTCTTGCCTGGGAAATCCCACGGACAGAGGAGTCTGGAGGGTTACAGTCCACAGGGTCACAAAGAGTCAAACAAGACTGAAGTGACTGAGCTTACATCCACACATCTATATGATGATGATGAAAAGGATAAATATCATGTTCAGGATACAGGTCATGTCTTCTGGGGCCAAGTCAAGATAAATGCACTTTGTAGAGTATAACTGAGAGTATTGGGGGAAAGATGTTTCCATTCCATATTCGTCCAGTGGCCATCAGTTGTCAGACACTGCTATAGACTCAGGGACCAGACAACCATCCCCTTGTCACTTGCATCCTTCTTGCTTCTGGAGCAGAAGCCCCGGTCTGAGAAGCAAACAGCTGACAGCTAATGAGAGCCTGGAGGCATTGGGGGAGGGGAGAGGGGAGCTCGAAGCCACCTCAGTGGAGTGCAAGGCCAGTTCAACCTGCAAGGTCCTGGGAGAGGGACAGGGAGGCACGGCATTGCAGAGGCAAGTGGGGTTTTGCGTCTAGGTGACCCAAGCAGTGGAGCATCAGGATGGAAAAGAAGGGAATCTTGCTCCAGGTCTCGCGCTGCAGCTGAGCCAAGTTCAGCAGAGACTGGATGGTGTGTTTCCTGCCCCTAAAGAGCTCTCAAATTAGTTGTGACAAGCATTCATTCAGCAGCTGGTTCAACAAATGCTTTCTTTTTTTTTTTTATTGAAGGATAACTGCTTTATAGAATTTTGTTGCTTTCTGTCAAACCTCAACACGAATCAACATATATCCCCTCTGTTTTGAACCTCTCTCCCACCTCCCTCTCCATCCCACCCCTCTAAGTCAATGCAGAGCCCCTGTTTGAGTGTCCTGAGCCATATAGCAAATTCCCATTGGCTATCTATTTTACATATGGTAATGTGAGTTTCCCTGGTGCTCTTTCCATACATCTCACCCTCTCCTCCCCTCTCCCCATGTCCAGAAGTCTATCTTCTCTGTTTCTCCATTGCCGCCCTGTAAATGAATTCTTCATTTTTCTAGATTCTATATATGTGCATTAGAAGACAACATTTATCTTTCTCTCTTTGACTCACCTCACTCTTCTGAATAAGCGTGCTGACATCCAAACTAGAGAACCCATCTTCCCAGCAACCCAGGCAGAACCTGATGCCCAGCCCCCGCCAGCAGAAACGGGAGGCCCCGGGACCCAGACAGCAATGAACCTGGGAGAATTACGAGGTGTCCTCGCCTCCTGCCCAACTCAAGTACCTTTGCGTCTCTTCCTTAAACATTGTTAATTCCCCACGTCCTGGGCCCTCACGGCCTCAGCCCCCAGGAGCAGCAGGCCTCAGCCATAACTTTGCAAACTCAAAACATCCACTCAAGAAAGATAAATTTCTGGCTCGGGAAGGACTATTTCAAAGGCTCACCCAGGGTGGTTGGCTGCTCCCGGCAAAACTGAGCATCAGCCTGGAGAAGGAAAGAGTTTGTCAGCGAGTCAGAGACCTGGGTTTAAGTCTCAGCTCTGCCGCTAACCAGCTGGGTGACCTTGGGTAAGCGCTTAGCCTCTCTGGGCTTCAGTTTCTTCACTGGGAAAAAGACACAGTTGGAGCTCTCCGGGGCGCCGCAGCTCTCATCACTGGATCATTTCCCAGGGCTGCTGAGGGGCCACTGAGGAGCTTAAGACAACAAAAATGGAATGCCCAACAGTTCTGGATAGGCAGATGACCCCACCCTTATGGCAGAAAGCCAAGAGGAGCTGAAGAGCCTCTTGATGAGAGTGAAAGAGGAGAATGAAAAAGCTGGCTTAAAACTCAACCTTCAGAAAACTAAGATCATGGCATCCAATCCCATCACCTCATGGCAAATAGCTGGGGAAACAATAGAAACAGTGACAGACTTTATTTTTGGGGGGCTCCAAAATCACTGCAGATGGTGACTGCAGCCATGAAATTAAAAGACACTTGCTTCTTGGAAGAAAAGCTATGACCCACCTAGATAGCATATTAAAAAGCAGAGACATTACTTTGCCAACAAAGGTCGGTCTAGTCAAAGCTACGGTGTTCCCAGTAGTCATGTATGGATGTGAGAGTTGGACCATAAAGAAAGCTGAGTGCCAAAGAATTGACGCTTTTGAACTGTGGTGATGGAGAAGACTGTTGAGAAGTCCCTTGAGAGTCCCTTTAGGAGTTAATCCTATAGGAAACCAGTGAATACTCACTGGGAAGACTGATGCTGAAGCTGAAGCTCCAGCATACTTTCACTAGCTGATGCGAAGAACTGACTCATTGGAAAAGACTCTGATGCTGGGAAAGATTGAAGGTGGGAGGAGAAGGGGATGACAGAGGATGAGATGGTTGGATGGCATCACCAACTCGATGGACATGAGTTTGAGCAAGGTCCTGGAGCTGATGATGGACAGGGAAGCCTGGCGTGCTGCAGTCCATGGGGTCTCAAAGAGTCAGACACAACTGAGCGACTGAACTAAACAGTTCTGGAAGCTGGAAGTGCAAGATCAAGGGGTGAGCAGGACAGTGTCCTCTGAGGCTGTGACAGGCTCTGCTTCAGGCTCCTGGCGGTTTGCTTGGATTTCCTTGCAGAAACATCTCGCAATGTCTGCCTTCATGCTCATGTGCATTCCTCTGTGTGTGTGTGAGAGAGAGAGTGTGTGTGTGTGTGTGTGTAAGTGTGTGTGTGTGAGTGTGTATGTGAGAGAGTGTGTGTGTGTGAATGTGAGTGTGTGTGTGTGTGTATGTGAGTGTGTGTGTGAGAGTATGTGTGTGTGAGAGAGAGTATGTGTATGAGTGAGTGTGTGCGTGTGTGTGTGTGTTCACACAGTTACTCTTTTTCTAGGACATCAGTCCTATTGGATTCAGGGCCCACTCTACTCCAGTATAACCTCATCTTAACCACTTATACCAGAATGACCCCCTTTCCAAAGAAGGTCACATGCTCAGGTGTTAAGAGGTTAGAAGTTCAGCATGAATTGGAGGGGCGCACAATTCAACCCCTAATGACAATCCTGAATCTCTAATTCCTCCTCCCATGGGCCTCTAGGTGGACCTGAATGTCTATCAGACAGAACATTTTGAGAATGACAAGTGTCACCAGGAACAATTATGAGAGACAACAGGCGTAACTGGGAACTCACCCAGGCAGCTGGGATGTATGGTCCCCACAGGGCCTGTCGGGTCCAGCAGAGGCGCCTGCCACAGGCTGGAAAGCAGGCTCAGGATTCTGCTCCTGCTTCCTGCTGGCCACGCTGCCCCAGGCTGAAAAGCACACCCTCTCCTAAGATGAGAAATGCACAGAGGAGGGGGCGGGGGAGGTAGGAAATAGTGCCTGGGAAGCGCCGAAGGCTGGGAGAGGCTGGCACTGCAGATGTCCACACATGGGGGGAAAAGTCCTCCCGTGTCAACTCTTCCCTGAGATCCAAACAAGGACTTGAGCCCGGGTCAGACCTGCAGGGTGTGCGTGAGACCCTGTGCTGCGTGGAAATGTCCCCTTGATGAGTTTTCAGTTTGAGGGACACTGGTTCACGTGAGTAATGAGTAAAAGGTCCCGGGCTGTTTAGTGCAACCAGGGCTCAGGGAAGGAGGCAGTCAGCTTTCCCTGGTGGCCTGCCAAGGCAGGAGACACAGGCCTCTGAGCAGGAGACACAGGGTCTTCCCCTGGTCTGGGAAGATCCCACAGGCCTCAGAGCAACCAAGCCGATGGGCCACAACTACTGAGCCTGCATTCGAGAGCCCTCGAGTCACAGCTACAGAAGCCCACACACCCCAGAACCCATGCCCCCCAACAGGAGGAGTCACCGCGACGAGGAGCCCACTCAATGCAACCAGAGAGTGGCCCCCACTCGCCACAACTAAGAGAAAAGCCCGCGTGCAACAGCACAGACCCAGCGCGGCCAAAAGTAAACTAGGAAATAAAAATGAGGTTAAAGAAGCAGTGAACAGGAGGCAGTCACGTGCTCTAATCAGGAGCTCTCCAGATGGGTAAAAGTCACTTGAGACCGGAGGAGCCAAGACCACAAAGTACAAGGGACAGCCAGCAGTCCGCCTGCGTAGCACAGGCTTCATAAAATGAGTTCACAAGTGTCCCCTCTTCCTCTGTTTTCTAAATTTGTGTTGGATTCATGTAATTTCTTCTTTAAATGTTGGATAGAATTTTCCAGTGAAGCCACTTGGGTCGGAAGTATTCTTTGTGAGAAGGCTTTAAATTCTGAATTCAGTTTCCTTCATTGATTTGGATCTACTCAGGGTTTTTCTTCTTCCTGAATCAGTTTTGGTTGTTAGTGATTTCTTTTTACTGCACTTTCCCTGTCATCTAGCGTGTCAAATGTATAGGTGTAAAGTTTAAGAGATAATATACTCTTATCATTCTCATATTGCTTATGGGGCCTCTAGTGTCTTCTCTTCCAAGCTAGATATGGGTCATTTCTTTCTCTCTCTCTCTTTTTTTTTTCTGATCAATCCACCTAGAGGTGCATCAGTTTATTGTTTTATGCAAGGAACCAGCTTGGAGTTTATAATATTTCACTTCTTTATTCTTTATTTTTCATCAATTTCTACTTTTCTCTTTGTGATCTCCTTCTCTCTACTTATTTTGGGTATAATTTACTCCTCTCTTTCTATATTCTCAAAATGAACACTTAGGATTTTAGATCTTTCCTTCCTCATATAGCTATTTAAAGCTGTAAATTCTCCTCCAAATATTTCTTTAGTTGCATTACACCTGACAAACGTTGGTGTTTTTGCGGCTTTAGTTTCACTCTTTCAAAATACTTTCCAATTTTCCGTAAGACTTTTTAAAGTGCATCTCTAGTAGACAGCATATGGTTTTCAACTCTAGAAGTTCTATTTGGCATCTTTCTCCTCATTCTCTTCTTATTTTCTACTAGATCTTTGAGCATATTGAGCATATTCACAATAGCCTTTCTATTTAAATAAACTATTTTGAATAACTTAAATTTACAGAAAAGTAAAGCACATTTGTGCTTAAAGACAAGCACAAATTCCCAGTTTCCCAATTCCCAGTTTCTCTTAAAAGCAACATCTTACAAAACTACGGTATGCTTGTCAAAACTAAGAAATTAACACTAGTACATTTTATGGACTAAACTCCAGACTTGACTTTATTGGATTTCACCAGTTTTTCCACTAATGCCTTTTTTTTTTTTTTTTTTCCTGAATCCAGTCCAAGATATCACACTGCACTTGGTCATAGTAGCTCCTTCATTCCCTCTGGACCACAGTGCAGTATTTCTCCACCTTTCCTTGTTCTCATGATCTTGACAGTTTTGCAGAGTACTGGTGAAATATTGTCTAGAACATTTCTCCATTGGCATGTCTCATATTTAGACTGGGGTTGTATACCTTGAAGAAGGTTAGTGGCTTCGTAAAAGTATAGATAATGGATGTGATCTCTCTCTCTCCAGGGTCAAGCAGAGGGACTCTGGGCTGAGAGCAGAGGTCATTCAGAAAGTTCCCAGAGGAGCATAAGAAGTGTCCCCTGGAGCTGAGAAGTCCTAGGGTCACATGTCTGACTCTCAGCAGTAGACCTTCGAGGGCGGAGGGTGGGTGTTCATTCAGAAAGGTGGAGTGATGAGAGGGCTGCCCTGCGAGTGGCTTCGCAGGCCAGGCTTTCCCTCTGGACCAGAAAAAGTGACTTGGAGGAGCCCACCTAGAGGCTGGGCTTCAGGAGATCCAGGCAGACAGCTCTGGGCTCTACTTGCAGAAGCAGTATCTGATGGAGATAGTTTGTCAGCTGGAAAATGAGGGGTCTCCATGGGGAAGGAAGAGGATTCCCAATAATTCATTAAAAAAGATAATTAAAAATGAGAGGAAGAGTCTAGTTGGATGCACCATCCAAATTAGAGGGCGCCTATTGCAGACACTAGAAAGATAAGAACTTCACACTCTGGGGGGTCCCAGTGGGGGAGGAGGCAGGGCAAGGTTGGGGGAAGACCCCTGCCCTTTCTCCCCTGTAGTTTGCAGAGGCTAGGGGGCAGGGGGAGGTTGGGAGAGAGAAGTTGAATTTGAATAAGCATTTAGCACTGTTAGATAATCTGGACTCTGATCATGAATACAAGACTCCTCCGTACCGACAAGGGACGAGAAAACTATGGAAGCTGCCTGAGTTCTCAGGATCAGATCCAACCGGGCAGGTAGGAAAAGCAATAGTCAGAAGACAAGAGTCTCGTTTCCTAACTTCAAATTCAGTTCACGCACCAAACCAGTCACAAATATGTGGAAACGGTTTACGGGCAAAGAGCTGGGACTCCAGAGAGTAAAAGACTCAGAGCAGCTGCTGCGGGCCCCCCCAAGCCCACCGGTGGCCAAACCAGGGCCCAGACCTGCCGCACGGCCCCAGCGCCTGCCCCCGAGGCGGGGGTCCAAAACAGCAGCCCCTGCTGCCAGGCACCGTAGACCTGGGCCGGCCCCACTGTGCACCTCCACACGGCCGAGCAGACACAGCATGTGCCACGTGTGGCCCATCCGGAGAGGGGAATCAGGCCGGGCTTCAGACCCCAGACTTCCTCAAACTGCGGGGGAGAAAGGGGCTTGTTTCAGGAAGGACCACGGGGGTAAGCTGACAGGGCATCCCTCTAAGTCTCTGTCATGAAGACCACGTGTACCGTATCCACTCTTCTATCTGGGGACACTTGGACGGCGTCCACTTCTTGGCTGCAGTAAATAGTGGCACAGGGAACTCAGGGCTGCGTGTGCCCTTCAAACCATGTTTCCTCCGGGTTGGAGCCCAGGAGTGGGATTGCAGGGTCTGGTCTATCAGCGAACTCTCTATTTTGAAAGCTACCATAGAAACAAATTGTTAAGGAAAAAATGAATAAACACAAAGAGTACAAAATACAAGCTCAACATTCGTATCCTTAGATTCGCCATAAGTCACTCCATCAACTGTCACTCTCTGCGGGTATTTCACTCGTTCAGTGACAGCCTTCCGGGATCTTGCTCTACGTAGCACTAGCTGGGTCGGCTCTATAGTAGCCACTCGTTTCCCAGGCAGTAGTGGACAGACCCAGGCTGTGCCTTCCCTCCTCCCCAGCAGTCCCTCCAGGCGCCTTGAAGTTCTTTCTCAGTAGGTCCGGCTCTGGAGCATCAGTGGTGCCCACCGCATCGGCTCTGCACCCTGATGCTCTCTCTGTGTCCAAGCTGTCCCTTCTGCAGGGACACCCTCTTCCTGACTCAGTCTGTCCCATCCTCGCTATTCTCTGCAGCTTGACTTCATGCCACCTGCACTCCTCTTTCCATCATGCTGGGTGGCATCTTTCTGAGGCTGCTTGGATCTGGTGCCCCCCTCTTTCCACCAGCCTTGTGGTCATTTAAGTCCTTGTCCTCCCTCCCCGGGGCTTCCCAGGTGGCTCAGTTCAGTTCAGTTGCTCAGTCGTGTCCGACTCTTTGTGACCGCATGAACCGCAGCACGCCAGGCCTCCCTGTCCATCACCAACTCCCAGAGTCCACCCAAACCCATGTCCATCGAGTTGGTGATGCCATCCAGTCATCTCATCCTCTGTTGTCCCCTTCTCCTGCCCCCAATCCCTCCCAGCATCAGGGTCTTTTCAATTGAGTCAGCTCTTCATGTCAGGTGGCCAAAGTATTGGAGTTTCAGCTTCAACATCAGTCCTTCCAATGAACACCCAGGACTGGTCTCCTTTAGGATGGACTGGTTGGATCTCCTTGCAGTCCAAATGACTCTTGAAGAGTCTTCTCCAACACCACAGCTCAAAAGCATCAATTCTTCTGCGCTCAGCTTTCTTTATAGTCCAACTCTCACATCCATACATGACTACTGGAAAAACCATAGTCTTTACTAGACGGACCTTTGTTGGCAAAGTAATGTCTCTGCTTTTTAATATGTTGTCTAGGTTGGTCATAACTTTCCTTCCAAGGAGTAAGTGTCTTTTAATTTCATGGTTGCAGTCACCATCTGCAGTGATTTTGGAGCCAAAAAAAAAAAAAAGCGGCTCAGTGGTAAACAATCTGCCTGCTGATGCAGGAGCCACAGGAGACATGGGTTCCATTCCTGGGCCGGGAAGATCCCCTGGAGGAGAAAATGGCAACCCCCTCCAGTATTCTTGCCTAGAGAATCCCATGGACAGAGGAGCCTGGTGGGCTACAGTCCATGGGGTCACAAAGAGTCGGACCCAAATGAGCAACTGAACACACCTTCCTTTCCTTGGGGGACGGCGGGATACTTGGGGGCAGGACTCATTTCCACTTTTACTTTTGCTGCCTTCATAACAGTGCCCAGTGTTTACCCAAAAGAGTTGGCTTTTATCAACAGTTGAAAACAACAGAACAATCTCCCTCAGTCTGCGTGGAGCAGGCCGGGTGGAGAGAAATGGTCGTTTGTCCGTTCTTCCCACCTCCAGCGCCAAGAAAGCCCCGGCCCCAGTGGCCCCAGGCCAGAAGAAGTCAGCAGCCCTAAGGAAGGGGACTAACTGCTACGGGAACCCTTTGGAAGGGCTCTGCGCCTCCCAGAGCTCTCCAGAAAGTGAGGCCACGAGCCTCACGCCGCCTCAATCGGGCAAGATGCTTGCTTTCATCTCCCGCCAGCCCCTCCCGGGCCCAGCGGAGGGTCAGGGACCCAGGCCCGGCTGGCCCAAGCTGGCGATGCAGACCTGGCGGCTGGAAGACGGGTGGGCGGCGTGTGAAAGCAAGCACTTCTGTTTAGAGTCTCGTGTGCACCGCACGCACAAGGCTTGATTACAGGGGGAGCTGGGGGAGGAATGTGCCGCGTGAGCTGGAAAACCCGCCGTGGCTCGTCCCCGCCCCCGCCCCCCCAGCATCCGCGGATACACCGGGACAGAGGGCAGCACGCGGGCCAAACGCGCCACACTTCGACCCTGTGGGAGCTGACCCGTGTTCCCCTGCAACTCCGAAAGACCGCCACCCCTTCAGTTCCGCTGCCCAGCCTGCTTGAAGAGGCTCGAGTCAAAGGCCGTTGGAAGAGGGTGCCTGCGAGCCTGAGAGGCAGGCAGCCCCGAAAGGATCCCGTCTATCGAGGATTCTGACCTACGCGGACTGATCCCCAACGGCGGTCCTGCCTGTGGGAGGGGGCATGGGAGGGGCCAGAGGGAGAGCTATGCGCCTTTGAACATTTTTATGGAAATACATATGACATATGCTGCTGCTGCTGCTGCTGAGTCGCTTCAGTCGTGTCCGGCTCTGTGCGACCCCACAGACGGCAGCACACTGGGCTCCGCCATCCCTGGGATTCTCCAGGCAAGAACACTGGAGTGGGTTGCCATTTCCTTCTCCAGTGCATCAATGGGAAAAGTGAAAGGGAAGTCGCTCAGTCGTGTCCGACTCTTCGCGACCCCTGTGTAAAATTCAGGTGTGTGACATGTTGATTCGGTACATGTGCATGTTATCATATGATGGTATTGCCATTGCAGCAATAATTAGCACCTCAATCATGCTATATATACTTACAGTTGCTTTTTAGTAGGTAGAATAATGAAGATCTAGTCTTTTAGCAAGTTTGATGATTATCATATATGCCCCTTCTGTTTCTATTCACTATACCTGCCATTAGATCTCTAGGGCTTATTTACTACTTGCTGTAACTTTATACCCTTAAACCTCATCCTCTCTCTCAACACAAAAGACAGGGTGGACCATGAGAACATCATGCTAAATGAGTTACACAAAAAAACCTACAGTGTGTGTGATATCACTGAGAGGTGGAATTTGGAAAAGCCAGACTCGTAAAAGTGGAAAGTCATTCAGACATAGAAAACAAACATGGTTGCTGCTGCTAAGTCGCTTCATTCGTGTCCGACTCTGTGCGACCCCAGAGATGGCAGCCCACCAGGCTCCCCCCTGGGATTCTCCAGGCAAGAACACTGGAGTGGGTTGCCATTTCCTTCTCCAACGCATGAAAGTGAAAAGTGAAAGTGAACTCACTCAGTTGTGTCCAACTCTTAGCAATCCCATGGACTGCAGCCTACCAGGCTCCTCTGTCCATGGGATTTTCCAGGCAAGAGTACTGGAGTGGGGTGCCATTGCCTTCTCCAATATACACACTACTATATATAAAATAGATGAACATCAAGGACCTGCTGTATAGCCCAGGGAACTGTATTCAATATCTTGGAATAACCTATAATAGAAAGGAATCTGAAAAACATATATATATATAACTGAATTGGGCTTCCCTAGCTCAGTTGGTAAAGAATCTGCCTGCAATGCAGGAGACCCCAGTTCAATCCTTGGGTTGGGAAGATCTGCTGGAGAAGGGATAGGCTACCCACTCCAGTATTCTTGGGCTTCCCTGGTGGCTCAGCTGGTAAAGAATCTGCCTGCAAGGTGGGAGACCTGGTTTCGATCCCTGGGTTGGGAAGATCCCCTGGAGAAGGGAAAGGCTACCCATTCCAGTATTCTGGTCTGGAGAATTCCAAGGACTGTATAGTCCATGGGGTCACAAAGAGTCGGACACAACTGAGCGACTTTCACTTTCATTTCCGTAACTAAATTACTTTGCTACACACCTGAAACTAACACAACACTGTAAACCAACTATATGCCAATAAGAAAATGGAAGATCATTTTTTAAAATCATCTTCATTTTAAATTTAAAATTTTAGAATCATCATATTAAATTTTTTTAAAAAGAAGTAAGAATGGAAAAGAGAAAACACAGAAAAGAATCAGCAAGGAAAAAAGGAAAATAAAGAGATAAACAAAAGCTGTGGGAAAGAGATGGCAAATAGGAGACGATATTAATAGAGCCTATTACATCACGAGGGACAGTGTTGCTTGGATGTGTCCCCTCCGAGGAGGGGCCCTTTGTTCAGCCTCTTTCTCCCACTAGCAAGGAGCAGGCCCACACAGGTGAGCTGTGAGATTCTCAGTGAAGCCCAAAGCAGTCCAATTCCTTTCTCTTCCCAGAACAAGTCCTGGAGGCCCAGGGGGTGCGTTCAAGGCTCCACCCCAGTCCAGCCAGGGTGCTGGGAAATGATATCATCTCGCACAGGACAGGACGTCTGCTGAAGCTGGCTGGGAAGTACATGCAGTGTGTGTGTGTGTGTGTGTGTGTGTGAGTGTGTGTGTGTGTGTGTGAGAGAGAGAGAGAGTGTGTGTGTGTGTGTGTGTGTGTGTGTGTGTGTGAGTGTGTGTGTGCGTGAGTGTGCATGCATGTGTGTGTGGAGGGACCAAGGAGGAGGAACGCAACCACCCGGGTTGGAAAATTTTGCCCCCTGAGAATTCTGCTCACTTTCACTTTGGGCGGAGCTGTTTTCCTCTTGTAATCCCCAGTGTGGTGAGCAGAGGGGGTGGAAAAAGCACCCCAGGAGGCATTCTTCCATGAAAGAGGCCACGAAAATGTGCAAGGAATTCAGAAATATGGGGCGGCTGCACCCGTAGCTTCCAACTCACATCTTCCTGGGCTCTGGAAACCCTCCTTTGTCCTAGAAATGCCCAGAAGAGATGGAATAGTATTTTTTTTAACTATTTTTAAATGTGGTAAATATACATACCAAAACTGACCATCTTTTTTTTTAAATTTTTTATAGAAGTATAGTTGATGTCCAACATTGCGTTCATTTCTGCTGTCCAGCAATGTGGCTCAGTTATACACATATATACATTCTCTTTCAAACCCTTTTCCATTAGAGTTTATCACAGGATATTGTATACAGTTCCCTTTGCGATACCGCCGGACTTTGTCATTCATCCATCCTGTATATAACAGTTTGTGTCTGCAAATCCCAAACTCCCACCCCATCCCTCCCCTCCCCTCATCCTCCTTGGCAACCACCAGTCTATTCCCAAAGTTTACCATCCTCACCATTTTTAAGTGTAGAGTTCAGTCGGGTTGAGTACACTCTCTTTGTTCCCTTTTCATCTGACAAACTTGAAACTCTGTTACCTGTGAAACAACTCTCCGCTTTCCTGGCCCCCAGCCCCCAGCAACCATCATTCTGCTCTCTGTCTCTGTGAACTTGACTATTCTACAGATCTCCTCTAAATGGAATCACACGGCACTCGTCATTTTGTGGTTAGTTTGTGGCTCAGACAGTAAAGCGTCTGTCTGCAATGCAGGAGACCTGGGTTCCATCCCTAGGTTGGGAAGATCCCCTGGAGCAAGAAGTGGCACCCCTCCAGTATTCGCGCCTGGAAAATTCCATGGACCAAGGAGCCTGGGGGGCTGCAGTCCTGGGGTTGCAAAGAGTAGGACACGACTGAGTGACTCACACTCTGTTCCTCTGTTATTTCAGTTCACACAATGTCCTCAAGTTTCACTGATGTTGGAGTGTGTGTCAGAATTTCCTTCCTTTTAAAGGCTGAAAATATTCCATTGTATGGATACACCATGCTTTGTTTATCCACTCATCTCCCTTTTGGCTTTTGTGGATAACGTGTGAGCATGAGTGCACCAATATCTGTTCAAGACCTTACCCTCTGCTCTTTCGAGTGTACAGCCACAAATGGAATTGCATGAATCGCATGGTAATTTATTTTTCTTTTTTTGAGAAACCACCATATTACTTTCCACAACCACCCCCCAGCTTGTTGTTTTGATTCGCATTTTCCTAATGATAATAGTGATGTTGAGAATCTTTGCATGTGCTTATTTGAATGTCTCTTTGGAAAGAGAAATGACTACTCAATCCCGTGCCCATTTCTTCATTTCGTTGTTGAGTTGTTAGAGCTCTATATAGACTCTAGCTCTTAACCCCTTATCACGTGTATGATTTGCAAACTCTTCCATTCCATGGGTTGCCGTTTCACTCTGCTAGGTCCTTTAGTGCACAGAAGTTTAAAATTTTGATGTAATCCAACTCATTCATTTTTTTCCCTTTGGTTTCCTGTAAGAAGAGGATTTTAGCCAATTGCAATACCATGGCTCTTCTCAAGATGTCTTTAAGGGAGAGAACAAGATAACACTCTGTGCTGACATGTGTCCTGGATCTCAGAGCAGCCCCAACAAGCAGATGTGGACCAGGACAGGAGCTGACCTTCTCTTTCTGTTGTTTCCCATGTTGGAATTTGCATGAGGTTCTAAGATATCCTCTTTTTCTTTCTCTTTTTCTTTCTTTTTTTTTTTTTTTTTTTTTTGCAGACCTGTGTTAAACTTAGGAGTTTGGTTTTTGGCTTCTTCGTTTTGTTTTTGCTGGTTGGGTTTTGTTTTGATGCTGGGTTGTTTTTGTTTGTTTTTGTCTGTGCCTTATGAGTATGCATTTTCAAGTTGTACAGCATGAAATTCTAAAGAATTAACTTCACATGTAAGATCCAAAACAAGCCACTTATTTAGGAGAAAACATCCTAGGCTTTCTGGCTGGTTCAGACCTCCATTACTTGTATCATCAGATGGGATCCTTCTAAAAAATCAATAAAGGGTCCCCAGGGGAGTGAGCCAAATGCAGACATTTAATGGCTCTGAAAGATAAGGAGCTGAAAGCATCTTTGAAGAAAGAGCTCAGCGTGAATGTCCTAGCTCTGCGCTTGATGAGTCCTAACTCTGTTCGGTGTCAGTTGCTGGGTCCTCTGCCAAAGAAACACTAGAAAGCCAGCTTTCCCCTAATTTACTTGGTATGTCAGCAACTGATGGACACTTTCTGTGAAGCCAGACCAGCCTTTAATACATTCCAATTTACTGGCATGAATTCACCACTTTCCTCTCATAATGGAAAAAAAAAGCAAAGCTAGTTTAATTGAACTAGCTTCAACCCAATGGTGCCCCAGGAGGTGAGGAAGTACTCTCTCTGAGTAACTCTCCTTTTTTCTGGGGGACCCCACATAGGGTCCCATCTGCTGATTCAGAAGTCCAGCTATTTCCACCCATTCTTTTTCTCAACCCTGAAGACAAGTTACCCAAGTGCTAGCAATACAGTGGAGGGGGTGACCCAGGACTACCGTCAGGCAGGTGTCATGTGCATTATAACGTGTAATAGAAGGCACAGTGTATGTTACACTAGCACACTTCACGGGCCTACAAACGCACTAAAGGGTTTAAAAGACACTCCAGGAACAAGAGGGACCCACATGAGGCAGGCTCGGCACTGCACAATGTAACACCCATTATACATCATGTGTGGCAGACACTAGCAGAAGAGGGGTCTGGGGGGGAGCCCCCCCGGCCTGGTAGTGGAAGCCCCTCACACACACAGACACCAACACCAATGCAAGCACATACATCCCAGCACCAACTCCTGCACACTCTGACACACACACACACACACACACACACACACACACACACACCATCCATGCTGCTGCTGCTGCTGCTGCTAAGTCGCTTCAGTCGTGTCCGACTCTGTGCGACCCATAGACGGCAGCCCACCAGGCTCCCCTGTCCCTGGGATTCTCCAGGCAAGAACACTGGAGTGGGCTGTCATTTCCTTCTCCAAGTCACGAAAGTGAAAAGTGAAAGTGAAGCAGCTCAGTCGTATCCACTCTTAGCGACCCTATTGACTGCAGCCCACCAGGCTCCTCCATCCATAGGATTTTCCAGGCAGGAGTACTGGAGTGGGGCGCCATCACCTTCTCCGCACACCATCCATACACACCCTGAAAAGAGGTGTGTTCTCCACATACCAGCTCAAATCTTATTATGTTCAAGTTCTTCTGCTGAAGGAAATAAGAACTGGACAAAAGCCCATGGCTTCCTAAAGAGGTTTGGTGACGCGAGAAGGCATGCGTGGCTGATTTTATTTTTATCAAATTATTGTTGATGTATAATGTTGTGTTGGTTTCTGCTGTACAGCAAAGGTATTTAGTTATGTGCTGTGCTTAGCTGCTCAGTCGTATCCGACTCTTTGCAACTCCATAAACTGCAGTCCGCCAGGCTCCTCTGTCCATGAGGATTCCCAGGCAAGAATACTGGAGCAGGTTGCCTTGCGCCCCCTCCAGGGGATCTTCCTGACCCAGGGATTGAACCAAAGTCTCCCTCATCGCATGCAGATTCTTTACCGTTGAGCTACTAGGGAAGTCTTGTACAGCAAAATGATTCAGTTATACATACATACATTATTTTTTCATATCATTTTCCATTATGACTTATTACAATATGTTGAATGTAGTTCCCTGTGCTATACAGTAGAATCCTGTTTATCTATTCTATCTATCTATCTATCTATATACTTGTATCTGTTCATCTCAAACTCTTCATTTATCTCTCCCCTGTCTCCTTCCTCCTTCGGTAACCACAAGCTTGTTCTCTATGTCTGAGTTGTTTCTGTTTTGTAAACAAGTTCATTTGTATCATACTTTAGATTTCACTGTAAATGATATCACATGGTATTTGTCTTTCTGACTTACTTTGCTTAGTGTGATAATCTCTAGGTCCATCCATGTTGTTGCAAATGGCAATATTACCTTCTTTTCACGGTTGAGTAGTATTCCATTGTATGTATTATCACATTTTCTTTATTCATTCATTTGCTGATGGACATCTAGGTTGCTCCCATGTTCCAGCTATTACAAATAGCGTTGCTATGAACACTAAGATACATGTGTCCTTTTGAATTAGAGTTTTCTCTAAATATATGTCCAGGAGTGGGATTGCTGGGTCATTTGTTAGTTCTATTTTTACTTTTTTAAGGAACATTTATACTGTAATCTATAGTGGCTGCACCAATTTACATTCCCACCAAGTGTAGGAGGGTTCCTTTTTCTCTAAACCTTCTCCGTCGGCTAAATTTATAATGTCATCATCCTTTTGCCTTAATCCAAATATGTTGTATGTGTAACCCATAAGAAAATGCACCCTAAACTCCTGGAATGGTTCTGTAGGGGGTGGTCTCTGGAGTTTCAGATGAAGGAGAGAAGAGACAAGCATGGAGTGTCCATCCCAGAATTCCTAGTGTTCTTGTGGATAAGTGTTTATTCCTGTGAACAGGTGCTGCCCTCTCTTTTCATGGACTCTGGCTCATTTCCAGCACAGGTCAAGTTCAAATGTTTCGTGCTGCCTGGACAGTGACTGGGCCGTAAGAAAATCCAGGTGGTTCTGATCAGGTCTGGAAACACAAGGCTTATCCAGTAGAGACCTGGTTGATTCCAAAGGTAAGAATTCTTTGCCTCTGATCCAAGTTTCATTCCTGATGGCATGCAGCTTCCCAGTTCAAAGTCAGGACCTTCCCATTCCTTCTTCCCACCTACCCTCCTCACAAAAAGTCATATGAAAAAACAAAAATGGTTGGCTCAGAACAGAGGCCCTGAGGTTTGTTTGTACATCACCCATCCCTTGTAAATCAACATTTTAATGAGTTAAGTACACAGTAAGAAACACAGGGGTCACATTCCTCTGAAATACTTGGGGTGAGGGTGCATTTAGCTTAATCCCAAATCAGGAAATAAGCCAGGCCCTTGTTGTGTCTCCATTGTCCCCACGTTTGGCCCAGCATCCGGGACCCCAGGTGGGCAAGACAGAGCAGGAGCTCACAGCCCTACTCCTGTAGGTGGGTGAGAGCCGCCTGACAGCCTGCCTGGGCAGGGGGCAGTGGTGGGGGACACCGGGCTGCATAATCGACACCAACGATGCCAACTGCCAAGAATACGGGCAGCACCCAGACGGCGTCCCCAGCAGGCGGGCAGGCAGAATGGGAGGCGAGCGGTGATGAGGACAATGAAAGGGTCTGACATGGAAATTTCAGTAGGAAACAAGCAATTACATGAGAACAAACACTCCCAGCGCCACTCACAATCATCCCAACACATCA
>SJYF01000930.1:1527435-1540657 GCA_006410515.1 Procapra przewalskii
AAGTGAAAGTGAAGTCGCTTAGTCGTGTCCGACTCTTAGCAACCCCATGAACTGCGGCCCACCAGGCTCCTCCGTCCATGGGACTTCCTGGGCAAGAGGACTGGAGTGGGGTGCCATCGCCTTCTCCACTCATGGCTGGGACATGTACATCTACCAAGCAATTCCTCTCTGTCTCTGACAAAGTTTAATTGTGTCAAACTCTGCCTCCCTTGGACAGGTTCTTCTGGTCAATGTTTTCCTTCCATGAGAGTGACCCATCACTTAGTCATCCAGTCAAGTCTGGCGGGGCTTACTCCGTGGATCCTCAACTTTATGGGAGTGGCTAGCAGTGCTGGGACAGGAGAGGAATGACGGAACAAGTCATGGCAGGCACCACCGGGTCAGGGAGCGACAGTGGGTGTGGACTCACCCCCTGGGCATCCAAGAAGAGCCACGGAAAGCCCTTCCTGGTGTTACGGCCCTTGCCAGCTGTGTGTCAGCACCGCTCAGGACAGGCACCCACCAGCCAGAAACCCTGTGTGGATCCTGACTGCCTCTCCCAGCAAAGCCTAAAGTCAGGGCCCTCTGCAACTTGGCTCCAAACTTCCCCCATCTTTATCTTCGCTCATCCTCCTCCACGGCCAAACCAAACAGCTCCCCTTTCCCTGGACACCCACTGGCTTCCCACCCTCCAACCTTGACCTTTGCTCTTTCTGTTCCCTGACAGGCTGATCCTGTCCCCTCCATCAATTGAAACCCCTTCACCTACCCCTCCAGGCTCAGCTCACTCACCTCTCTTCCTGACCGCATCAGCAAGACCTCTCTCCTGAAAGCTCACGGTTATACTCTGCTCTACAGCCCTGCTGTTTTCCTGCTTTGCTTTACGTGTGTCTTTATCTCACCCATCTTCCTAGACTGGAGGCTCTTAAAGGGCAGGGACTTCGTCTTGTATATATCACCCCACATTTCTCACACAGTGTCATGGATGGGTGGATGGAAAAAGGGGAAAGGAGAAAGGAGGAAGGAAGACATAGGAACGAACGATAAACAGAAGGCCCTGGGGACCACCAGCCTCCTAACCAGAGAGGCCCCGCCCACTGAAGATGCCAGACCTGCAGCCCTTCTCTCAGCGCCTCCCTGCCGCCCCTCCCCGCACCTGGTACCCATTTAAGCCGCAGCCATCACACAGACCTGGGATCACTGCGCAGAAAACGTGCCAAGGCAGAACAGGGCCGGCTCGGCCCCATGAGATCCACTTCCTCTCTAAGGGCCACTGACCCTCCAGGAGATCAGGGAGGGACAGACCCACCTGCTGGGCCCCTTTATCCCCTGGCACAGACACACTCCAGAAGGTAACGTGGCCACACACAGGACTCGCTGGTTGTCAGTGGCAATGACAGATACACACTAAACCGATGCTGAGTGACAGGGATAAAAGCCGCCTTCCGCAGGATGCTTCATTAGCCGGAACTCCATTAGCCGCCATTGTCATCTCACTGAGGCTTTTGTTTGTCTTGTCTTTTCGATCCGAGTATCCTTTCTGCAGGAGAAAGAGAAACAACCCAACAAAACAAACGGACAGTAGAAATTGTGGTCAAGAACAGTTCCAGGAGAAGAGAAAAAGGGAGGGTTTGTGATGCCTTACCATCCAGAGTTTCAGAGGCGGTTTCAGCGAACGCCAAGATGGTGACTTCGCTGCAAGCTGGCAAGCTCAGCAGGTCTCCTTCCCCCGCTGCCCAGAGGCTGCGTCGAAGCTGGAGTCTGCCTGTGTCTGCTGATTGACCGATTCGCGGAGCCACACCCCAAGGATCTATCTGACCCCGAGTCATAGGGCTTGCTTTGGCCTCGCTGGTAACTGGAGGATCCGCGGATCATGCCTAAGCCACTGGGGCCATGGCCCAGCCTCTGCCCAGGAGGAGCTCTGGAGCCCGGCAAACGCCTGGCTTAGTCCCTCTCCCTTCAGCCACTCTCCACATGAACTCAGCAGATAGAAACCACTCTGCCTTAGGTTCCTTGTCTGCAAAGCAGGGTCATAATAACATACCCAAGACTTCCCCTGTGGCTAGGGCTCTGCACTTCTATTGCAGAGGTGTGGGTTCGATCCCTGGTCAGGGAACTAAGATCCCACGTGTCACATGACACAGCCAAAAAAGAATTTTAAAAGCACAATAACATACCTTCGGGAGTCCACAAAGACTAATGGAAATAATGAATCAGTATATCAATAATGCTCTTAACACACCCAGGAGCTAAACAAAAGCTGAATTTCTTTCCCTTCTACCTGCATGCCAAACCTCTCACACCCCAGGCCCCAGGCTGTCCCTCCCAGAAAGTTCTGTCTGCAGCTCTCCAGCCCTCTTAAGGTGAGATGCTCTGATCCGTCACACCCTGAGAACCCCTACCCTCTGCAGTATGGGGTGGGCACCTCCACCCTGAGCCCCTGGGCCCCACAGCTTGCTCCCCAGTGCCTCTGCCCCAGCAGTGATCCCGCCACTTATGAGAGACAGAGCTGAGAGAGAGGAGATAAAACAGTCAGCCTGTGAAGTCCTCCCCCAGCCCCCTCGAACCATGCTTCTAGCCTGGTACAGTGCCAGCTCCATCATACTCCGAGATCCCTTACTTAATCCCTATGACTTAAGGACTGACACTGTCCCCTTACAGATAAGGAAACTGGGCCCAGAAAAGTAGCTTTCTCAAAGTCACACATCTCATAAGTGGTGGAACCAGCCTTGGAGCCCACAGGGTCTGACTCCAGAGCCAAGCCTGCAGCCCTGAGCCTGGGGGCACTCTGTGTCCCCAAGGCTTCAGGCAGGAGGACCCCCTCATCCCAGAACTGCCTTTGGTGGGAACCCACCATAAGTAACTATTTTTCATTTATTCTTTCCAATACTCACAGCAAGCCCACACTTGCTAGGAAAGGGTTTACTTTTCCTATTAGATGAGATACTTTCCTATCCAGATGCGAAATACTGAGGTCCAGAGGCCGGAAGTGAAACTGTAAGTCACAGAGGTTGTAAGAGGCCAAATCAGATTCATCTAACTCCAAAGCCCATGACTTTTCTGCTGCCCCAGCTCAGAGGTCAGCGTCAGACACACATACGAGGCCTGAATGGCCATACCCTCATGATGGCTTAAGAGGCAGCGAGACCCCAGCTGTTCAAGCTCTCCCCAGGACCCCCAGGTACAAACCAAACCCCAGCCAGAGTCTCGCCGGTCCATGACCTTCTCCAAGAGCGCAGCCACGTGCCTGCAGGAAGGAGTGTATTATCTGAAACTGGAACACTGGCAGTAGCATACAGACTAACCAGGCTGCCTTTGTCTGGGCTGAACTGTCTGTTGGTAGAGCCCAGAGCCCAGGAGGACTGTGACAGAGCCAGGGACATGGATTTGGCAGGAGGGGGTGTTGGATGTTCAAGGCGTTGTCAGGATGACTGGAGTGAAGGAGCCTGAGACTGGAGGTGGGAGAGCCAGAGAGAGGGTGCCCCGTGCGAGTGGGCAGCACCCAGGCCGGCCGAGCGCAAACCTGCCCTACGGCACCGTGAGCACCATCACCCTGCCAGCAGGGACAGTGACGCCCTGATTCCCGCTGCTCTTATCACTGCATCTCCATAACCATCACCCCTCACTTAAGTATCTGCATCCCTTATCCATCTTCTTGACAGTCTCCCCAGCCCTAGAAGTCGCCCCACGACTTCAGGGACCACTGAATCACAGAGCACCCCCAAAGCAGGCTCCAATTCAACCCTCTAGAACCATCCCCTCTTATAACAAAGCACAGACTTCCTCAGCTGGGCCTTCGTGCCCCAGAAGCTGAGACTCTGTCCTCACCCAGGGAAGACTCCTGAGTGGACGGACAGAGACGCTGCTTCTTGGGGCCTTGCAGCAGGACGGCCATCCCTGGTCCTTTAAGGCTCCTCGTGGAAGGAGGGTGACGGGTGCCCTCCATTCGGGTGCCTGACAGAGTGGAGCCCAGTCTGCAAGGCTCCTTGATTGAAGGAGCAGCTCTCCCGTGCTCCCTGGGGGTGCCCGGGAGATGTACATTTCTTCCTCCGCTGTACCCACTCCCAGCAGACCAGGGAATTTGGTGGAGACTGCTCATATTTTGCATCTTGTGAAGCGAGGCCAACAAATAGTTGATTTCAGGCCAGAGGTTGGAAGAGAGCAAATGGATTTCAATAAAGTGTGAACAAGGGGCTTCCCTGATGGTCCAGTGGCTAAGACTCCGCACTCCCAAAACAGGGGGCCTGGGTTCCATCCCTGGTCAGGAAACTGGATCCCGCATGCCACAGCTAAGACCTGGTGCAACCAAGTAAATAAGTAAAAGTTTTTTTTGAAAGGGTGAACAAGGGGAGGAGGAAGGAGAGGGTGGGATGGATGGAGAGAGTAACACAGAAACTTACATTGCCATATGTAAAATAGATAGCCAATGGGAATTTGCTGTATGACTCAGGGAACTCAGATGGGGGCTCTGAAACAAACTAGATGTGTAGGAAGGGGTGGGGGATGGGAGGGAGTTTCAAGAGGGAGGGGACATATGTATACCGATGGCTGATTCATGCTGATGTTTGGCAGAAACCAACACACTTCTGTAAAACAGGGATCCTACATTTAAAAAATAAATAAAATTAAAAATTTAAAAAAGAAGTGTGAACAAAATAAAATGAGATCCATAGCTGGAGAATGATTCGGGGACTAAAGCATGGCCCATCCTGATGCAAGAATAAATTTTTAGTTGGAAAGACATTAGAAGCTCACTTTTCACAGCCTCTCAAGGATAATGGGTGTCCCTGGTGGCTCACATCCACATATGACCCCTGGAAAGACCACAGCCTTGACTGGGCGGACCTTAGTCAGCAAAGTAATGTCTCTGCTTTTGAATATGCTATCTAGGTTGGTCATAACTTTCCTTCCAAGGAGTAAGCATCTTTTAATTTATGGCTGCAGTCACCATCTGCAGTGATTTTGGAGCCCCAAAAAATAAAGTCTGACACTGTTTCCACTGTTTCCCCGTCAATTTCCCATGAAGTGATGGGACCAAATGCCATGGATATGAGAGCTGGACTGTGAAGAAAGCTGAGCGCAGAAGAACTGATGCTTTTGAACTGTGGTGTTGGAGAAGACTCTTGAGAGTCCTTTGGACTGCAAGGAGATCCAACCAGTCTATCCTAAAGGAGACCAGTCTTGGGTGTTCATTGGAAGAACTAATGCTGAGGCTGAAACTCCAATACTTTGGCCACTTCATGCAAAGAGTTGACTCATTGGAAAAGACCCTGATGCTGGGAGGGATTGGGGGCAGGAGGAGAAGGGGACGATAGAGGATGAGATGGCTGGATGGCATCACCGATTCAATGCACAGGAGTTTGAGTGAACTCCTGGAGTTGATGATGGACAGGGAGGCCTGGTGTGCTGTGATTCATGGGGTCGCAGAGAGTTGGACACAACTGAGTGACTAAACTGAACTGAACTGGTGGCTCCGAGGGTAAAGCATCTGCCTGCAATTCAGGAGACCCAGGTTTGACTCCTGGGTCAGGAAGATCCCCTGGAGAAGGAAATGGCAACCCACTCTGGTACTCTTGCCTGGAAAATCCCATGGACGGGGAAGCCTGGTAGGCTACAGTCCACGGGGTCACAAAGAGTTAGACATGACTGAATGACTTTACTTTCATAAACAGCCCTGAAATGTAGTGGGATGACTTCCACATCTGGTTGCTGGCAGACCACCGACCGGGATGATAGAACAACCAGGGAGAGTGTCTCCCATCACCAGAAGCTTCTTCACGTGGCGGCAGACACAGGTTCTAAAAAATGGGGAGAGCACCGGTCCCACCACACAGGTGCTCCTCAGCCTCTGCTGGTTTCCCGGTAGCCAGAGCAAGTGACGTGAAAAAGCCCAGGCTCCGAGGGGGAGGGCTGTCAGAGAGCCGGCAGGATGGTGTGAGTCCAGGCAGGGGCGAATTGTGGCCTCTTGGGCACCCACCACCCGGGGACATGAGCCACCGGGCTGCCTTTTATTTATACACAGTCCTACAGGGAAGAATATCTCTTCCTTACCTGACTTACAATAGATGCCCAATTAACAATGTCTTCATGGTGTAATTGAAAAAAGAGGAAAAGAAAGAGAGAAGAAGAAAGAAAAAGAATTACTGAATAAGGAGTGAGTGAGAGAACAGTGAACGGAGGTCTAACACTCCAGGTGCTAAAGAAAACTGAGCCTCTCAGGCCTGGAGGAAGACTCTGGAATTTCGAGAAGAAGCTGAAGAAAGACATGAAGCTGTTGAAGATACAAAGTCCTTAAAGAAACAGGATGTTTGGGGAGGAAAAGCTGATGGTGCAGTGAGAGGAGACTGAACTCATAATCAAAACCCCTAACGCCTCAAACTTTATTCCTTCTCTAATCACAGTGGAATTAATGAATGTCCTCACTTTTTTTGTTTCAGCTCATTTATTAAGCACCTACTCTGTGCCAGGCATCATCGTGTTAGTTGCTTCACTCATGTCTGACTCTTCATTACTCCATGGACTGTAGCCTGCCAGGCTCCCCTGTCTATGGAACTCTCCAGGCAAGAATACTAGAGTGGGTTGCCATGCCTTTCCCCAGGGGAACTTCCCGACCCAGGGATCGAACCCAGGTCTCTGGCAGTGCAGGCAGATCCTCTACTGTCTGAGCCACCAGGCCCCAGTTCATGGTCCTGCTGGGTGGAGATCACCCCCATGAGTCGTTTCTGCACCTTTTTAGCAGCTTGATTTCCCACTCCATCTCTGAATCCCGGCATCACATCTGTCTTGGCGGGGAGACACCAACCCAAGCTGCACCTCCAGGCTCCCTCCATGACCCTGGAGGGCTTCTCTGACAGCTGCTGGGACACTCAGTCCAGACCTGGTTTCCTGGGCAGACAGGTTGGAGGCCCCTGGTCAATATGACCCCTCAGCCCCAGTTCAGCTCTAACACTCTAAGACAAGAACAGGAACCGTGTCAAGCTCCTGGTGGGGCTTCCGTCACAACCAGTTGTGCTGTGCCCTGCAGACAGCATGTGTCCTCTTGGGGGTCAACAAGAAGGCCACTGAAGAACACAGAAAAGCAAGCAGGGTCTTCAGAGCATCACGGGAAAGAGCTCCTTGGCATGGCAAACCCGCTGTCTCCAAGCTATCCAGCAACCATCCTGCCAAAGGGCTCGCTTCCCCAGAAAAGACAAATAGCCCAGCCACCCAATTCAGAGCTCTGTACTCCAGGGAGGAATGGTGGAGATACAGCTCCCAGCTGAGCCCAGTGGACCTTCAGTTCAGCTGCTCAGTCGTGTCCAACTCTTTGCGACTCCATGAACTGCTGGCCCCCAGGCCTCCCTGTCCATCACCAGCTCCCGGAGTCCACCCAAACCCATGTCCATCGAGTCGGTGATGCCATCCAACCATCTCACCCTCTGTCATCCCCTTCTCCTCCTGCCCTCAATCCCTCCCAGCTGATATCAGGGTCTTTTCCAATGAGTCAACTCTTCTCATCAGGTGGCCAAAGGATTGGCCTTTCAGCTTCAACATCAGCCCTGGATAAAGAATAAAAACAGAGGTAGAACATTAGGCAGGGGGTCCTGACCACTGCTCCCTGCCGACCTGGTGCAGCACCAACCACCTCCCCAGATCTCAAGGTGGCTCTCTGTGTCCTCTGACCTCATCAGAGGGAGGACAAGCGCTCATTTTTTTAACCTTACTTTTCCCCCTATTTATTTATTTATTTTATTTTTTAATTACACAGCATGTGTGAGATCATAGTTCCCCAGCCAGGGACTGAACCCCCAGCCCCTGTATTGGAAGCTTGAAGTCTCTCAACCACTGGACCAGCAGGGAACTCCCCAGGCACTCTCTTGACTCCCCTCTCTCCCCACCTCAACTTTCCCAGACATCCACTCTTGAGAGCCCAGGCTTCCTCCTGCAGGCTGTGCACCCCTTCTTTTCTTACCCCTCCCTTTCCTCAGCCTCCCCCCACAGGCTCCATCCCCTTTACCTGAAAACACCTCACACCTTTCCTGGCCCCAGCTGTCAGCTGCCTAAGACAACAGTCGACTGTCCTTTGTGATTCTCTCCCTCAAGCAGGCATCACTTCCTAACTTCCCTGCTGACCCCCAGTTCCCTGCAGGCAGACTCAGACTGTGAGGCTGAATAGCATCATCTTTAATAGCATCACACACTTGGAGAAAGGAAACGGCCTTGACATCACCGCTTGAGGATCCCTTCGTCTGCCTTCCCACAGCCACACGATTAGATGCCAACTTCTCTGTCACTCTGCATAACAGGTGTGGAGCACCCCTTTCTCTTCATTCCCGTAACACCATCTTTCTTAGATCTTATGAGAAGCATTGTCAGTGGTCCTAGTTTCCCTGCCTCCCTTCCCACCACCAACCCCTCTTTAAATTCATAGCCTGTTTGGGGCCAAGCCTTGTATCTGTCTATATTTGATCTTCTCACACTCCATTCATCCTGGAAGGATTCACCCCTGCCCTGCTAAATCCTTCCCAGACTTTGAGATTCCGCTCGGTGGGGTTTCCTCTAGAAATCCTCTCATCTCCTCCCCTGCCCCCTCTTACCACTGCCTGCCCCCATCAGCAGGAAGTCATCCTCTGGATTCCTCATGCCCTTTCTGTGTTCCTGCCCTAAGATGCTTATCGCTTTCCGCATGGTGTCCTAGATGTTGGCGTATTTTTCTGTCTCTCTAATGACAAAGATTCCTTGGAAGATGTAATTGAATCCTTTTTATTTCTATAGCCCTCAAAAAGCAAGGATGATGCTTTGGATAGATTTGTTGAATGAATGAATGAATGAATGAATCGTGCCTCTAGTGTTCACAGAAGGCAGTTGCAGAGCACCTACCTCACGACAAAGGGACTTTGGGATCTTGCCCAGAAACAATTTGGTGATTGTAAAAGTATCACTTGAATTATTTGCCAGAGCTATGTCTCTTGACAGCCATCTGCAGCCACCTCTGCGTAGAGGCAATGAAATTAAAATCTGTTGTATTGAACCAAATTCCTCGAGCAACGCTCCTGTTACACCCCCCACCCCCACGTTCGGAAGATGGAAAGCTGCAGCCCCTCCGTACTTTCTCCCCAGAGCTGTGAGCGGTCACCCCACAACCCTGGCTCACCCCACCCCCACCCCAGCTCAGCCACTGAGCTCACGCCTTCTGGCCTCGTTCATTTTCTAGATAGATGGAGCAAATACCTAGCGAATATTATTTATGACTTTGTGATAAATAAGCCTTTTACAGAAGTTATTCAAGGAGTTCTGGGGAATTTCAAGGATAACTTTCAGCAAGTTTCAAAGGTCAGGTCAGCCTGGGATACTGAGCCCATAGTATTTGCCGTTCGTTCATCTGTTTTGAATTATTGGTCTTACCCAGCTTCAGTCAGCTCTCAATGGATTGGCTGTGCTTTAGCTCTCTGGCTGTATTTTATTTCGATAGTGGGGAAAGGGCTTTAATAATTATTATTTGTGCTAGGCTGACAGTGGGAGAGAAATAAAAGGGATCATAAATGAAATTTAAGCTCTGGCAAATGTGCTGGAAAAGATGGGCTCTATCTGACCAGGCATATTGCCCGTGTGCACCCCCCACCCCCGGGCACGCACATGGAGCTGTGGTACCCCCTCTGTGCAGAGGTAAGAAGGCACTGGGCTGAGCTGGCAGTGCAGAGGTGGGGTCATAAGGGCAGGGCTTTCCCAGAGGGCCAGGAAGCAGTGGACCAGCCCGGGACCTCTTCTCATGTATGAATGTACATCTGATCCTCTGCAGATGCTGCAAACAAAGCTGCTTGGGAGCAGAGAGTGTGTCCCACTCTATTCCAAATCCACAGAATCTAACAGTCTGCCAGCATATAGTAGGCACTCAATAAATATTAGATTAGGTTGGATGAGACTGGATTGGATTGGAGTGGACTGGGTTGAGTTGGGTTAGGTTGGGCTGGGGTGGGCTGAGTTGAGTTGAATTACATGGAATCAAACCAAATTAGGCTTCCATTTCTCCTCCACTCTAGCTGTAGTTTCTTTCCACAAAGCCTTTAATTTTTAAAGTTTTTTTCACTCTTGTTTTTGTTATTGTCGGTTTTTTTCCTTCTGGTCTATTTGTTTCGCTTGGTTGTTTGGATTTGATTTTGATTTACCCTGAGAATGAGTTTGTCTGAGAAGTTTAACTTAGAATCTAAAGGTCTTCACAGATAGATACAGACATTTCTTTCTTGATAATTCGGCAAAATTCATTTTCCATTCCTGAGACCTAAGAGTATCAGCCTATTTTTATAGAAACGATATGGAATAAAGAAATAAAGAATATTGCCTCGTGTTACACCCTTTTACAATAGTAAAATTTGTTTTCCCTTGTTATATTTTTTACGATGGCTTCTTCCCAGTATGTACACTCTACTAGCGTGAAACTCTTCACTTGGCATATTCAAACGGGAGCATATAGGTTCTTTTGCAAAGCACTTGGTGAAGCGAACTGACGACAGAAAGCCTGATTTGTCCACCTCTTTGGCTGTTTGTTTTTAACTCCAGAAGGTAGAAAAATATCCCCCCCTCTGAGAAATCAATCAAGGGCTCCCTTTGTCTCTAGACCGAGGCACTTTCTGCCAGATTCCCTTCTTATAAACATCTGTCCCTCTCACTTTACATGGTAAACACAGCCTGATGAAATGCTACTTTGCTGAAGGTTTAAAATCAAATTATATTTAAATGCACTAGTGGACGTTTAAAGGAATACCTCCTACAGTATGAATAGCTCTCTAATGTACCTTCTGTGAAACCTGAATTTTTCATATTGAATTTTCTCAAGGAATATCCATCTCCTCTTTGTTCTTCTTTCAGAAGGGACAGCTATCGGAGTGGCTTACCTGCAGTCTCCCTCCAGGCTGAGGCCCCAGGAGGGCAGGCCTGTTTGCCAGAGTTGCATGCAGGTCCACCTGGGAGCCTGACTCTGAAAGGGAGGCTTAGAAACAGAAAGGGCTGAGACCATTCATTCCCAAAGAGGTCTTTAAATCAGCCCGGAAGGGTCTCTGCCAGAAGGTGCAACGGGATGGAGAAGCAGGGAGAAGGAAACAGGAAACGAGTCCACTGGGCAAGAGAGATGGGAACCCCCTGCAAGGACCTTTGATGCCGCTGACTTGTGCTTGCTGCTGCATCCAGCTGGGGTCACGGGACTGAGGTGACAGAGCCCCCAGACCATTTTCCTGTTGAACCTTGACTTTCTGCAACCTCTCCAGCTTCCGGATGCAAACTCTCAAAACTCATCACTCAGGTTCGTGAAAACATCCGCAACCTTTACGTACCCCACACGGAGAACCCCACACATTGTACTCCCTTCCCGTCAAGGGAATCGGGTCTGTCGTCACTCAGCTGCACAGGTTAAAGCAGGATGGGGAGGAGAGGCTGCCTAGCATGGTGAGTCCTTCAGACTGATTTCATGGGGAAAAGCACCCTTTTAATAAGAAGGAGAGAAAAACATGCCGCTGTTCCCCTAGCACTTCAAAGCATTTGGCCCCAGCTGCACATCTTACAGCAGCTGAAACTCCTTTGGACCATAGAATTTCTGCTTCCTTTTTCTAGGTCTCTGCTTTATCTACTGTTCATAGACAGTGTTCTATTTCTCCTACCTCTTCTGGACTCCCCCTTCTCTCTTTAGCTCCTTCCCTGAGACAAGGTTTTAGGGCCAGAGCCTCATTGTGTGTGTGTGTGTGTGTGTGTGTGTGTGTGTGTGTGTGCTGGCCACCTGGCTGATTAACAAACAATTCCAGAACATCGTGGCTTGAAACAATAATTTGTTACTGCCTCTCATGTGTCTGTTGATGGGGCAGTTGGGCTGTGCTTATTTAAGATGTCTCCTGGGTTGTATTTGGATAGAGAGGGGTCAGGGCTGAAGTCTTCCATTGGCTCAGTCCACTCACAGCTTAAGCTGACTCGAGGGGCAAGGGTTGGTGAAAAGGAAAGGTTGCTTTGTTCAGAGACTGAAAACCCCAGGGAGAAGGCAGACTCATGCCCAAAGGCCAATTCCCCTCTCGTCCCCTCCCCACATTTCACTGGGCCAGAGCTTTTAAAGGGGAGTTTCCTGGGTGTATAGACAGAGGAAGGGGGCTACATGCAGAAAAGAACAGTCAGCTCTGACAGTTATCTTGAAATTGGTCATCCGTGGTCTGATCAGCATCCTCTTGACTGTTTTAAGTCAGTTCATCTTGAGTTCAAGGGTTAGTCTGTTCCCGTTTCTTTGAGGCCAGTTCTTGGAACGGTGTCAGCTTGTATCATGGCTCCAGTCTAGTCACGATGCAGTTAACTTCTTCCACCTGGCGAGGATCTCAGTGTCTACAAAGCAGTTCAAAGGATATGACTCAGAGTATTATCGAGAACCCTTGAGGAGGAACTAAGTGTCCTTGGCTTTTCTTAACGACTCGGTCATTATTGATATTATCTGACTGCTTTCCTTTGCATCTACATTTTCTGACTTCTCTGATTAAATATATTCTTTGACTCAAGTTTTTCTACAGATGAAAAGCAGGCAGAGGACATGGGGGTGGGTGATGGTTCCATCCTGGGAAAGCCCCAGAGGGTCCTGCTCCATTTCAACTGGATGGCCGACAGTTGGCAGATGGATGACAGTTGCCAGTTGACGATCAGCTGGAGGTCAGTTGGTTAAGGACCGGAACAACTTCATGTGGCTTCTCCATATGGCTTCTCATAGCATGGTGGCTGAGCTGCAAGAAGGGATGTCCCAAGAAGGGGTGTTCCAAGAAGCAACTATTCTAAGAGACCCAGACGGAGAAGCCGCAAAGTGCTCATGACCTTGCCATAAAGTCCTTGAAAGTCACTTCTGCCATATCCTACTGTTCAGGTAAGGCATTAAGTCAGTCCTACAGGAAGGGAATCTGAGTCCATCTCCTGATGAGATGAGAAGCATGCAAGTGCCAGAGAATTGAGAGTAGCCGTGCTTGAAAACTCACCATAAAGCCATGCCGTAATCTTATCACAAGATGCTGTTGCTGCTGCTAAGTCGCTTCAGTCGTGTCTGATTCTGCGCGACCCCATAGACGGCAGCCCACCAGGCTCCCCCGACCCTGGGATTCTCCAGGCAAGAACTCTGGAGTGGGTTGCCATTTCCTTCTCCAGTGCGTGAAAGTGAAATGTGAAAGTGAATTTGCTCAGTCGTGTCCAGCTCCTAGCGACCCCATGGACTGCAGCCCACCAGGCTCCTCTGTCCATGGGATTCTCCAGGCAA